>JAUEPR010000042.1:0-423254 GCA_030435655.1 Armillaria novae-zelandiae
ACCCTAACCCTAACCCTAACCCTAACCCTAACCCTAACCCTAACCCTAACCCTAACCCTAACCCTAACCCTAACCCTAACCCTAACCCTAACCCTAACCCTAACCCTAACCCTAACCCTAACCCTAACCCTAACCCTAACCCAAGTTTCTATGCCGGTTCTGGGAATGCAGGAGTTGGGGCTGGGTTGTATCATCATGCAAATGAACGACTCACTGCATCGCCGTTATCCTTGAATCAAGATGGTTCAATAGCGGTCGGTACGGGCGAGTCGAAATTATTGAACATCGATGCTCGGGATGCCGAGATCCTAACACCTGAAATGATAAAGGCGAGAGTCAGTGACGATGGGGATTGGTGGGCTATCTCAGAGAAGAAAAGTTCGTGTTTTGTCTTCATCTTATGTTCATTGGTTGAAGTTAGCTTCCGAACAGTTTTGCACCCTGACCATGGTTTAAGACCACCCCCCAAAGTCTATCGTCATTGTGAATGCGACGGGGAGTCATTTCGTGAGATGCTTAACGTTGTCGACCATACTCAGACGATGGGTCCTGAGGATATGATGCATGCCTACGCGTATCGAGGTTGACAAGACTTTCCTTGATATATCGATGTGATGGGAACGACGCACTTGCGGAGATTTAACCTGGACCCTTGATGGGACTCTCATATTGGACAATGTTGCGCTACTCCGAGGATTGCTGGTATAATCTCAGGCGGTAACAACGATTTTTACTGCTCCAGTTCTAATATCTACTGTGTAATGTGTATTAAGTATAACTTAGAAAGCAATTAGAGTTATAACAGCCTTATAATAATGTGACCTGTGTTCCTTGATGCGACACTGCACGATATTAATCCTCTCGGATTTGCTATGTGGTTCAGGCCTGCATGCAACAGCCGTTATCGACATTGCTCCGCCGGTCGGGGGCACGCTCCTTGTCGCAAACTCACGAATTGATTGAAGTTTACAAATTAGCCGTGATATGTGAGACTGTGTCAAGCAATATCGAACGAGCTGCGTCGTTTGTGCAGGATCGATCAATGGACATATTTTAATTAGCGCAGCAGAGGGGATGCAGACGCCGTCCCAATGCCAGTGATCCGAGTCAGGACCGGCGCGGTAAAATAGAGATTCCAAGAGGAGATGTGCGAACCGAGGGAACATGTCAATAGTCTCGAATTCTCATATCTTTGGGATGTAAAGGGAAAAACAATGGCTGAACAATTACTCGGCAGTGAAACTGAGAACTTTGGCTTAATCGTGGACGTCGTGATAGTAATACGGAGCCTCCCCCGGAACTCGGATTGTGTAATTAGGAAGTGATTGGCCAGAGATTGCGGAATGACAAGTGCGATGGTCGACGGCCTATAATTAGTGTGGGTTGATCCGAGAATTGAAATTTGAAGAGGATGCAAAGTGAGGGAGTCGTGAAGGGTAAAGCAAGCGTACTCACTGGTACAGCCTGTTTGAGGGCAAAGTCAGAGTGTTTTTTTCTTCCAGATGGTTCGGATGCATTGAAACTGGGGACTGTGTTGTAGGAAATGGACTGCAATAACTCTGCGCCGTGTTGTGACTGATCGAAATTAAGGGACGTGTCTAAAATGGCGTGTTCGATCGAGATGAAGGCTATATAATAAATGGTGTCCGAATCAGCCGATCTTTTTTCTGCTTCTTGCTTCCATCATCAATAATGACGAACCTTGGAAAGAAACGTACTGGAGCGACTGCCGGCAAGGCAAAAGGCATTGATGGCCCTGCGGTACGTGGTATTTACCTGATGGCCGGTGTGGGGCATGTCGTTAATGTTCATTTTAGACTAAGAAGGCGCCTGTGGACAAAAATGCAGGTGGCCGTCCCAAAGTCGGTGGGAAGCAGCCCAGATCTGCGGTGAACGTTGCCGAGGACGGTCAGCATCCGGTAGTAAGTGCTATTTGGCTCATGGCCGGTGCAGGGCTTGATGTTGATGTTGATTTTAGGTGAAGAAGACCCCGGTGGATACAGATGCCGGTGGCCATCCCAACGTCGGTGGGAAGCAGCCCAGATCTCTGGTGAACGTTGCCGAGGACGGTCAGCATCCTGTAGTAAGTGCTATTTGGCTCATGACCGGTGCAGGGCTTGATGTTGATGTTGATTTTAGGTGAAGAAGACCCCGGTGGATACAGATGCCGGTGGCCATCCCAACGTCGGTGGGAAGCAACCTAGCACTGCCGTGACCGATGCCGAGGATCCTCAGAATGCCGCCGTAAGCCGTTATGTTTCCTTGATGGTGACTGAGAACTAACAGAGTTGGGATAGGCCAAAGCTTTAGTGAACAGCTTGAATTCCGAAGCGGAAAATGCTACCAAGTCATTGGATGTACGTGATGTTTGCCCTTGGATGAAGAATTATTTTCTGACAATTGTTTTTAGAGTGAGTCTGAGGATGAGGGGACTACGAGTGACTTGACTGAGCTGAGCTCGGGTTCAGAGCAGGTTTGCAATGTTGTATGTTCCTTGAGAATGTTCTGACAAAAATTTCAGGGTGACGTCGATGTTGACATGAATGTCCATGATGCAGATAAAGTCTTGGAGGTGTGTGTACTATGTCTTTGGATGGATGATTGTCTGACAAATCTGATTTTTTCAATAAGGATGATGATGGGGTTGGTGGTGAAAAGCCTGTCACGGTAAGTCACCATAATTGACGATCTGTGATAGAGACTGACCCTCAGAGAACAGAAGTTGAGTAGGAACCAGCGCCGCCGTCTCAAACGTAAGCGTGCAGCAAGGGAGGTTAATTCAGCGGCTGCTAAACGGGTGAGTCTGACATCTGCATGGTATATATATTGTTCACTGATACACGAGCAGGCCAACAATGCACGTATCAAAGCGATGAAGCACACTCTGATGATTGCAGAGAAACCTGCCATCAAAGTGATCATGCTTGAGGCGCCAACCAAGGTTGAACAGAAGGTGCAGTCGCAGGCGGCATCGAGAAAGCGTAAGATCATGCAGGAAATTAATGACTCTCTTCACCTTCTATACTTTGTCGCCAAGGGAAGCAAGCACCCAGTTGCTGAGGTGGGCAATATAGTTCCCAAGTGTGGCGCTGTTATGTGCAATGGTATGTATTCTTTATATGTGATGGCCTTTAACTGATTCAAGTTTCAGAGCCAATTTCTGCTGAGAAGAAGAATGCAATTGTTTACATGCGCAACTCTGCCGGCCAGTGGAAGACTTGCAAGCGTGAACCTGGTCAGACTGCAAACAAGGCTGGCCAAAGCAGCAAGGTGAGTCTCAAGTGTTTGTGACATTTATTGCCATGCTGATGATGCCATATCAGTTGGAAGAGCGTTCAACGATTCAGCACTTGTTCTACCATTGGGAATGTGTCCCTCCCAACACCAAAGTCCACCTTCAGTTGTCGGAGCTCACTCGCCATGAATCGATCACTGATGAGGTTTATGACAGCATCGTGAAGGAAATTCAGGTGGCGGTCAAGGTCGCACGTGAAGACCGTGTCCCCAAGAAGGATCGCCCCTCTGGTGAGAAGGCAAAGGTCTGAGTGCAGACCTGATTGATATAACTCAAGTATAACATATGTTCACTTATCTCTCTCTTTGTAGAGACAGTCACTCCTTTTCAATGTCACATTCGTTTATATCAGATTTTACCTTCTAACTTTTACCACGTTCATTTTCAATGTCACATTCATTTAAGTCTATCTTTTTCTCTGAAACCACCACGCTCATTTTCAATGTCACATTCATTTGTTTCTTTTTCGGTATCTTAGTTGTGTCGGCAATATATGGTTGATTGATAAGAATTATTATAAGATTATGGTTGTGTCTTGCATTCAAGGTCAAAGTCAGAATTGCAGATGATCAAATGTCTAGGGCACAAATGTGACATTGAATTTTTCCATGACACCAGCTGGTCATGGGTGATGAGAGTGTACAGGTAAAATGCAGAGTCAATAGGTGCTTTCTAGCAGTCACAATGAATGGTGAAGGTGGTGAATGAACTTGAAGATAAAATAATGATTGGGTATATGAAGAGCGCCTGCATATATTTATTGAAAACTATAAGCCGATTCTACTATCAATGAACTTGAAGATAAAGATGAATATATAAACATTTTACTAGGAAAGAAGCTAAGTCCTACTTGTGACCAAACTTGGGAGGGATTTTGAACTGGACTGCATTTGGCTGATCACGAGGCTGCTGTAGAAACCAGACAACAATTTCAACAGAGTTGTGAAAGGATGCATTGTCGGTGGTGATTCCACACCAAGCTGCATATTGTGCCACAGACATTTGAGCATTCAGCCCAGCAAATCGTGCACAAGCTGAGCGCCAGATCACTGGAACATGTCGTATGTGCCAGACCAGGAGAACAATAAAGTCAGAGACAGGGCAAAGTTCTGTCAAACCATGATGGATAGGTGGATGAGAGAAGGGGAGGAATCGGTCCTGTGGGACACCGCAGCGGTAGCAGTAGAGATATTTTTTGGGTTTTGGCAGGCTCTTTTTGAAATCAATCCAGCCTATTGCATGAGGTATGAAGCCGCCATGTTCACCATTACAATCCTTGAAGAACAGGTGTCGATGCCCATCAGCTGCCAATGGATGGCGAATACCTTTCCAGGCCCAACAAATAACACAATGGCCCTTGACTTCTTTCAACACATTGTCCAAAACCCGGACCTTGGTAAATTTTTGCTTCCAGCTTTCTTTCGCAAGTGCAGCATCTAAATGCACAGATGCTGAGTTCTGGGCAGGAGGCAAGGCAGAGGTGCTTGCAGCAGGAGCTGGCAAATTTCCTATGGACATAGAATGAGGAGGGTGAATGGAGATCTGCTCAATCTGTTTCAAGTGCTGGTTGCCCTGCATGTTCTGTATAGAATGTCCTCGATCAGGAGTGGTGTTCATGGAAGGTGCAATGGGAGGAACAGCTTGCTTGTTTGATGCTGAGGAGAGTTTTCCAGTATTGAGATAAGCCAACGGCTTATTGGAAATATGTTCCATGAGCTTGAAGCGCTGGGTATCAGTGACTGGATGTCTAGGATTGTTGACAATACGGTATCGAACACTGTCTCTAGTGGAATCTGGTGGTAAGTGATGTACAACATTCAAAGGGTGCTGAGAAAGAATGATGGGAATCTGAGAAGGGGTGGAAGGCACCAGTTCTCTCGGTGAGGGAGTCAAATCTTGTTGAGGTTGTGAAAGATGTGTAGGAGGAATCTGAGAAGGTGTGGAAGGCACCAGTTCTCTCGGTGAGGGAGTCAAATCTTGTTGAGGTTGTGAAAGATGTGTAGGAGGAATCTGAGAAGGTGTGGAAGGCACCAGTTCTCTCGGTGAGGGAGTCAAATCTTCTTGAGTAACTGGTAAGGGTGGTGAGAGTTCTGCCTGTGAAAGATGTGGAGGAAGAATCATGGTTGGGGTGGATGGGACAAGCACAGCAGGTATCATTGATGGATTGGCTGGGACATGAGGAACTGGACCTAAAGCAGGTGACAGTACCGGCAATGGGACTGAGAAATTTAGGTTAAAATCAGAGACTGAATGGATGAAAAAGATGACAGACACACCAATGGAGGCAGTGTTTGAAGGCTGGATGATAGCAGAATCAAGAGGTTGAGAATTTGATAGCATGAGGGAGACATCAGGAATGATGATAGGTTGTGTTGGTAAATGTGTGCTTGCTGGGGTATTATTGGTAGGTGGGCTCAAGGATGAGGTAGGAACAGGATCTGCTTCAAGAAGGGGCTGTATCGCAGCAATAAGGGCACTATCTGGATCACAAATATCACATAGGGCTGCTCCAGGAATATCAGCGCAAGTATGACTTAGACCATCCATGGTTTCTGAGATCTCTAGCCTGCGACATGCAATAGTGTTATAGTACCACCGGCGACCTTCCCATGAACAAACATGATCACCCTGAAGTGGCTCAGGAGACTGAATGTACATTCTCTCTGTATCGTGAAGAGTTATGCAGTAGCTTTGACCTCCCTGGCGTAGTAGGCGGCCACTTCCCTGCACCAGATACAGAAGACCATAAACCAGGTGAAGAAATATGCAAACAGAGATATTGGGGAGATCAATCCCATGAGTGAGAGTTGTCGTCGACACCATCCATCTGACCTGTCCAGAAATCCATGCATTATAATCCTGTGCTCTCTCAGTGGCATTCATGCGTGAATGAGAGCGAGAACATTGAAGTGCTTCAGCAATTTGTTCAACATCTGAAATTTCCTGGGCAAAAATAATTCCAATCTGTCCTGGACTCATAAAGGACTGTTCCATCAGCTTGGTCAGATCACGGATCAGTCGAAAGGTAGCAGTGACATTGCTGTTGAATCGGACGAGGTTGTAGCTGATATTGGGACGGGATGTGGGAGCACGGATTATTTGGGTGGATTGAGGCATTCCGACTTCAAGAAGAAATTCTTGTTCCATCCGGATGGGCAGTGTCGCAGTGAGAAAGATGTGAGGAATGGCCACTGCAGCAAGCTGTTTGATCTTCTCAAAAGCATGACGAAATTGACTTTGAGACAGAACCTGGTGGGCCTCATCAATCACCAATCGGCTAGTGTTGGATTCACAATGTGCCCAGTATCTGGCCATCAGGGACAATATGAGAACTTGAAAAGTCAACAAGGAAGAAAACGCACACTGAAAATGCATGGCTAGCTGCACTCTCGAGGGCCAGATAGACTACTTTAGAATCTTGAATGTCCTGATCTGCTACAGTCCACTGACATGAGGGAATACCAAAAGCTCGTGTGTGTACAATCTGATCTGAAAGAAGATCACGGTTTGGAATAATAACAAAGGTAACAGCCTTTTGGGGATCCACAGCAGCTGGCAGTAGCCACACAAGTGATTTACCACCACCAGTGGGCATGACAGCAACAAAATTGGCAGACCGTTGATAAGAGAGCTTGACAAGCTCTCGTTGGATAGGGGATTTGAATTGAGGGTTGGGAATGTTTGGAAAGAGCTGAACAAGACCTTGGACAAGATCTGCATCAACAGCATCATCACTGTGAGAGACATCATCAACATATAGATCATCGATATCCATAGCAGCATCATCGATAAAAGGATCGGGGACTGGCATAGACAAAGCATCTGGAAGGTCTGAGAGAACTATTGGAGCCACATGTTGGGAAATCGGTTGGACTGCATTTGCTCTAATGGGTGTAGCATTGGCATCCATCCGAAGCATAACACTGGCCATGCTTTCAGCAACAATGGCATGGATCCTCTCTTCCATACGAGCATGAGAGCTGGTGATTTGATGCAATAGTGTTGCGGTGAGGTTCTGAAAATGGGTGGTCATATCAAGAGCAGCAGCTATTGTGGAAGGAGAGTGGTCCAAGTCTTGAGGGAGATCCAAAGGCCTGGCTGAAACCAATTGGCGACGCTGAGTGAGGGGAAGCTTTGGTGGTTCTCCTGGAATAAATCCGGTGACACTCCACCAATCTTTGGATCCAGATGCAAAGCGGAGCAGGGCTTCACTAGAGATAGAGGGTAGATGGCCAAGTTCAGGTGCATAAATACGGCGAGCGGTCTGAACAGAGTGACCACGCTGGGCTGCAAAAACATCCCGTTCAAGTTCATCATTCATCTCCTCTTCTGATCCAAGATAAGTGCGGGAAATCTGAACGACTAGCTGGCGGTAGTCATGGATGCCCACAGCACACTGACAGTATTTGAGCATGGCATGAGGAAACTGTTTACAAAATTGGTCGCCAGTAATACGCTGTCCAGAGGTGACCCAGAGATATTCATCATAAAGATGAATGGATGATAGACCATAGACTGTCGCAGAGAGTACCCGCTCCAAGGGACGGATAAAGAGCAGATAACGTTCAAACTCTCTTTGTATCTGTGGTGGGATCAAGCTAGGAATGAAAACTGCTTTGCCAATGTTGTTCTCATACTTGGCACGGCGAATGACAAGCCAAAGATCGGTGCCATTGCGAAAGATGGTGCGTGGTCGAGTGGAGTTGGAGACTTTGTGATCAACAAATTCCATAGCACGAGTGACTTGTCCTGGCACCATATAGCACAGAAATGCAAGGAGCCAGGTTATTTCACTGATCTGAGCCAAGAGACGGTGATAAGCAGCAATATTGTGAAGGAGATGGCCATGAGAATCAATGGTAACAAGGTTCAATGATTTGTTGGCCATGAGTTGCTGCAATAGTGCATGCTGTGGAACACCACAATCAGAATTCTTGAGCCAGGAATATCCACGGCTTTCGTCAGTCCAGTCATCAGGAATATTGGGAGGAATATCCATTGTCTGATCTGCACCAGCAATCAATGCATCCTGGGAAGACACAAGTTCAGCCAGCATGCACTGTAAGCCATGTCGCCAGGCTGGCACATGAAGTGAATGTGCACGGTAGAAGATTGTCAGACAGTCCTCAGACACACGAGTGGCAGGAGGGGATGATTGACTGTATGCGAGATATGATGCCAATCGTTGGTAATCAATAGCCATATTGAATGGGCTCATGGTTGAACCAGGACAGAGCATAGTCTTTGCATAGTGTTCAACAGCCCTGGTAGAAAAGGAAGAGGTGAGGAAAATGCTTGAAGACAGGTAAAGATGTGTGCATTCTCACAAGTAAAGGTCATTTTCAAAAAGGGCATGTTGCTCATAGGCCTCAAAGAGACAAGTCCCACGGACAAGATACTTGATTTTTGCAAATACCTGAGTGGTATGCTCTGGCTTGCGGAACTGGCCATCAGATTGCAAGCAGAAGACTGCAACAAAACACTCTATGACAAGTTGCCATTTGTCTGGTTGAATGGTAGTCGATGATGATGCTCGGGGAGATAGAAGGGGGAGGATAAACTGATGAAGAGATACAAGCTGATTGGTGCCATCTCGAATAGCAACCAATAGATTATCAGCATTTTGGTGATCAGATTGAAGCAGGGGAAAGCGATAGTCTGTGTCAGATGAGGTTCGGGATAGGATAATGGCATATATGAAATGAAAAAGAAAAAGACCATAGTCTTGAAGGGTATCAGGCTCATCATGGGCGGACCACAGCTTGCCACGCTGATCCTGGCTGATTGGACTTCAGTATGATCTGATAGTGAAGAATGTACATGATGAACACACCGGTGAAAGTCAATCAGAAGTGCACGAACGCCAAGGGGACTGGCTTGACTGCGGTCTCGAACAACTTCCATGTACTGCTGGACTAGAGCTCGAAGCTTGGCAGGGAATGACCCTGTGGTCATCGGAGGGATACTGACAAGCGTAAGGAGTGAGGACACAGTGCGACGGTCGGTGATATAGTTTTTAAGATGCAGGTGCCATCCGGTGGTCCGAAGCAGTGGTGGGACCTCACGCACTTGATTGGGAGCAGGGAGGACATTGTAGGATTCTGCCTCTAAGGCAGGATTGACAGTTTTCAGAAATATCGCAAATGGATCCTTGTTGCTGAGTTTAGTGAGGGCAGGATTGACTTCAAAGTAGCGCTCTGGAATAGTGAAGAAGGTCTGAATGGGGGCAAGATAATAGCCCTCGTTTGCCTTGGTACCTGGCAGGTCTGCTCGATGGTTTTTAGACCAATGACGCTGAAAGGTCTTCAGGGTGCCAACAGCATACAAGCATTCACGGCAGCAATGTCCAAGCAGGTGGACTTTCAAAGCATCCACAGGTGCTTGTCGAGGTGGTGGAAGAGAAAGATGGGAAGCATCAGGAAGAGGATTGAGCTCTTGAATGGCTTCATTGAACAGTTGACGTTGCTTTGCAGTAAAGTGAAAATGATGCTGATTCTGAAGATGACCGACAAGTGCATAAGGAAGGACAGCTGTACCACATGCATCATTGACACAATGAATGGTGCGATAGTGTGAGTGAAAAACAAGACCATGTCTTTGCAGAAGAGGAGTGTTGATCAAGGATGAGACTAAGGGGTGAAGATTTTTATTGGATGGATCAGATTCATTGACAGAGACACTGGCGTCTGTGACAATAGAGTCCATCGAAACATTTGAATGCAAACCAGATGAAGCAGAGAAGGATGTGGAGGTGTCCATAGGTGAACTGGACACAACAGAAGGGAGTGAAGAGGTATCAGGGAGTGAAGAAGACAGCTGTGAATCTGAGGCTGAAAGCGAGAGCTTGATGGCATCTGGCTTTCTGTATGGATGGAACCTGGAAGAAGAATCTGCAGACTGGAAAGGGTGAAAAAGCTGAGATTTTCATGTTTTAAAACGAACATGACAGTCAAATGATGAGAACTTAAAAAAACAAAACAAGACAACAATGTACTCACAGGTTGGTAAAGTACAAGATCAGTGGTGATATTTTTCAAAGGTTCAGCCTGAGAATCATCAATCAATGATCCATTGTTCAGTGGCAGAGATTGGTCCAGAGCAGAGAGAATGGGATCAATATTGTGATCAAAGGAAGAGGAGCCATATGGTTGAGATAGCTGTGAGGGCCTTAAAGCAGGGGTAGAAGTGCGAATCTAATGAGTTTGGTTAGTGAAAAAACCAAAAAGCATGAGAAACAAACTGACAGGACCATGAGATGGCATGACAGTGCTCAGTGTGTTGATAACCTCTTGGCTGGATGGATCAGAAACAATTCGGAAGTTCATGGCAGTGTGGGCCTTGGTCAGATGCTTTTTGTACTTCTGAAGACCAGCAAAGCCTCCAAGTTGACAGCCAGGAACAATACAGGCAAGGGTGTCAGTAGCTGATTTGCGCTGAACAGTATAAACCATGTGAGCATCGATCCCACTGGAAGGCAATGGGTTGTCTGGAAGATGAGAGGGGACAGTTAGATTTGATTCACTTGGAATTGCAACAAAACATTGGGACAAGAAGCACTCATAGATGTATGGTGACAGAACAAAAGAGGACTCACCTGCAGTGAAAGAATAGGAAAGCTCATGGAAGAGATGGAGATGATCTTTGAGCTGCTTGGGTTTGACAGCAGAGAACACCTGCCCACAATGAATGCAGGTGTTGGCTGCGTATTGTCTGAAAGGGGAAGACATCAAGAAGCAGAAACGAAGAGCAGAGAGATGATGACAAACATGGCAGTGGGGGGCAGAGATGGATGAGACATGTTGAGAGAGCAGTTGTTGTTGTTCAAACAAATTTGGTAAATTTGGCTAGTGAGAAGGAGGAGCCCATGATGAGATTCCAATTGAAAGATGTGAGCTTTGGAGGGCTAGGGACTTACCGATGAAAGTTTTTTTTTTCTATTGGTATCTATTAGCAGTGGCTATCGATCAGATCAGACGATGATGGGAGTAGGAAGCCAAGAAGTGAAGGGGCAGAAGTGATCGGTCTGTATATAGTAATTGTATGTGTATATTTGGTTCCTTATGCCCAAAAGGAAAAGAATCTCTCTGGCACCCAGTAATGCCCAACTAACAAATTTGCTCTATAAATCAGAAGAGGCTAGCCAGAGGATATTCTCATGCTGTCATGCAAACTCTAACTGACTTTAATGGTCAAAGTCAGGAATGATATCATGAGGACATTGATTTTGATCAAACAAGATGGAATTCATCAGCTGTGCTGGCTATCTATGTGTCAAGAGAATATCGCCAAGATTTCATCAACAAAGGGGAAGAAAATAAAATGTATAAAGATATCTCACAAATAAAAAACACTTTTTGGGCATCCTGGGAAGGAACCAAGCCACATTTTCATCTGTTCTCTATTGAGCCCTGATTGGCCTGCTAAGTCAACTAGATTGGTGAGTTTCCATTCTAGACCAAAGGCGGGGAATTAAAGGCGAACCTCGACAACCCTGGCAAGGATCGAACCTGGGACCCCATGAAGGATCTCAGGCTGACCAAGCCTCGATGACTTTGCAGTTTCAACCATTGGACTATTGCAGCTTAAATAAATATGTGTGTAGACCATATTAAGTACCAGTTTCCTCTCTATGCATAATTCTATATTTCAACATATAATCATGAAATTTATGACTTTATATTAATGTATGTAGATCACATTCAGGCAGTTATATACTCAATAATCTTGAAATGTTTGGAAGATATTTGCCCACTCTTTCTCTGATTAATCAAGTTTATTGAAAGAATATGATAGGAGGAGAAGGGCATTGTTTGAGTAGTGAAATCTTGATAAGGTGCTACATAGAAGAATGTTGAGAGTATTTTTGCAGTTGTGTGTGTGTCTGGACAAGATTGGTGTGCTGTAGAGTTGTCACAAATGAGGGTGAAGGTAGTTGGAATGTGTAGTGTCGTTCAAAGGGCTACAATACAATAGGTGAGTTTTATTTTGTGTGCAGAAGAAGAGGGTAGTAAGATGCAAAGGGAGGGGGTGCAGGAAGTGGTGTGTCCCACTTTTTGGAGTCAACAACATCCGGTGAGCACCCCTGTAACCTAGCATAATAAGATGGATCAGAGTTTGCTGGTGCACTTCAGGATGCTACATGAGCTCACACATTGTCTGTGCATGCACAGGTGAGTGCCGGAGATACCACAGGAGGTGTTCAGGTGTGTACAGACATGTAGACATCTGTAGCAATATCTGATGGCCTGCATATCCCTCCATAGTCCTACACCATGCAATGTGTAGGCCTGCTGATCACTCACCCACCTCTCCACATGTTGCCCTGCCTCACTCAGACACAATCGAAACGGTGAATGCCTTCATATTCACCTCCTGCATATGTGTGTGTGTTGTAAAATTTTATTTGAATGAAAACAAGCTGTATAAAAAATAATTATGGTACTTATCACCTCCACACACTCCATAGTGCAGGATGGCAAGTGTAGGTGGGGCTTGTTGATAATACCCACCTTTGGAGAGTCACACACTCTCAACCGACAGCCATCATGCAGTGGGCAGGACCACCCACTTGGGTGTGTTGGCTTGCTGGTGACTCCCTCTCCTGCCTGCTGCCACCTCCCACACCTCCCTGTACCACTGTCCTTTCCTTTCAGATGTGTCCTCTATTTGTTTTCACCATGGTTGCCAGCATTAATGTGCAGTTCAAGGTCTTCAATAATAATTCTTTGATGTTTTTCTGTATCGCCTTATCAAAAATTAAAAAACACTTTTTGGGCATCCTGGGAAGGAACCAAGCCGCATTTTCATCTGTTCTCTATTGAGCCCTGATTGGCCTGCTAAGTCAACTAGATTGGTGAGTTTCCATTCTAGACCAAAGGCGGGGAATTAAAGGCGAACCTCGACAACCCTGGCAAGGATCGAACCTGGGACCCCATGAAGGATCTCAGGCTGACCAAGCCTCGATGACTTTGCAGTTTCAACCATTGGACTATTGCAGCTTAGATAAATATGTGTGTAGACCATATTAAGTACCAGTTTCCTCTCCATGCATAATTCTATATTCCAACATATAATCATCAAATTTATGAATCTATATGAATCTGTGGACATGACATTCAGACAATTATATGCTCAATAATCTTGAAATGTTTGGGAGATGTTTCCCAACTATTTCTCTCATGGTTCATCAAGATTATTGAAAGAATATTGCAGGGAGAGAAGCACATAAATAGTGAATATTGTAGGGGGGGGGAGGAAGTGCATTATTTCAGTTTTGAAATCTTAATGAGGTGAGGTGCTACATAGAAGAAGACTGAGGGTATTGTTGCGGTCTTGGGTATGCCTGGACGACATGGGTGTCATGCAGAGGGTGGCACCAAGGATGGTGACAGTGGCTGGAATGCATGGCCATGATAAAAACCCTAACGAAACAATAAGTGATTTTTATTTCTGTACGATGCCCAGGGGAGATGGGGCAGGAGGGAGGAAGCAAAGTGTGTCCCGCTATTCCCACAGTTGTCTTGGAGGACGATGATGGGCGACCGCCCTTGCACTTGGGTGCATGAGGGATGACAGGTGTGTTTTTTGGGAGAGGATGATCAGAAGGGAGGGGATGTGTGTTTGGGGGTGGGCGATCGGTGGGCGATCGGTGCATGGGATATATATGGTAATTGTGTGCACATGTTCGCTCTCTACGTCTGAAAAGGAAAATAATCTCTCTGGCCATCCTTTGCAGCGCCTAATAGTGTTAGGCACTGCTCAGCACTAGTTAGTGATGAACTGATGGTCCCCCGATGCCCCACAAGCTCGCAGCACTGTCTCTCAGCGAAACAACTGGGAGGGGCATGGTCAGAGTTAAGGGCCAAAAATCATGCACCTGTCAATTGAGGCACAGATTTTGCAGTCTGTGTGCCAATGCCGGTCAATGCTGGAGGTCACGTCATGTTCCAATGTGCTTTTCGCAGAGATGCATGTGCAGGTGCTCTATCCTGCGAAAACAATAGACAGCGACCCCATTCCTGCTGCTGTAGTAACAACATCAATTTGAGGCAGGTTTAAAACATCTCAATGAATACTTTCATCAGCATGTGCTGTGCTCTTGCCAGCTTGGTGATGTCGTGTCACAGCGAGAAGAGCGGTAGAATTGGGACAATCCAGTGGCGAGGAAGAACTGACCTGGCAGGTGCAGAGTGTGCCTAGATGAGAAAGCGCCAGCAGAGGATTCTTTCAAGGCGGTGGCAGTGTTAGATAGGCCTCAGCTGGCTAAATGTAAGCACACTCTATCTTTATGCTTTTACCAATTTTTATTTTATATGGGGCATATATGTGGTCCATTGCAAGGTGGAAGTGAATGCAACTGCACAAATGCAAGGACAAGTAGAATATGTTATCCTGCAGTGTAGAGAATGAGACCAAACAGCAACATAATCTTAAGAAATAGCATCAGTATCACTATCAATGATACCACTGGTAGGCAGATGATTAAAATAACGAGGGATACCCGGAGACATGGTATATGATTGTCTACAGTTGACTTAATATAAGCCCACACACCTTTATGGATTCATATGACCACTTCCTTGAGCCCATGTATGAAGAGTAACAGTGGCCCGACAAGCCGAATTAATACGGCAACTGATGAGAGCTGCCATAGCATCATTGCAGTATGCGATGCAAGGGTGGAGAACTAGGCTGCACAATGAATGGCACCAAATAATACCCCTACAGCGAACATTGTTGGCACCCTGATCTTGGAAATGTAAGTGTTGGGACCACCTGCCCAGAATTGGGGGACACTATCATCAACTACCTTTTCTGTGGTTCAACCGCAACCAGCACTGGAGAGAATTGAATATCTTTTCATTAGGAAGTCAATAAAACATGGAAGTGTCTTTTCAGGACTTGGAGGGGTCCCCGTTGGGGTGGAATTGTGGCTCTGAGTAGACATATCGCCTGTATGAGGTTGTGGGGATGGTAACTGCGGTGTTGATTTCTGTATGGGGGGTGTAGGGCATGCAGTCGAGGTAGACTTGCAGATTGAAGTGGATTCGTCACTTGTAGTATGCAGTGGGGACAGTGACAATATTGGCACTGTGATGCCAATAGGATATTGGACATTAAGTGGTTTATAAAACCATAGGAGAGATGCGATGGTGCTGGACACTGTGAATGTCAGTGCAGTGACTTCTAAGAGTGTCACCGTAAGATGTTGGTTGGCCCATGCCATTCACTGGGTGATAAACCAAGCTTTCTGCAGCATAGAAAGGATTTTGGAGAATGCATCAGCCTTGCCCCTGTCACAGATTGGCTTGCCCATCTTAGCTAATCACTTCATCAAGCCTTCATCTTTCTTCAACTTTTCTAGAGCAATGATTTCTTTCGTTCTTTCCCCGCAAAAGCCGCCCATGCTCAGGAAATATCCATGAGTCATGGTTAACTTTGGTTGAGGCGGGATGTGATGTGCGTCTTGTTGCATGTCCTAATCTGTGTCTTTTGATGAGCAACAGCAGAAATCTCTTATCTGTTGCTCTGTATGAGTCCATATCGAAATAGCTTCTTTGTCTGGTAATTTCTATAGTCATAATTCATATTTAAAAGCACTGCGACATCACGCTTGCGCAGGCAAAATACTCTCCATGCTACAATGAACTGTGATGTTGCCCATGCAATGATACACCTATTTGCCGCCCCCTTGCCCTGCCTCTTGATGATTGCCTGTTTCTTCCCCATATTTATCTCCTTGTCAAGGTTGACTTTGGAGATGTAGTACTCACAGTGGAGGGCTTCTGCCAACAGTTTGGCCTCAGCAATTGTCCTACTGTAGATGATACCACAATTGTGTGGACCAAGTTGGAAATTATGGCAAAAGCCCATCACCACATCAAGCATATTCTCTGCTTCTGGAACGTGTGTGACAGAGTAGGATATGTTTGGCTTTTCAATGGGTGCACAAATGATTCGAAGCATCTCCTGGGAGATTCCCATCGCACTATGCAGCAGCGGTATAGATTGGGGAAGTGCAGTCAACGAGAGAAAGGTGAAGGGCTTATTGAGCTTTGTCAGCCTGTGAAAGAGACAGAAGCAGGCACGATAAGTCATTGATAGATAGATGTGATGGCATTCATCAATGAATACACTCCATAGACAAGAGCTCTGCGCCTCTAGCCAATCCAAAAATCTATCCACCTGAGCATGATGAGCCGCAACAAAGACAAGCTGTACATTCTGAGCAGAGAATTGTGGGTATATTCCCCCATGAACCGCATGGTTTTGTCCGAGACAGTGGCCCATATCTTCAGCCAAAGCCATAAGAGGGGTGACAGCTATGAAAAGACCTTCTTGATCAAGACACGGCTCTGAAAAAAAAGCAAGACTCTTCCCACTTCCTGTTGGCATAATCGCAAGGATGTTTTCCTGCCCCAATGTTGATTGCATGAGTTCTGGCTGCTGCGGCGATTGAAAATATATGCTACCACTCGGTAGAAAGGAACATATGTGTTCACATAGTGTTGGATGTACTTGTATCAGCTTTGTGTTGAATCACCGCGGCTGTGGATGATGGCTGTGGATGATTGCCATTGGATGACAGCCTCACATGGGTGTATGCCATTGAATTAATCATCAGGAGCTCATTGGTCTCCTGCATAGCCCTCTTGATGCCAGCCATCTGCTGTCTGCCTGCCTATGGATCTCGACAAGGTGGGCGGTACAAATTGAGCCTTTGAAAACTGTCTGGATGCAGTTTTAAGATGAATGGTGACAAGGTACCAAGTAAGCGGACAGGCAATATCGTCTTTGAGGTACTCAGGTGTGGGTGTTACGATTCATTCACATTTTTCCTAATTTTCCTCATCTAAGTGCCCAAGCGCTTATCTTCAGCAATCTAATCACCACTATCAGATCCTTATCATCATCTCGCCGCACCAATCCCACGACTATAACAGTTGACTACCGTTCTCTCGCTACAACTCGCTTCCACCACAAGGTTACCGCTCGACTTATTGTCATTCACTCGTTGCTGCTTACCGATGGACTTATTATTAGCATGCAGACTTTAGTATATAAGTAGCACGATTCTCGCTGTAATACCTCAGCTTCGAGCTATAGTTTATCAATACCAATCTTACTCTCTCAACGACTAGCACCTAGTGCCGTGCCTTAACGAGTCCATCGTCACAGCTTTACTCTAGTCATCAGTGTCCACCGGTATATGACTCAGAGTTTACACTTGTTTGGATCATGTGAGACCCGGGTCTAACAGTGGGAGGTGACAGAAAGCTCCATACTGCTTCATGGATTAGGGCTTCAATCCATGTATTTGTCACGTTCGCTTGTTCAAGCACACTACAAAGGAGTCCCAGCTTTTCTCAAGTCAATGGATAGAGATGGATGGGAAAATTGGCTATAGGGTCCCCCTGTAAGAATATGTGCAATGCTCAGCCTTCTCTGTCCATATAGGAGCAAAAGCTGAATATATTATACCTGTAAGAATACGCGCAATGCTAAGTAAAAGTAAGTATAACGTTGGACGACAGGTATATGAAACGAGCTCACCTCAGCCTTCTCTGTCCATATAGGAGCAAAAGCTGAGGTGCGCAATACAAGGTGCATGGTATATAAGCTACTCTAAAGTCCGAGGAGGCGAGGGATGTAAGTAAGAACTAACAGCGGGAATTAAACAGATCAGTCACAGAACACTTGTCCAAGAGGTGGATTGTTGCAACGACGAGCAAGAAGGTGCCATGAGAGCGTGCGAGGCGCTCTTGAGGGCATGGAAATCAACACTCCCCCTCAAGCCATTGAGAGGCCGAGCTCTGACGCGAAGTGCTTGACCTTTGCGGATGGAAGAGCCTTCGTGAGTGTATCAGCAACCATTTCATCGGTAGGGCAATAAACGAGGCAAATGGAGCCGTTCTCCACAATCCAGCAGATGAAGTGGAATCGGACGTCGATGTGTTTCATCCTAGCATGGTATTGATGGTCTTTGGTGAGCGCAATGGCCGATTGATTGTCAGAAAACAATGTTGTAGGCTTGGAAACAGGCTCGAAAAGTTGCGAGATGAGGGAGCGAAGCCAGAGGGCCTCTTTTGACGCATGAGTCGCTGCTACATACTCACTCTCTGTGGTGGAAAGTGATACAATTTCTTGTTTCTTCGATGACCACGAGATTGCGCCGCTGCCAAGCAAAAAGGCATATCCAGAGATAGTGTGCCTGTCCTCGGCCATGCTACCATCAGCATCAGCATAGCCCTGAACACTGCCGTTTCCTTCCCTTGTCTTTCCGAACGTCAACCACAAATCCCTCGTACCACTCAGATACCGGTAGATATGCTTCACGGCCGTCCAATGCTGCTGGCCAGGGTTTTTTGTGAATCGGGACACTGTCTGTGTGGCAAACGCGATGTCTGGGCGAGTTCCCTGTGACACCCACATCAGAGAGCCCACTGCTTTGTGGTAGGGGATATGGCGCATCTGGGCAATTTCTGCCGTCGTTGTGGGAGACTGAGAGGATGAGAGGCGGGTGTTAATGTCCATGGGGGTGGATAGAGGCTTCAGTTCGTCAAGGTTGTAACGCTGCAGGATGGAGAGGATGTATGATCACTGGGACAGGTGTATGGTGCGTTCTTCACGATTTCTCTTGATTTCAATGCCTAACAGCCAATGCAGCTCGCCAAGGTCAGTGCTTTCGACATAGGAGGACATCTGGCCCTTGAATTGGCGAACCAGAATGAGTGATGAGGCTGCAATTGTACAGTCATCGACGTGCACCAATACGAATATGAATTTTTCCCCATCTCATCTGAAGAACATGGCCTGATCAACGTCGCAACGATTCAGTCGCATCTTGTCAACAAGGATCTCAACGAGTTTTTGGTACCAATGTCGGCTGGACTGCTTCAAGCCGTAGAGCGTCTTTAAGAGGTGGCAGACAAGAGGCTTGGATCCCGGTGCGTGAAAGCCGGGGGGTTGCTTCATGAAGATGTTTTCCTCTTCAGTGAGTTCGCCATTGAGGTATGCACCCTTGACGTTGATCTGATGAAGCTCTAGGTCATGGATGGCGGACATTGCTAGAACAGCACGGATTGATGCGAGCTTGGCTACAGGGGCAAAGGTGTCAAAGTAGTTGACGCCAGGTACTTGCGAGAATCCCTGAGCAACTAACCGAGCCTTGTAGCGCACCACGCTTCCTGTGGCATCCTTTTTCGCACGGAAAACCCACTTGGATCCAATGATATTGGCATCCTCGGGAGGCTCAACAAGCTCCCATGTCCCTGCATCCTTCAATGTCTGCAACTCTTCCTGGATTGCCCTTTCCCATAAGGGCCAATCCGGACGATTCTTGGCCTCAGAGAGTGACTTAGGCTCTAGCGCTTCAGCTTCCGACATCTCAGCCACCATTGCATATTCATCAATGAAGTCGGCGGCCATCGTCCACTCGGCCATACCTTCCGCTTCAAGAATAGTAGGGAGCTGGACACCTGAGGCTATGACTGGGTCAGCAGGCTTCACAGAATTCGTGCCTTTGCCATCCAGGATGTCCTGGATATGCTGGCTGGGCTTTCGGACATGTTTGGTGGGCACTTCGGGCTCGGGATCAACTGATGAACATTCAGCAGGTGTTGGCGCTGCTTCGAGGGGAGTGGTGGGAGGCAGGAAGGCTTCGGCTTTCATCTCGGTGCCATCCAAACTCTCCCCCTCGAGACGAGAAGTCGGTAAGGCAGTATTGTCATAATAGACATTCCTTTCGACACTAACATGTCTCTTGTCGGGCCAGTAGATGCGAAATCCCTTGCTCTGCTTGTCGAGACCCATCCAACAGCCTTCTTTCACACGACCACCAAGCTTGTCCCCACCTTCAGTGCGGACCCAGACTTTTTCACCCCACTCTCGTAACCCCTTAAGGCATGGCTTGCGACCATAGGCTGCTTCGTAAGGTGTCTTCCCATCAAGAGCTTTTGTTGCCGTACGGTTGAGTAACCATACAACATGACGTGCTGCTTCTCCCCAAAGATATTTTGGGAGACCACTTGCATGCAACAAGGCACAAATTCGTTCCACAATGATACGATTCCGCCGCTCCGCAACACCATTTTGTTGGGGAGTATCATGCACGGTGAGCTTCTGGTCTGTACCTGACTCTTTCAGGTGGAGAACAAACTCCTTTCCCAGGTACTCTCCGCCACGATCCGAGTGCAGGGTCTTTATGCAAGCACCTAGCTGAGTCTCGAGCCAAGCCTCGAACTCTTTATAGGATTGGTAAGCTTCGTCCTTGCTCTTGAGAAGGTGTAACCGGGTAATTCAGGTGCAGTCGTCCATAAATGTTATGTAGTAACGGCGCCCACCAAGAGTAGCAACTGGGGCAGGTCCCCAAAGATCTGAGTGAACCTCGCCCCCAATTTTCGTTGCTCTCTCCCCTTCCCGCACCTTCGAGATGGGCTTTCTTGTCGCTTTGCCATATATGCAGGCTTCGCAGAAGGTTGGCTCGTCAAAAGAGGTCTCATCAAGCCGTACACCTGTGACAAATCCCTTGTCAACAAGTTTCCGAGCGAGGTCTAGAGATATGTGACCCATACGATGGTGGAATTGCATCAAGGTAATCTTTTCTTCCACCGCGTTTGCGCTCTCAGGCTCATGATCGACACGATAGAGGCCCTTTCCTACTTTAGGGACCTCTCCAACCAACTCGCCGTCGGGACTACGGATTGTACACTTCCCACCAGCAAACATGGCAGAAAATCCGAGATCGTCTAGCTTCCCAATGGACACAAGAGTATAGCCCACCTCTGGGGAGTACAGAACCTCAGTGAGTCTGAGCTGCGAGGTGTCAGATACACCGTTTGGTACGTCAACGGTCATATCACCCATTCCGGTTGCACTGAAATTTTCTTTATTTGCAGCATGAAATACTTTTGGGGGAATCTCGACAAAGTTTGACATTTCTTCGCAATATGGGGTGATATGCTTGGTGCATCCAGAGTTGTAGACTTCGGTATGACCCTTTTCAACATCAGCTTTGCTGTTACTGATGCTGAATGCCTCTTCAGATGCCGCAGCCTCAAGAACCTCCAGGAAATACTCACTGTCCATGGTCCTCACACCAACCGAGTCTGAGTCAACACCAGCCAACGAATCAACATCGCTGCCGCTGGCCCCAGATAGCTCCTTGGTATCCCAGCCACAGCCCCAAGGACTGTCAGAGTCCTCGTTGATGTCTGAAAACCAATCACCCTCTCCACCACCCCTTTCTGAGTCCCTGACTGCCTCAAGGTCAGGCATGCTGTCTGCAGAATCAGATGCCTCCTCAGCCCACAATGCAACGTCGCTGTCAGAGTCAACAGCGGCATTCGCAGATTCAATCTTTTTGGGCTTCGGACACTTATTTCTGAAGTGACCCGTTTCTCCACAGCCCCAGCAAGCACCACGGGGCTTCTTCATATGTTCCTTTCCCTTTCCTTTCGACTCAGATCCTGATGCCACCATAGCAACATCCTGATCTTCCAACTTCGTACCCTTTGCCTTCAAGCAGCGGGCACGCTCACGTCGTTTCCTGTCGAACTCCTCAACGATGGCATCAATGAGGATGTCGGGGTCAAGGGTGTGTGTACGGCTGTACAGCTTTGCTGCTGTGAGCTGATTTGCAGCGAAGTTCGAGAGGTAGCCAGGAAGGGAGGAGATAATAGTGGACCGGTAATCTTGTTCACTAATGAGTACACTGTACATCACTAACTCTTCGCGCTTCGTCCTCAGGCCATCCAAGAACACTCTCACGTCGCCACGCTCCTCGCACTTTGTTTCCATGAACAGGTTACGAAGGTCTGTCTGTGCGTACGCTCCCTTGTTGGTATACTCATCAACAATGGCTTCCCAGCATTCCTGTACTGTGGGCTTGGAGTGGATACGCATCAACGTTGAGTCGGGGATCTTCTGCGTCAGAAGAGACCTCGCCGAGCGTTCATCCTTCTGCCAAGCCTCAACAGCGGTCAGCTCTGCCTGAGTAGGGGGCGATGACACAGCCGGACTAGGTGTAGCTCCACTGAAGTGTCCCCAGAAACCTTTGGGCTCCACAGCGTCGCGAAAGCAGATCGAGAAGATGGCCCAGTTGAGTCCAGTAGCATCAAGCTTGGGCACAGACCCAGGGAGGGAATCGGTGAGGGACGTGGTGACTGATGAAGCCATGGCAGAAGATTGGAGATGAGACGACGAGAGGGGAATCTAGCAGCTAATTGACAGAGTGCGCGGGGCTGCAATAACCTGTAAGAATACGCGCAATGCTCAGCCTTCTCTGTCCGTATAGGAGCAAAAGCTGAATATATTATACCTGTAAGAATACATGCAATGCTAACTAAAAGTAAGTATAACGTTGGACGACAGGTATACGAAACGAGCTCACCTCAGCCTTCTCTGTCCATATAGGAGCAACAGCTGAGGTGCGCAATACAAGGTGCGTGGTATATAAGCTACTCTAAAGTCCGAGGAGGCGAGGGATGTAAGTAAGAACTAACAGCGGGAATTAAACAGATCAGTCACAGAACACTTGTCCAAGAGGTGGATCATCGCAACGACGAGCAAGAAGGTGCCATGAGAGCGTGCAAGGCGCTCTTGAGGGCGTGGAAATCAACACCCCCATGCAATACAAATGGAATGACAAAAACCTAGTCATTTCATCAGCATCCTGAAGTAGGGATTTATCATTTTGAGGCTCCTTGAAGATGTGAAAGTCTTTGCTATGTTGAAAGTTGAATGCCGTGAATGAGATCATAAAGTAAAACTTACTGTTCCAAGGTATGGCTCACAATCTGTGCCTGAGTCAGGTGCCTGATCTGTGACAAGATGGGTGGTATCGCCTGATAATACTGTCTAACATTATCCTTGAGGCATAAGAGATTTGGTTTGTCCTTTCTTGGTGGAATCACATCCTCCATCAGCACTGCGAGTGATACATCTTGAAGCATCTTCACCCACTCGCTGCAGCACAGCACCTCAGTGAGCCCTCGCTTGTCTGAGATGACAAGTGTCTTTGGAGGTTCACCAACACCCCTAGCTTTTGAATGCTGAAGAATAAGAGAAAGAAGGCCATCCTACAGCACCAGGGTCAATGACTGTGACCATCATCATGATTATCTTGCCTGATATAAGGCCACCTTCGTCGTCTGATGCTGACTCATGTGCCTACCTCCCCTTATATATCAACTAAAGCTTTCTCCTGGCATTCAAGCATTAAATAGTGAGGCCAATTATTTTTTGAGGAGCCGATATTCTAAGATGAGTATGAGAGCTCTAGCAGGGGTCCTGAGGGGATTTAGTTCATGTGTGCATGAAATATCTCCTTTTATTGCTATAACTGACAAAATTTTGTAAAATCTTTTCATGATCAGGATCACTGCCAGCAACTGATGTACTTCCTACAAAATGTTATCTGCCCTCCCTAACACTATTGAGCATGCACCCGGGGGGCCAGAGGTGCCCACCTGCCTTTTTAGGATGTGGCTATACTTTCCCAAAAAGGCAATTACTGCTGTGGGATGCAGCTGATGTTAGATGCAGGCTTCTGGTGCGAACTCTTTGTGAAAAGTTCATTGCAATGTCTCCAGATGCAGTACACATTCAAAGACCGATGCTAACTCGGCCACACTGCTGAAAAAATACTAATAATGGTTTTATAACAATTCCGCGTACTGCCCAATCAATAAATCACATGTGGATGGTAGCAACACATGAAATCGCCAGGTGAGACATTTATCCAAAACGGACAGCTCTCAATCACAAATGGCCATCCTCCATCCCCATTTCCATCGTATTTTCCCATCGTGGAATGCCCTGGGCACCGGAATTGCTCGGAGTCGGTGCCCATTTGTTCGCCTTTTCAAGGGCTACAAATGGACACCAAAATCAGCTCTGTACTGTGCACGGAGGCTTCCACGATGGCTCTGCACCCGTTCTCAAACAACCCACACCGGCACGCACTGGCATCAACGTAAAATGCCCCGGCTGGAGCGGTGAAAGCGGGAGTCGACAGTTCACATGTTGACGAGCAATTTTCCTGTATAAATCGAAACGAGCCGGCCAGTAGATACTTCCACGATGGGCAGCGAACTCAAACTGACTTTAACGGTTAATGTAATGGATTATAACGTGTTTTGGACAAAGTTGTACTTTGTCCACCATGAGAAATGGCGCCGGCGGATAACGCATTGGAAGATGAACCCGACGACAGCCCAGGGGACGTAGTTGATGGCACTGGCTGAAGGGATGGTGCCTGTCTCGCTGAAGATGACCGGGAAACTAAAGGAAAGTCATTAGACGTCGTCGAAAAGGCTAGATAGAGGAACGGGAACATACTTGACATAGCGAATAATTCTATTCGGCCACTTCCAGTTGATCAGGTAACTTGTAATCGGGCAGGCGAACCCAATGAGGAAGAAGAATACCAGGGCTGTCAAGAAATTAAGCAAAGCCGGTGTAGCCCAAGATCCGGAACACGCACCGTAATATACCTGTCCCTGAGAGAACTGCGTCGTTGGTTCAATAACACCCCAGATAGTACTAGCGGTGCCAAATACCTCCGTCGACGGACAGATGAAGCCATCCTTCTGCGCGGGATCACAAAGGTTCTTGGCATTGGTAGACATCCATGCCTGTACACCGAGCTGTACGGTACGAGCGATAACCGTCGCGACAACCTGAGCCCAGAACATCGACGGTGGGGGAATCTTCATGTAGCGGCCCACCTTGAAGTCGGACGTGAGTAAGAGCTGCGGAGGGTTGTCAGTAGACGGCTAATGATCTAAATGTAGCACATACCTTGAGCCATGGTGATGTAACCCCACGTCTTCGATATCAGCATTGAAACAGGACGCCCAGGGAGCGCGTATCCAATGATCAACTCCGTGACGACATTCAGCCTGACTTGCTGATTAGTGACGGCTTGGATCATTCTGATACGAATGACGTAGATAACGGAGATAATCAAAGCGAGAATGAAGTATTGCCTGCAAGACTGTCAGCATGTGGACGAAGATAAAAGAAGAGAACCACGTACACGGGGGAACTTGGTATCCTAATCCTCAATTCTCAATTGAGATGACAGCAAATCCGACCATGGCCACTGGAGCACGCGTCAGCATGACGACAATAACCACGCGGGAGACTCACAGAATATGATCGCGTACCACCACTCCGGAACCTGAGGGTATTGCGACATCAGACGCGCGTGAATATCAGTTTGCTCGTTCATGCACATGGCCCGGCGTGCTTGTGTTCAGATCTACTTTCGGAAGTAGAGCCTGATTGAAGCTAGTCAGACATGGAGATGGATGGTGGGCGAACAAAGATTCATGTACAAGGCATGCGTAATGGTGGCAGTGATACTGCGAACGACAGACCGTAGGAGATGGCGAACGTCGTTGAGATGAGCGAAGGGCTGTACTCCTTGTATGCCGTCTCGTTGAAGGTGACGTCCGGGTTCACGATCTTGGTCACGTCGTAGGTAGCACCAAAGTGATCATACATTCCCTGGGATGAGATCCTGCCGGGCATACCAGTTCATGTAAGGAAAGAACGGTCGGGACAGAAGGAATACTCACGGCATATATTTGCTATCCCATGCGTTCGAGTACTAAGACATATGCATCTGATCACGCGCCAAAAAACACGAGAGATACATCCATACATAAAGCGCAGGAGTGATGATCCCTATAAATAAACACCATCAGCGTACAGAAATAGAACGGGAGGCAGACGATACGCACAGAAAAATGCCACGAATCCGGCAAGGATGTTAGCTTCAGCCCACCATGCTGTGGCAAGCGGAGACCCAATATATGCGATCTAAAAAGGAGAAAGAGAGAACAAGTTAAACACGCAAGATATGTTCTGCTACAGGACAATGGCATGTTTATACTTGGTAAAGAAACTGTGCATCCGATATGGGTCTACTAGTCTTCGCGCCACTTATCCGCCCAGGTTCCCAAGATGTACCACTTGATTTCTTCTCTCCAGTTGATCTCGCGGAGCATGGCGTTTATGGTGTTACGCTGGGCTTGTGCATGCATAAACTCACTGTCCCAGGACGTCCCGATATAAAAGACATATCCGACGTCCTCTGAACAAACTGGCGTTGCACGAACATTGGGCTGTGTACGGTCCTTGAGCTGCCGGAGGAGGACCCCGAGGAGGGAGCAGGAGTCTGTGTCGGGTTCGTTAGGCGCGATACGGCAAGCCACATCGTAGACATCGACCATGTCGTGGACGCCGATGCCCAGGGCAAACAACGGTGGAGCTCTGGTACACCGGGTTATGCGTAGGTAGTTGACAGGGAGCGCAAAGAAGGGCTCGTGCACGGCCATGTACTCGAAAGTGAAAGACTGGGAAACCGTCAAGTCATGAAATGAATGTCGAATTCATTCGCACCTGAGTCCACTCATCATCGCTGTCATCGTCCTCTTCCTCGCTGCCATTGCACTCCTCCTTGCTGGTTCCATCCTAGACAAGCGGTTCGTCCATTCCCTTCATACTGATTGCGTTCAAGTCGCTAGGACGAGTGGTTATGTTTGTCGTGGTGGTAGTCATGATACAAGGTCCAGAAGACACGGCATTAGTAAGCGGCACAGATTGATTGCTTCCCTGCAGAACTGCCGCACCCGCTCCCCGAATATAGTTCTCTGTACCGATGGTAGATGACGCCGCGGTGAAAGATGTAAACAAAAAATAGTACTCGAAACGAAGATCAGATGGATACACGGTGTAAAGTTATAATGAACGCTACGCAAAATACATTTACCGAGCCAGCTAATTAGCGAAGGCATATTCATTCCATGCAAAATACATCGAATATGGCGAATACAGCGATATTTTGGTGCTAGAAATTTATGTGAACAAGTTTATAAAGCACATAGTATGAAGCAAGCGAAGCGAAAGGTATGCGAGAATCGGTTGGGGATATAATACAAACTCGAAGGCAGCGACTGGGGATGGAGAGGAAAGCATACGCGAGAAACAAGAAAAGATCTTCAGACCCCCGTCTATCGTGCCTCTTCTTCCTCGAGCGGTGGTACCGAGCTCCAGTGATCAATGTTCTCCAACGACATTGGTGGCGACTCGACCATATCTTCAGTTTTGAACCGCTTCCGCCCAGCACCGTCCTCAACGACTTCGAGCTCCTCCGAGTTTCTCTTCTTCAGTCTTGGCTCGGGCACATCTACCTCGACGTCGACCTTCAGCTTTTTCGGTGGTGTTCCCGACCTCACGGGCTCCGTTACATCGTCCAACGACCTCTTCCTAACAGGTAGGTCGGGCACCTCAGGCGACTTGCGGTCAGCCGAAGGACTCCAAGCCTCGTCATCCTCCTCAGAGTAAAACTCTTCGTCATAGTACGAGTCGTAGTCGAGATCCTCATCCTCAGCGTCGGCTTCGTTGACCTCGAGAGACGGTATACGAATCTCCGCTGCAGCCGTAACAGGCTGAGCGGCATCCTCGGGCGCTATCTGAACAACGCCCTCCGCAGCTTTGGCGCGCTCGCATATCTTGCACCGGCAGTGGTAGAGCGGGCGGCAGGCATCTCTCCATATCTGGAATATCCATCGTCAGAATTGAATATGAATTGAAACGAACAAACTCACTCCTTGGAAAACCTCCAAACTCTGCTCCGGCAGATTGATCAGCGATTCCGGAATATACGGTATCGGTCTCAAGAGTCGTGGCGGGTCAAGGATGGGCGATACCGGGATCAAAATGGCCTCCTTGGGAGGCGGGGAAGGCGTCGTCTGTAACGTCGATGTCGATAGCACTGGGCTTGTAATCGATCCATCTGATTTACTGGATAGCGAAAAGTCGTCGCTACTGCTGCTCTCCTCCATGATTCTTGCTCTTTGTTCGGTCTTGCGCGCCTCTAGTCGGTCGTTCCTCCTCCTCTCCAGCCAGTCGAATCCATCAAACCAAACCGCTTCGTCCTTGAGCTCATGGACAACATCGTCCAGGGACATCTTACACGCCTTTCTGACCGCGTCACACCCGTCAGCCGCACACTCGATAACCAATCTCCGGACGATATTCTTCATCGGCGGGAGGAGTAGCGTTCGAAGCTCCTTCATGTACGCGTAATTCGCGTGTTCGCACAGACTATATCATGGCGGTACATCGCCCATGATAGTTGTTTGCCGGGGACGCTCCTCGCCGCTGTCGTCCTCATCGCCACGCGTCCACGGACAGGGATGTTCGGCGCGGGACACCTCCAGCATCGTACCAGACATCCACTGGTCGCACGGGGTTACCCAGAACCCATCCAATATGCGATTCCGTGCCCAGTCGCCCAAGGCCATACTTTTCGCACTGTGGTCCTCTAATGACCGCTGCTCGATCTCTGGATCTTCCTCCTCTTCCTCTTCGAAAATCACTCGTGTCCATGTCCAGGTCTTCTTCGCTCTCATGAGTCCGTATTGCTGCCCGGTAAACTGATAGTTCCTGAAGACCTTCCTCCCGTGTTTCGTAACGATTTGCGACAACGAGGGATCTAAACTGGCGCATCCTCGTCTGCTTCTTCAACCACATCCTGTCTTGGACAGTCTCGAGGGTACGCCGCACGGATCCAGCAGCAAAGGTAAGGAAACCCTCAACTGCAGCTCTTGCTTCATCATCAATATCCTTTGACCCCAGCATCCCCAGCGCCTCCTGATCTTCTATCCGGGCATACGCTCTCCGAAACAGGCCATCTCTGGGGCATTGTTTACACGTCGCATCAATCCCAGGACGTTTCGGGATCCTCATTGGACATGCACCCGACACGGTCACGGCTCAAGTCGCGCTCGCGAGTAGCTTCCCGATAGCAAACGCCGCAGTAGCTCGTCTTGTGGCGATCATGGTCGCGACATGTGCCCACGATACCCAGAGTTAGAAAATGCACAGCGCGCTTCGCTAACTAAGCCAAGACCGTGGCTGATATGGGGGTAGTTTATCCGACAAATAGCGCACGAGTAGCTGAGGATGTTGCGATAGTGTTGGTACGGGGAGAGTCGTTCAGGATACGATTGACCGTTAGAGCTATTAGTCGTGACAGTGGCCGGGGGAGTCACGAACGCGTAGTGTCCGAGGACATCGACCGGATCGAGAACATAATGCCAAAACAGGTGTGTTTCCACTAGAAAAGATGTATGTCAGACGCCACGGAACATTTCACAGAAGAATACGACGAAACGAAAGAATAAAGGATGAAAAATAGGATGTCAGGACTGATGCGACAGGGAAAGGGACACCGGTAGTGATATAGACAGCAACCGAGGACCCATCGGAGATACGCAAGGTGTTGGTCGCACAAGATCACGGTTACCGCCAACAGCGTCTGAAAAGTCGCGCCCAACAAACTCGAGAATATGACCCATTCAGTGAATGCAAAACCACAACCACATTCGTCAACTCGCGCCAATCATAACCCACGAAGACATCGATAAATGTCCCCCAAAGATCCAGATAATAGTATCGGCAGAATTGAAAGTCCCCTCGCCAGAAGGATCGACGCTCGGTGGTGGCGCCCGCACAGTCCAAGATGCGCAGTGGGTAGCGAAGACAAGAACATATCCAAAGTTTGCAAGAACTCGTACTCACGAGATTTGAGCCACTGCGGGCATACCGCCATTATTATCTCCAGTTCCATACTGTTCCGTATTGCTGTATGGGCCATGCTGGCATGCCAGAGCAGATGATGTTGAAGGGGAAGTCGAATTCGAAGACGTCGAGCTAGCGAACGTATGGCTAGTGCTTGAGGACGTAGTCGCGCCCAGGACACTCGTTGGGGGTGCCGATGGCCTAGCACCTTCCGAATCCGCTGCACTCGTATCAGAAGAAGTCGCTCCGTTCCCCTTGAAGCCCCAGACAAGTTGTTGTCGCCGTTCGAGTCAAGGAAGATGAGTTTTGGAAAATATGGTGACGGCACGACAGCGACGGTGAGCTTATCGATGGTCTATACCGCAGTAATAGTGAATGACCCTATCAACGTCCATTAGCTGCTAGAACGGAAGCCAGAACGAGGGTTAGTCGTAGCCCAAACGAGCACCGTACTTCACGAGTAATCAGCAAGGGGAAATGAAGCTAGATTCAGGACGACCTACCCCTTCCCATCCAGCGCAATGGAATGCTGCCGACTGGACGACAGCTCTGTAATCTGCTCAGGCACTGAATCCTTCACCCACGTAGGTTCGTAGATGATATCGAACATTGTCTCGTTGCCTGTTGTAATGGGTTCGCTAGTTGTTGCCTTGCCGAGAGGGCCAAAGTTGTCGACGGGAATGGCGGAGATGGTCCTTGCATCGACTGTCCCCCAGGAATATAGATTGCGTGAAAAAAATCGACGTGTTCCCACATATGGGTGGAGGCACTCCGAAGGTCGTCGAGTCGTCAGCACATACAGACGGTATCGCTATGCTTTTCAAGAGGTCTGGGAGTTGCAGAATGACAATGCCGATGGATGCTAAAGTAGCCTAATGTCCTGCAAGAAATTCATTACGATGAAGTAGAGTAATAAAGGTGCACACTCACACAAAAATTGGATCGTCACTCCTATTGATTGTGGGTATTTCATCGTAACTAGCCACTCGGGGTGGCATGGAATGGTGATGCCTTGTAGTCGAAGATGACAGGGAAGCGTAGTGAATGGCCCACTTGGTGGAGGCCGTGCTGTTCACTTCGATTCGAAAACCTGCTCCCCGTGAGCATACCAGGGATGCTGATAGGTGCCGGGTCGATTTTTGTCGATACTAATGGTTTGATGGAATAGGATATTCCTGCGGTCGCTGTCCCACAGTCGATACCACTGTTTGAATGTGAGAACCAATTGTAACGAGTAAAAACGTCCATAAAAGTAAGAGCTATAAGACGTGGCAGTGGCAGCGTGATGGCGATGACGACGAGGACCCTCCAGATCTCTCCGGTGTGTTGTGTCATGAAAAAAAAACGTCTCCGTGGTGCTTGGACCCTGGACCCTGGGAGAGAATTATTGTTGGTAGTAGAAGGGGGGTGATCATGTGAAGTGGATTCACACGACGAAAGCGGCCATACTAAAGAAAGGAGCATCATAATGATAGCCCGCTTAGCTGGTGTCGGTGGTGGTACTACTGATGAATTCGTCCCCACGGGTGCTGGATGGCGGAGTATGGGTGTAGTCGCCATCCGATGTGAGGGAGGGGTGATCTTGTGAAAGGCCGTCAGCGGCATCAAAACAACGAAGATGATCAATCTAACAGTGTATTTCATAGCGTTCAATGATGTTCGTGGGGGTACATCAGCTCTGGGTCACTTGAAAGGCTGGAGAATTCGTCGACGCTGTTACAGGGAGGGAGGACGGCGGTGATCCTGCGATGACGAGCATACCGGTAGTCTACACCGGAGTTGTGGCACCTGTGATAGGTGTAGGTAGACATTATCACAGCTATAATGGACGTGGTGACGAGGTCGGCGGTCGTCGTAGTGAAAAACAATGGGGGTTTCGACGATGGCGGCAAGGAAATGAAGAACACGGGGGCCCTAAAATAGTCCCCGTCGTGTCGTTTCGTTATTGTGTGACAGTAAATACCGCAGCCGAGGCACCGGGAGTGTGGAGCAATGTCGCCCTTGTTTTGAAGTGGGGATCAAGAGAGTCGTCCTGCCAATCGCGGGGGAATGGCTCTCCCAGTGGGCATGCAAGAGGGTTGAAAACACTGGTATGAAGTTCCTCCATCACTGGTAATGAATCTGTAATAACGCAAAACAAATTGATGAGCTACAGCAACAAAAACGACGCAAATCACACACCATGACCCCCTAAGTGAGCAAAGGACGGGCGCGAATACCATAGAACCGGTCGTCAGCATGTTTCGTAGTGCACTTGCTGCTATGTATACGCAGAAAATGTAGCAGGGGTGGAGGAAACTAGCCGTTGGGATTGAAGTACGAGGGGGGAGTGCTGCGAGGGAATGCCGGTATTTGGCAGGTTGATATTTAACGGTGGGCCTCGTTATCGTGGGGAAGTATTGATGGTTCCCGTAAAATTCTCCTCTGTCACTTGTAAAGAAGCCTATAATTATCCTATGAAATTTCGTTAGCTACAGCAATGAAAAACAGAGAAATAACGCACCTTGGCACCAAAATCGACACTCACGTCGACTGCACAGTCCTGCCGATTCACAGACACTGTTATGCACTAGCATATGACTAATATGCAACCATTTGAAGTCCTACAAGCCCGCCACGCCGTCTGAGAACGAGACGACACCAGTGAAGGGCATGGTCGGTGCCAAGTTGCCAATGCCATTTTGGGCATAGAGTCTTCGTCACGTGGTTGCCGGCTACCAATCTCGCACTTCGCATCCCCCATATCTCTTCCTCGCGTCGTTTCGCTCTGAGTCCGCAGCCGCAAGCTAAGATGGCCTCGTGGATGCTCTAGATGGCTGTTATAGATGCTGCACAGTGTTTTCCAGGTGGTAGGATGGCGTAATCGACATGAGAGTCGATTCCGGCTCTTAGGCGCGTAATTTTCGTGACTATTATTGTTGCCGCTAACAAATCTTTATAGGATTTTCACCGGCAGATTCTAAGCACTGACAAAACACCTTCAGAACGTATCCAACCCTTCTGCACGACATCAGTGCCCTCTCTAGTAACCGTTGCTGCGTCGTCGACTATTACCATGCCCGTCCCTATTGCAGTGTAGCCATCGTCGCCACTGTCTCCTTTCCTAATCTCTCCCTGCAACCAACGCCTCTTCTCCCCGCCTAAACGCAGAAATAAATCTCTTCCTAGTATGATGCTGTATCGACGTACGTCCTCCTTCTGTGCCCAGTTCACCTTCTCATTGTCCCTCTTAGTTTTGCATCGCCCTCAAGCTCTTCGCCAGAGTTATTCAAGGCCCCGATACACCGGAGAATGCATTGTGGGTAGGTCCCATGCCCTCATTACAGCACTAATCCTCTAGCTAGCAACTTACAGGTACATAGCTAGCGTCTCTGTGTGAATTTAAGCTCAATGAAATTTGCATTGGCCCAATATCGTTCAATTCAGAATCCGATGTGTCTCGCACAAACCTCCCCGCCATATGACCTTCATAGCGATACTTACCTCTCGACGTCTGCCCCCATCAAAGTTCGAACGTTCAACGTTCAGTGCGCGACATCTCAGCATTTCGTTTGCATGGATATTAGGCTGTTCTTGTTCTCAATCTTCCTTATACACTGGCCTCTTGTAGTATGAGCCCCTACATGCGGAATCACAGTCGACGGAGCGAACAAAGGTCACGTTGTAGCCACATGCCCTTACTGAAGGTCCACCGGCTGTTACAACCATCAGCCATCAACCCAAGTCTGCTGCAGCCGCAAGACAGCATCTCGCGAAGCCTAACAAATTCTTCCTCTGGCTGCTGACCCATCAGACTTCCGATGGTTCCACTCCACCTCCTTTCCAGTGAGCTAGGATGGTTACCGCCGCCCTGATCTCAAGCCCTCGACATACTACTACCTGAAAGCTTCCAGCTCCAGTTGCGAATCAGTGTGTCGTTTTCGTGTCGTATTTTACGATGCCTGCTGACCTTCCTCGTGCTCAGGCAAGACGACATTCATGGTTTTTCGTCTCGTGCTACCACAATCGCCTCCACCCTTGGTTCTCAAGGTAGTATCCGTTACAAGTACGTGTAATGTCGACCTGGATTGCTATTGACATCTGCTTCTATCTCCTTTTCTCTAATTGGTATTAGAAAGTATACTCTTCCTTTCAAACACATGTTTCCTGACCAACTGTTCCCGCGTCGTGATGACCATGACTTCTGGTGTTTACCATAGCAGGTTGGACGTTTCCTCCTTAATGAAAGAGGAATCGCCGTAATTGCACCCTCGGTTGGTACTATCAGTGCGTCGGAGTCTTCTCTCCATTTCAACCAGTCGTGTCACACGATACTTTCAAGACACTGTTCTTGACATGCGCGAAAACTTTCAGCGAGCAGACTTCGTTGTTGTACCGCCGCCGCCGACGTCTTTTTCGAGAGCCACGCACATGCCTCTGACAGCGGTGATATTGATATTTCTTCCGCATCATGCACTTGGCTAACGGTTTTCTCATATCCTTGTTGGCTGTATGTTAATGCAGTTGCCATTGAACACATCCCTGTTGTGTGGTGCTTATTCTGTCGCCGCTCTTTCCTCAGTAATGCCCTCCTCTACACCGTCTCCTTCCTAGCCTCTAACGGCAACGCAATTTTTTTTTTGTTGCTTCGAACACACCAGAGGCGATGCCTTCTTCAGCAACAGCAGCACCAGTAGCTGCTACCGATATCGAGGGCCAGAGAAGTACAACCCAATTTCTCTCATATGTATTAACTGATGTCTGGTGCTAGCACCACGGACGTCACAATGGATTCAATCTGTGGGAAGGCCCCGTCCGAGTGTTCCCCCTGAACACCTTTCAGTACAGGTATAAAGTGAAGACAGACGCCTCTATGTGTTTTCAAGTCAAGTCGAATGGCTTTTCACTCTGCTTCTCTGGTTACTGTTGCTTTCCTTCTCGCTATCTCTCAAGACCAACGACAAGGAACTATTGATCATGTAGGGGATCGTCTTGTCTACAATGGAGTCGTCAATCTCGATGGCTTTGAACGCCTTGGTGCATTGGCAAATTCGCAGATAGATGGCGCGTTTATCACAGCAAACAAGGTACCTCTCATCTGCTCATCCACATCAAAACTTATTAATGCTGTCCCTCCTCTAATGCTCATCCTCCGAAGATCAATCCCAAGACGAGGCAAAGAGGTCCACGAGTACTCTCGCCACAGGTCAAGATCCAGATCACCATGTTTCTGTCATTCCAAGGATGACACCGCATTGCCAAAGATGTTGACTACCCGGTCAATATGCTGGTCGCCATTCGTTCACGTAGACAATTATCTCCCTAAGTACTTCATCCAGCGCCACCGTTTGAAGTGAACCTCTCTTGTAACCGCCGGTGCAAACGCAAAGTCATTGTCTGGACAGGTGTGCCGATTATTCTCATGTATAGTAATATCTCGTCGATAAAGTCTTGCTTAGATGATCGGAGAGTAACTCTTCTATCTGCTATGCCTGATATCCACAGCATTGCTTCCAGCTATCCCCTACACTAGTCTAATTCACCGGCAGTGCTTTTTCTACCAGTGGAGGACATTCGCGACGCCGTGGTGTGTTTAGTTACCACCATCTTCGGAATGTAGCCAGTTGACGAGCGTCACAGCTGTTAACGTTCAGGTCTACAGACACGCTACTAGCCTAATCATTGGAGGAGCCCTTCATTCATTCCTTGGTCGTTTCTTTTTCTGGTTAACTGCTGCTTTACCCACAGGCCCCAGTCAACGTTGATTTCATATTCTCCTCATAGTAGGGTTCTGACTAATATTCGTTGGTCATCGTTAGACTAGCGCATCGAAAGCAATGGGGTAACCTCGACCCTCGTCCACGAAACTGTACGATGGCTCCTGAGCTGGGGTGCCATGATTAGATGCTATCATAGTAAGCAAGGCACTGGGCAATGAAAGGCAATTCTCTGCCTCATTCTTCCATCGGACGCTGATAGCTCATGATATCAGCCGCCTTATTTTAACTCGTATATAGCCTGGTACGTTGGATAAGTTAGCCTATCTCCCTTCAAGTCATAATGGTGGGTGATTGTGATTACCCTCCTTTGATATTGTTTTCCTTACAGCCTCTCAGACGCAGATCTTCCCGATCTTGGTCGATTTAAGAAGTGGTACTATTGTAAGTATTGTTTTCAATACGGAACCCGATTCTGTCTTCAGGTTCTGTGGACCTCTTCTCTTCGTCGGATCAACAATCAGTTCCGGATGTATTCAGATATTTCCCTGAGAGTACAGACCCTCCCGCTTGATTTGAACGAGGTCGACGGCTCTGCATTGCGCTCCCACTGATGTCATATAAGGGCACCCCGAACTTAGATCTGCAAGAGGTGGTGATGTGAGTTGGTGCGGGAGATGCCCATATCCTACAGCCGGTTTGATACCACGATGGCTGCATCTGTGGCCATGAACTTGGTCGTTGGATGAATACGATTGTTTCCTGCTGAGAATATACAGAATCGTGAGCTCATCAAGTAGAACCCTCCTACGGTCTCATTTGTCCTTATTTGTCTTCCGTGCAGACTTGATCTTCATCTCCTAGATGACCGATGCCGCTACCTACCCTAGATCGATATGCTACCCTATGAAATGCACTTGAAACACCATTTCTACTGCGAATCCGCCCCAGGCATCACCCTATAGCTAGCAAAACCGGTAACCAGTGACTGAGTTCGCCCGAGACGAAGTCTAAGTGTGCGGTCGCAGAACGGGGTCAAATCCCTGGCCGCTTCAAGAAAGAAATCCCTTGCTTTATGCTTCCCGTGCCGAGGCACGTAGACATCCCCTTTCCACTTGCTTCCGATAACGGTAGCATCAGCACTGATGAGAGAGAAGTAATTATCGTCGAATATTTCTACATGTATCTGAACAGAACAGCCTCCCAGATATTCCTCTTGTGCATACTGTATAACTACGAAGGGTTCCTTGTTATCTAAAATGTGAGCAGTGATTGGCTGGACCATTATCGCTCATTTCAACAGAAGATATGTGGGGGGGGACTGCGACATTCATGAAAAGTCCGAATAATTTCTTATCCAAATAGAACTCCTCTTCAATGCAACCGAAAATCAGGCTCCTCTGGTTTTCGGCGGTCGACATTTGTATTGCCGATGCCCCTCATGTCCGGATCGTGGCAGGCGCTCTTGCGGGCGAGCCAAGATCACTCGCACAATCGCCTTGGGTGATATTGGAACTGTTAATTGCAACCTACCCCGAGTCAGCGAGGTCAATCTTTGTTGCGTCCTCTATAGAAGGATACAAAGGCGCGCAGCTCGTACCCTCCCCAGCCTTGTCAGGGAATTAGCTGCACATCAAGGGCACGGAATCTCCCTTCTGTTCGACGTCGATAGAACTTATGGCTATCTAGGTTTACCAGCGGGCAAAAACTATTTTGTCATGTATGGTTCATGTCGAAAATCAAGGCGATTCGTCTCTTCCGCCATTACGGATACCGAATCCCCGGCGGTTCGTTAAATTTTATTATCGGTACATGCGCCCAGCACGCAGCCACATCCGCAGGGGAAGAAACATATGCGTGCAGCTTTCGAACGTTGGGCTGCAGCAGCCAAGACCCTTCTATCGGACCGGAGAAATTACGCCCCTGAAAAACGTAGGATTAACTTTGATCCTTTCTATATACCTCGTTGAATAAATTTCACAACTTCATGGATGAGCGTATAAGTACCAACCGTCTCTTGGAGTTATTCGCACAATGGTCGCTGACTTGGCAAATAGACGTGATTCGATTTCGAAGTTTTTACCTCAAATCGGATTCCGGAATACCGCTGATTCTGTTGTGACTCCACATAATCGATGACGGCGAGAGCTACTCGGGGTTCGTCAGAGATTTTTCCCAGTGCGAAGAAGCCCGCCGGTTCTTAAGATTTTCTCCCACTTTGGTACATCATGCCGCCTAGATTTCCATGCGTCGAGTCACCGCCAAGAGGTTTTAGCCTCTCCAAAGCAAGGAGGGGATAGGTGTGGGAATCGATACCTTGCGGCGACGATCTGGTATGACAAAACGGCACCACTTGATTTTCAGGGTTTTCGGTTGACCTTCTTTTTCTATTCGGCGACCTATAGCCTAGTAGCGAGTGGTGCACTGTACAAATGTTTAAATAATAGTACTCCGTTTTCTAAATGAAACTGTTCCGACAAGCATTATTAAGTTATTCAGCCTCGGAATACCTCATTCTAACCGCGCCATACACCAATATTACCGAGTTGCAATATGGCCGGGACCCGAGCATAAGCACCATAGCAAATTTCCAAAAACTTCCCGAATCGGCAATGGTTCGACGGTTAGTGTCGAACCGGCGACCATCACCTATTAGCGTCCACTGAGCCTCATCACAGAACGTCCTTCCTCCTTTCGGTCGGCTAGAAAACATGTAGAAATGTATGAGTCATTAGTCCGAATCGTCCCTGACAATGTGATGGTCGCTAGCGAATACAGTAATTCATGTCCGAGTCGGAGGATGTTGCCTGTTCTTTTCCTTCCGACGGTTCGCCTCTGACTGGAGTGTCCGACTCGGCTGCTAGATGAATACATAAATCCGTGAACATGCGACCACATTCCCCAACCGCCTTTTCCCTTGCAGTTCATTCACTCGATCTCACGTGCAGCGATGTCTATCCGTCCGTCTGCCAGTTCCTCTACCGTCAACGTTAATGCCAGGGTGCACATCAGCCCAGAGAAAGAAAAGCAGCCTGCGGCTTCTCCCAAGCTCTTCTCCAATGACTTCACCGATAGGGAGCTCTCGGCACAGCGGAAGGAGTACATTAAGAGTTTGGTGGTCGGGTGTTTTTCCATGGTTATATTGATGTTCGGTGTCTTCTCAATATACTGGGGAGCGTTGTGGAAGGTACCTGACCACAAGCTACCTGGATGGGTCGTGGTGCGTGCTTTTCTCGGGACGCGTCTAGCGCGTGTATCTCATCATTTTGATAGGATTTCGACGGATCCACAATCGGCGGTAACGTCACCAGTGCTCTTCTGGCAGATGTCTCCTCTTTGTCGAGGGTATCGTGGACACAACGAGCAGCATCGGACTTCTCGAGCCCGGAAGATGTGGGCGATCATGTGGTAGACCAACGAGCCTGGGTGGCAGTCGTCAGTACGTTATTTTCCGCTTCTACCGATGCTTTTTCCGAACATATTTCTTAGTCCACGCCGATGCTACTTCATCACTGAACTCTGCTGTTTCATCGCCCACCTCTTCGTATAATGGCTCTGCAGCTGTGACTGTGTACGTCGTGGAAGCACGAAACGAGAATGCATAGTGAGTGGAACTCTCTTAGAATATTTGGACAATCTTCTCAGTCACCGACAGCCGCTCACTGATACGTCCTTACATCATGACTACCATGGCTACCATATCCCAAAGCTTCGCCCAATGGTTCGGGACTCAGATCGCTGCATCTTCTTCGTCAGAGTCGCTAGCTTCGATCCTTCAAATTGCGCCGCAAATTGTCACCGAGCCCATCAGCTACACTATTGACAACCTCCGTCCGTTCAATGTGCCTGTGTAAGTGCCTTTATTTCGACAGTATTGTAAGACAACTAACACTTGATTTCAAGGGCAAGTGCCATTACTTTCGTTGGCCTCATCTATCTTTTAGTTCTCTGCTTCTTCATTGTGGTAAGCCTACTTGTGGTATTGCGCACCATCAATCTGAACGCCTCTCTTTAGTTGATCGGTTCCGGTGCTCGTATGGCCTCCGGCATTGAAATGAGGTTGACGACAAAGTCACTCATTAAAGTCCGCCTCTACTCAACGATAGCCTTGTACTTCATGATCTCCATCTTCTACTCCACCTTGAGTAGGGCTTTCCAAGCAGACTTTGATACGAAGTGAGTATCATTCAACGTGTTCTCGTCTAATAGCTCACTGGAATTTTTTCACAGGTTCGGTCGTGCAGGCTTCTTCATTTTCTGGATGCTCAACTTCGTTGGCATGCTATCAGTTGGACTTGCGCTCGAGGCTATGATCACCCTCCTCACACCGAAATTCATGCCATTCTTCATGATTTCATGGATCATCAGTACGTTCCGTGTAATTCTTGTTTCTATCTATGTTTGACCGTCTACTACAGCCAATGTGTCCGTCTGCTTCATGCCTATCGAAGTTCTCCCTCACTTTTACCGCTACGGCTACGCATTCCCATTCTACAACGTCTCTGGCGCTGTCAGGACTATTCTCTTTGGAACAAAGAATCAACGTAAGTTTCTTTATCTACAACCGTGGGATGTCCATTCATTATTGCTTAGTCGGACTTCATTTCGGTGTTCTCATCGGTTGGACCGTCGTCTCCCTCATTACCCTCCCTCTGTTCCAATGGAATGCGAGACGCATGATGGCCAATGCTGCTGCTCGTGCCGCCGCCGCTCAAGCTGAAGAAAAGGGAAAGAATTGATTGGTTTAGAGAGCTATTTCAAGCATTGTAAATTATCAACACGCACACACCCAAGTCTTTCCTATACCATCGCATGTACCCATCATGATCATAGCTACGCTAAAACACGAACATTTTAATGTAATTTCGAGTGGCTAAGTCTTTGCTTACCAGATACCAGACATCTGCAGGTTGTGAAGTTCGATATTTATACGCCTTTGACTTTTGTGCTACGAATATGTACAATGCTGGATTCACGCACGTGGATCAGTATGAGAAGGATTGAGCATGCCGATTCACATAAAACAGAATTTCATTCCATACAGAAAGAGACTTTGGCTAGTAATACAGTTCCGCTGAAGAAAAGAAAGAAAAGAGGTCCCAAGAGAAAATGCATTAAGAGTCCGAAAAAAGAGAAATGGGTCGATGTAACGAAGCCGTGTGCCCACCAAAGCTTGGCGCTCTCGACCGTAGGCTCGCATTATCACGAATACTTCTGCCGGCAGTGACCGGTCTTTGCATCTGAGCCACTTCCATCGGAACCTGAGGAATCGGAGAAAAATGCTCGTCCATCCGTGTTATCGGTGCAAAGCCCGGAGGTAGATGATCATCGGGTAATTCGATGGGATCAGGGCTTCTTGGCACCCTCCGACTCGGAGGGAGATTTGGCAAAGGTCGATCTGTAAGTAGTCCGGGATTGAAGCTCGCGTGATCGCTAGGATTTGAAGGGGACTGAGACTAATGAAAGGTCAGATACTCGACAATACATTTCGAGGGAATCGCACCGGAGGTTCGACTTGGATATTCACTCCAGCAGGACTCGAGTAGGACCTTTGGAATCGTTTCCTCAACCAGGCAAGGGGCGACATCAAGCGCTTGGGCGGAGACTGCCTGGGCGATTGTTCGCCTTCCCCTAGCTTGCGTTGGCTTCCCGGATCAGTCTGGTTATATAAGCTAGATGCATGATATGAAGCCTCTGAAACAGGCGATACAAACTCCCAATCACTTGGACGAGACGGCGTCTAAAAACCGACTGTTAGACAAGAGAAAAACGGTTACAAAGTTAGACCATACATCCTGCCTTCTGTTAGCCGGCGAAGAAATAATATCATGATTTTGGCTTCTCCACTCATCAGCAATACGCTCGGTCTGCTTTCGTCCAGGGAACTTGTCTGGTTCTGATGCAGGAGGGCGTAACATAGCGTACTGTGAAAGAGGTGTAGAGGCCCTCGAATCTCCTCCACGATCGTCGATGTGGGGGCTAAATTTCGAATAACGTGCCAACGCCCGAAAGGGACCATCCACATGGGAGGTCGATAACGATTGTTCAATCTGCTCGAGAGAATGCTGTTGTTCGTGGTTAGGTGGTGAGTGAGAATGAGACGGTGAAACCGGTGACGGGGCATATATTTGTGGAGGTATCGGGCATATAACTTCCGGCGAGACAGGGAACTGACGAAGAGGTAAAGAGGCCTCCGAATGCGAGGGCGACGGGCTTGTAGAGTTCCCCTCCGAGTCGTGAGAAGGCGACAAAACAGGTCCCGGTGAAATAAGTGCATGAAGTTCATCCGGATGGGGACCAGGAGTTTCGCGACGTCTAGATTGCCAATCAGGAGGATTGGCAAAGGATGATGCGACGCTTCTACTAATCGATGAATATAGAACAGAAGTGACTATATGAAAAGGCACACACCTCATGACAGCAACCATCGGGTTTGCATAAACAGGAACTTTAAGCTTCTCCTCTAGGTCCTCATAATCAGCCATTAAGGAAATGGGCAGACTTGACTTCGCGGTCCTGAGCAGGAAGTCACATATGTTGCGCCACATATAACTGAAAGACATACCTGCCACGGGTTGGAGGGACTACCGGTGCAGGAACACTTCTATCCCTTCCCGGGTGTTTCCTGGACCTGATCTCCCGGAACGATCTAGCCATTCCGAAGCCTTCCTCGTATCCCTCCTTATAGCCTTGCTCCTTCGCTTCGTCCATCGCGCGCTCTATCAGGAGCCTCCTCGCAGTCGACCTATCCTTTGCTGCTTGGACTTCCGCTTCAATCCGCTGCCGGTCCACATCTGCGATGATACCCTCCGCACGCTGGAGCTCCATCTTCGCGTTTTGCAGCTGAACCTTATGAGCAGACAAAGAAGCAGTCGCCTCGACGAGCTGAGTCCTCAGAGCAGCAAATCGACGCTCGAAGGCATCAAGTATCTGGACATCGCGGCGAAGATTGTCGGTATTGCGGGACCCTCCAAGGCCGTGGATGAGATCGATTTCGGAATGTGACGGTGGAACTGCGCGATGGTGGCGTTGTCGTGGAAGGCTTCTGTGGCGTCGCTTGCTGTGATTTTGCGGTGCTACCGAGTGGTCGGGCCTTGGAGCGTCTGACGATGGTGCGGGAGACGATGAATCCGCTTCTTCCGTGACCTCTGCCGGATATTGGAGGCTAACAATGTCTACGGTTCAGCTCCTGGAATAAGAACATGAATGGGGGTCCACTACCTGGTATCCTGATCAGCCATGAGACCTAGTCGATGCGTTGATAGCGTCTAGGGAAACAGAGAGAATTCTGGGGTAAAGGGGGGGGGGCAGCGATATGATGGGGGCTCGCGGCAAGCAATGCCTGCCTCGTGTTCCCGTTACTCCGTGGCTATCACGCGGCATGAGATCATCACCGACACTACTTTCGTCTGGAAGGCAGAACGAGGAAAAGGATGTTGGATGAAATGGATGTGTGTTGGGTCTCATTACAAGACGTCGAACACGTGTTGGCGGCGTGGGTGCTGTGGGATTGACCCTCTTCAAGCTGAAAATACTCTCAGCGGATGCCGGATGTGAAATAGATGACAAGGAACCTACCTATGCAGTGGGAAGATTTAAAGTTTGTTCGAGAGGAGCGTATTCATATGCCGAGACGAACAAGCTGGTACGCCACAAATACCAAACTGCTTCTTTGAGAACATTCGACGACGAAGAGCAGTGGATGTCATGCAGCACACTGCCATGAAAAACACGAGGACAACGCAAGAATAAATTTCGTCGGGATCCGCGGATTGCGGCGAGGGATTTATTGATGTTCAAAATGGATCAAACGTCGAGCTTCCCTTTAATGAAGTCAGAAGAGCACATTCTAGACAAACATGAGGCTCACGGGAAAGAAGCAGAAAAAAAACGGTACAGAGGTTTATGAAACTGATCCGTCCACATTCTTCGCCAATCTTCTTCTGTCCAGGGTTTTTCATAGCGAAAACCAAGAAGCAGCTTCGATACTACGGCCCGGCGGCAGTGACACGTCATACATTCCCATCACATGAACACGCTGATTGAAATTTCAAATTTTACGGAAAGCTAAGGTTTCCGTTCGTGTCACGGCCGTATCCCTGTTCTTCAATTATCGTGGAGGCTTCTGTGCATGGCGATTTTGTCCATGGAGTGACATACGAACATCAGCATCTGTCGAGCAAAAAGCAGCTAATCTAAAGGAAGAGGAACTCACCCTGGCGCTTCACGTCATGGACATGACTCTTTCAATAGATGTGATTTCAAATTGCTGATCTTTCATGCATCGCAGGAATACCGCATCCACGATAAGAATCATCGGCTCCAACATCGCCGTGACGGTAACGTCATGTCCCAGTGCATAGCTTAGGGCCTTTATTACCTTCAAGTTACTTTTCGGCGATGCGGAATGCGTATGTAAAGATATTGAACTACTAGTATTTTACTTAGCGCTCATCCCGCTCACACTCTATCTCTAGGTAATATGTTATATTCGTGACGGCTCTAACATTGACGATGAATGGGCTTTAAGACGGCACTCTTGCTAAGACTCGGACCGACCGAACCTATGCATGAATCACGGTCGTACGCCGGTTCCACTTTTGATTGATCCAGTCTGTGTCTGATCCTGAATCCAGTGCGCTTTCTTAAGTTTAAGCCTGATGTATCGATGATGATGTGAATCTGTTTTACCCTCCAACGTCACAACTTATTTCCAGTTCATCTGCTTGATCCCTTTTTCATACGTTTACAACGATCCCGTTCCCGTCGCTGAGTTGATCGCTCCTAATTATTTTGCCCATCTTCTCCACTTCTGCGATCTGTTACTATTAGTGATATAGTACCTGTTTGCCGTCATACATAGACAGCCGAAGGCTCAGATCGATACGACTGTGTCTAGGTGCAAGAGACTACAAAATAACATTATTCTTTACAAACAAGAAAATCTTTGCCTTGTTCTAGTAGAGGAACAAAGGTCCTCTCTTGGAGGGATATGCTATGATGACCGTTCTACACGGGGCTGTGTGAAAAGCTTCGAATCTCCATTTGATCAAGGCACGAGCCCGGGTTCAATTTAAACTGTGCTGATTCTTCCGTCTGTATGAAATATCGTGCTGAACAACACTTTTTATCCATCCATCCGCCTGTTTATCATATTTTACTCTCTAGCGACTCAAGAGTACATCAATACACGATGAATATCCCTCGCAAGTAAACCCCCTTTCATGTTATTTATATGGACCGACGCGAGCAAAAATAACACATTTATTAATGGAGAAATCTATGGATCACCTCTTCTAAACTGGCTCCTAGCACCGGCAACAGTGAGTGCTTCAAATTTTTATTCAGAACTCTGCAGCACTGAGCATGACTCCGAACCATGGACATATCAGTCCATCATTCTCCCGTGTATCATCCCAACATGGCGCTTGATTATCGAAACGTCAAGCTTCCGCTTTCAGGGGTTCCGGAGGTGCCCCACGCTAATTTACACAGCAATTGATCTCTTCAATTATGATACAGCACAGGCGCTTAATGGAAATCATAAATATGGTCGCGGCTCTGATGAGGACCCCCTACACTTCAGTCTACTCTATTTATTCATGACGACTCTGGAAATTCCTGACTCGTACTGTCTTCGGCATGGACATGTATCTACATCATCATCGGTTGCGGACACAGTCGTCGATCCCGAAGAATATGCTGAACAGCATTTCCCCAAAGTCATACCAAATACGATTCCTCCAAAGCACGAATCTCGTACTTTGGTTCTCTGCTTCGATGGAACTGGAGACCAATTTGACGCCGATAATTCGAATATCGTGCAACTCTGTTCCCTGCTGAAGAAGGATGACCCTTCTCAGCAGATGGTTTATTACCAGGTACGGCTTGACAAGCATTGACCTTGGAGTTGATTAACATGTAACGTGTCTTTCAGCCAGGAGTCGGCACCTACGAGCCACCTCAGGTTCCCGGTCTACTCACATCGAAAATATATATGGTAACTAAGCCCATGATTCTTGTTTAAGGCATTGATCCTGACATGATGAACAGACTGTTGATCTTTTGATCGCTTGCAGCCTTGATGCCCATGTCATGGGTATGCCTGTTCTCTTGCACATATCCTGATATTATCTTCATGCATTTCAACTAGATGGTTATCAATTCTTGATGCAAAATTGTATGTCCGTGTCCATCTTTAGCCTCGAGTCGGTACTGAGGGCATCTGTAGATCGTGCTGGGGATCGCATATGCATCTTCGGCTTCTCACGCGGCGCGTACACCGCTCGCAGGTAAGGAAGGATTTGTACCTTTATCATGCTGTAAATCAGTCATTTAACGCTACCGTTAGCCTCGCCGGAATGCTTCACAAAGTAGGCCTGCTCCCGCCGGATAATCGGCAGCAAGTCCCCTTTGCATACAAGATGTACACTCGGACGGATGAAATTGGCTGGAGCCAGTCAACGGCGTTCAAAGAAGCGTTTTGTATAGATGTCCCTATTGAATTCGTTGGAGTATGGTATGTCCCGGCTTTCAAACGGCTTTCTCGGATTGCTCGGAGATGCTCATGGATCACAGGGACACGGTTGATTCGGTAGGGCTCATGCCGAAACGATTGCCGTTTACCGCGTCCAATACGATCATTCGTACCTTCCGACATGCACTCTCGTTAGATGAACATCGAGCCAAATTTAAAGCAAATCTATGGAATGTTCCGATTGCGATAGACCACGGATTGAGCACACCCAGGTCATCGCCGCGGAACTCACGGAGAAATACTGTGGACTCTGGTTCACATAAACGACATATTCACGGGTTAGACTCAGGAATTAAGTGGTTTCCGCAAGATGATAAAGTCTTGGAGAGTATGGAAGAGCAATTTTCTTCGCCCACTGCCCGACCTACTGACGTTAAAGAAGTCTGGTTTGCGGTGAGATTTTAATTACTGTACGCTGCTACTTTTCACTGATTGGTCTCTCTTCAGGGATGCCATTGTGGTATGTCCTCTCATATTTCCGTCACCATAGAATATCCCAATTAATTACTCAATCACAACAGATGTCGGTGGGGGTTCGGTACAAAACTCGACGCGCTTTTCTTTATCACGAATTCCGTTACGGTGGATGATTCGGGAGTGCTTCAAAGTGGAAACAGGAATCATGTTCAATTCAGAGCGCCTGAGACTGATAGGTCTCGATCCCGCAACACTATATCCTTCAGTCATGCCACGACCCCCGGCGGTCTCGGTGGGCTCTTCGGTGATACCAACGGGACAAACAAAAGTCCCACTATCACAAAGGATAATTTCCATGTTTCATCGTCATCCCCGGCCAGTATCCTATGAAGGTCAAGCCGTTGTACAAGAGCCTTTGATCAAAGACCCGCCGATTGGCACGGAGGAAGAAGAGGAGCTTCGCGACGCACTTTCTCTGATGTACGATCAACTCAAAATCTCAAAATCATGGTGGATTCTAGAGTTGATTCCGATGGAATTCCGACGGCAGCTGAGGAACGGTGAATGGATGTCCTGGTTTGGGTATGTGCAAAGAAATTATCTTTCGGAAATGTGACTTATAATGGATTTAAAGTCTAAATCTTGGTCACCCTCGAGAGATTCCCAATGCGTCCAGCAATGTCAACGTCCACCGTAGTGTGCGGATGCGGATGGAAGCTTATCACGAGCACAACGGTCGAAAGTACAAGCCCAGGGCTTATTTCAAAAGTCCGATATGGATAGACGACAATATATCGTCTCAAGATGATGAGCAGAACTGAAGCCAAGTATTCATTCTGTCCGAATTCTTCATCGATAGAAGAGCGAGGAGAGTCTAAGTGACGTGCTGGCCAAGCATGTATGTTAAAAATGTGTTTATAATTTTGGACTCAATAGTCCTTGTAATGCAGTGGTGTAACCTACCGCTTAGTACAGTCTTGTTGAAGAGGTACCCAAATCTAAAAATCCAGCCTCTTAAAACGCCAATGATCGTTCCAGCCAACACGATGTGAGGCGGTGCCCTACTTGAGCTCACGACCATGTAGGGTTGCGGATAGCATATACATTTCGACACCGTTGACATCTTGAAAAGACAAAGTCTTGTGCTGGAAAAGGGAATGCGGATCTCCGGATCACGGTAATTCCCGGAAATCGTTTGACAGTTGCCACCAGACCCCATTGTTGAATCCATAGATTCTGGGCGAGTTTTGCCTTTACGCACTGTACAGTCAAGCATTCTTATCTATTCAGACAAATACTTCTTATATTTTGTCATGGTGAGTCTGTTGCTCTTTCGCTGGTTGTCTTCCATCGTATTGAAGGAGAATTCTAGGCTTGCGCACTCTGCAATGCCAACGAAAACTTGGATTATTACTCTAGCGCCCGCAAGACGTATGGCTACTCCCTCAAATCTTGCCTAGAATCATCTATTCTATCCAATGCTACCCCATCGCGCGATGACTGTGTTTTGATCAAAGATTCCCTCTCATCCTTATCTGCCAAATCTGTGCGCCTTCGCAATATCATCGCTCAACAAGACGATTTTATTGGCAGACTGTCCTTCATTCTCCATAAATACGAGGATTCCCGTGAGGAAATGCTCTCCGAGGAGGCCCGTGTTCATGACCTTCTTGAGCGCCACCGAAGTGCTCTATCATCTCCCATTCGGAGGTTACCTATTGATATTATGAGGGAGATCTTTTCTCTAGCATCTTCGAATGCGGCAGATGTAACAGACATTGCTTGGGTGGCAACTCATACATGCACTGAGTGGAGAGACATCGCCACTCAGACACCCACGCTCTGGTCGAAGATACATGTCACCACAGCCACCCGATCACGAATGCGACCCGACGAACTCATGCAAATGCCTGAAATCGAATCCTTGCGCATCGCATCTCCCGGAGCATCAAACGAGGAGTGCGTAGGTCGCACCCTTGAATTATCTCGAGACCTGCCACTGGTTGTTTCCTTTATTCAGCCTCTTAGCTGGGATCCAGTGCATTTCTGGAAGGAAGACGTAGAGATGCTTGATCTGCTTCTGGATCATTCACCTCGATGGAAAGCAGCTTATCTTTATGCCCATCATGGTGGCAACATCTTTTGTGACAAGCTCAAGCGCATGAGAGGGCGTGTGCGGATGCTAGAAAGTGTTTCTATTGAGACGCCATCCCTTCCTGATAGTCTTCTTGACCTTTTTCAGGTAGCGCCAAGGCTACGCACAATTGCTATTAGTGGCTTTCGAGGACGGTTGGCGTTCCCATGGCAGCAGATCCGGAAGCTCATTCTGAATGGCCTCTACGATATGTCATACTTCCTTCACGTTCTGCATTCGGCGAAGAACGTTGAACATCTGACGATCTGTCCCACAGGTCATCCATTACGAGACCTTTCTAGCGACACTATGGATGCCGGAAATAGTATCATCCTTCCTGCTGTTCATACCCTTGACGTCCTTTCCATTCTCGCCCCCCTGTTTCTGCCTTCCGAAATGATCCTTCCGGCGCTGAAAAATCTGCGTGTAGGTCAGAAAGAACCCGAATCGAGACGTTGCATAGTATCCAAACATATCCTGGATATCGTGGGCGGGGTACTGAGGACTTCTGGTTGTGTCTTGACACATGCAACGTTCTTGCCAATTGTGAACTTCGGACCTGCTTTTCAAGATGTCATTTCTCACTGCACCACCTTGACATACCTCGATGTAGGGTTCACTCCACCTAGAGAAAACATCGACGACATATTTTTGTTCATAAATCGGCCAAGCATCCTTCCTTCACTTCGGACGTTGAAAATTACTTTCAGCAATTGTAACATATCGGAAGACAGCCCATATATTGGTGGGCGGTTTGTCGAGACAGTATTATCACGGAAAGATTGCTTGAGGGTCTTCGAGGGGTCAGTGTATATCAAAGCAGATGAAGCACTGCCGTACACGCCCATCCTCAGCCCTGCTGATAGAGAATACCTTGAAGAATTGAAAGCTGAGGGCATATCAATTACTGTCAGGTAACGGATGTCTTCGGATTAATGCGTGTTCTGATTCTGTTTTTCCTCCAGGATGACCTCGATGAGAAGGAAATGCGAGGAATCAGCTGAACGGGAGCGGTTTTTGGTATTTGCTTAGTTGTACGGCTGACTGGTGTTATCTACGAGGATGCCAATGATTCTGTCGTTACTCTGGTATGCATAAGTACAACAGAGATTTTTTGGTTGTAGAATAGTGGGTACTCACATCCCAAAGACCCCAATATCCATAACACATCACGAAGGTAAGTAATAACCGGATCATCCGCAATAGATGCAACCGAGCAGTGAACTATCGAATGTCCGCACCAGTTCGAGTACACTGTGACACTCGCCGAGCTCACGATAATGTGTACAACAAAGAAATACCAGTCGTAATCCCCTTCGGGATATAAATTGGCCAGTTCCTCAACCACTGCATCGCCGAAGGATGAATGCTAGGAATGGGAGAGGGTGGGAGACGTCTTGTTTCCATTTTAACAGTGAGAGAAGAATGCATGCTAGGACGACTTCTTTTAATCTTCGGTGACGAAAGATAATTAATCCTTGTAGTGGGGAATAGCATGTTCTATTGATAGCATGAAAGGGCGAAGAAAAGGAATTCTTGCCAACTCTCCACAGTCGTGTACAAGCGGGACGTGTTGGCTGGAGAAAGGATGTATGACACGAGTGTGTATCCTAGTTCAATGCTCCCTATGTCAGGAACAGTCTCCCGATTGTAGCGCTTGGTAAATCCTTTGCTCTTGAAAAAGAAACGTCGTGACACAGATGCTTGAATGAATGGGCTGAAAATCGCAATGATATCTTGTCGTACACCAGCCAGACCAGCACCATCCACCTCCCGCCCACTTCTACTTCATACTTCATCGCACCCTTGAAAGTCAGGAGTGGATACCGTGACGACGTTGGGGATCGGACGACAGAGGGAATGAGATACCGCCGATATGCTGAGGGGAGCTAGAGACAGCCTCCTACGTATGTTCCGTCCCCAACGTGCCGGGATCATTAGGAACCCTGACTTGAAAGATGAGGGGGAGTTAGATGATCATCTGCCTGGCGTCAAACTGGAGCAAAGGGCTCAAATCATGACGGGTAACCTCCAACGAACGATGAACCTGCCCGAATCTAGGAATGAGACACGCTCTAAGTCCTGGGATCAGGCTTACGACACCCTGGACACATCGAGGAATAAAATACGATGCGTTGAACTGTCAGATGTTAGGAAAGTTGGAGGATAATTGTTGCGTACATTGACCTTGCATAGATCCAGAAATCAATATCATGATAACTTGAGTGTGATATCTTTCCAGTAATTATTTAATCTAGATCAGTGCAGAGACTGGTTAAAGCCTCCGGCCGGAAGAAATTTCACTTCAAAAATTTACTGTACCAGATATGAGAATGATATAAGCAAGCAAGAATGGCTGCGCGACCACTGCTAAGGTCGATGCGGTTGAAGTTGACGATAAGTGGCGTGTAAATCGCAAAGCTCTGACGTTGTTGATCATGATCACGGCAAATGCCGCCGTCTCTCTCCTTTTTGATGGTCCCAGACATCTGCGCCGTGAATTCTCATTAGCAGGCACATTGGTACACAATATTGAAGACCTTGTTCTGTTATGTCTGATCCTAATACTTGTTGGACAGGTACATCGCTATCTCACGATGTTCAGACTTCAACGAGAAATATTTGATGCGGCATCCTTTTTTTTTGCTAAGGAGCAGGAGCAGAAGATGACAGCAGGAGGACAGGATGGCCTGTTAATGAACGGAGATCTACAGGAGGGCTGGTCGTCATTTGCAAAGATATCCCATCGCGTCAAGGTCTCTCTGGGAACGATCAGGTCCCTGACGGCTCGCTTCGTTCCTATACGTCCTTCTGATAATTATCATCAATGTCAGCTTCTTTTCAGCACATCATGTTCTATCCTAGTGATAATCAACGTGCGCGAGCCTTTGCTGACAAGCCCCCCCCCACCCGTCGAGGGGCTGACGGTCAATGAACAGAGGCTGCTCAGGGATAAGGGTATGCGCACGGATACCTGGACAGAGGCATTGCCGAGGGTGCTACCTGTGCTGATCTCACTGCGAAGGGCCCGACTCTCCAGGCGGATGTATTTGGATGCGCGGCATATAGTGCAGAGTGGAGTGAAAGGGTTACTGGCTCAACTGACAAGCTTCGCTCTCGATGGGGTGTTCTTCAGCAGTCTCCCCGAATTCGCAGCGTTCTTCGAGTATGTGCCACATTTGAGGCTATTGGCAATAAATGACGATGCTATGCTTCAGGGCGGGCTCTGTGAAGAGCTGGAGACGCTCAAGGTCGGGAGTGACCACCTACGCCCAAGGTGGATGCGCTTCCTCTTTGCGAGAGACGGCGTCATCTTGCTCAAGAATTTGATACTGCTCGTCTTCCCAGTGACATCAGAGGTGGACAGCCCGATGCCGGGCACGCATAATAACGGAGAAATACGAGGTTTGTAGGGTTGGGATCCCCATGAAGACAAACGTTAATCTGGCGTATACAGCTATATGCGCATTCGACTGGACATGTGTACTCATTTGGAGAAGGCATTGGGTATTTTGAACGCATGCTCTGTGATGGATGAGGAGGGTGTAAGGGCGGCATGGATGCGCTTGCTAAGGCCGAACGTCGTAGTGCCTGTGGAAGGCGAGTGTTTGGAGACGATTTGGACGCGCCTAGGAAATGCGAGGGGGCAGTCCGCGGCGAGGAGAAAGATGTCATATGAGCCGTAAGCTTTATGCCTCATCTTTTTCGACTTTGGCTGACTGTCATCTCCAGATGATGGCATACCGCATTTTCTTTGACTGCTGAGAGGCCTGTCACATTCAGCTACAAATACGAGGAACCCGAGTATCACCATCCCCGAGTGCTCGATTTGCTGCGATTAGTACAAGACCCTCGTCCTCTGCTATTCATGGACGCGAGCGACCATGGACAAACCAGGGAAAGATCGTAGAGCTCGAAAGACAAATGACTTGTAGCTTTGACTATGCCTTTCTCACCAATTCAATCGCATTGCCCTTATTCATAATTTGATTTGACCGAGAGCCTCCAACTTAAACCAAGTCATCGGACAATTCTGGGGATATGCGCTTAGAACATCGTATCCTTCTATTCTCGCTACCGCCGCCTGCCACTTTTATCTGGATTTGAGAGATGATCCAGACTGTGATATTCATAACACGCAGACGATGCAGCATTTCATGGTGAGCTTAAGTTCTCTTCTTTATTATGACAGTCATAGATTAATATCGTCTCCAGACTGAAGCCGTACTGTAATGGCTACCACTATCGCTCTGACTACGACATGTTCCGGCAAGCGAGCAAGAAGGAACACAGCTGGGTTAATAAAGGGAGACAGCATCTGAGGCTGACGGGTGTGTTCTGTATTCACTCCTTCTCTCGGAATGAGGTGCGAACGTACCCTGAAACAGGCATTTCAACGCCGCTACTGATCGTCGTATGATGGGGGGGATGAAGATCCTCTTTTTGGAGGATCAATAACAATTCTCTCGGTCTTCACAAAGGTCAGCTATACATTACTTCCCAGATTCTCTTGGACTAACATGTTTTTGTGTAGGCTATTACCGAGATCATCAACACGTTGCGGGTAAATATTCCAATGAGGCGGCCGGATCCTGACGCTTTCTCTTCATATGGAGAACTCTTTATGTGCGAACGCATCAGCTCGTGGGCCCCGGTCTGGTATACATTTTTACCTGAATGAAATGGACCCATCATTGAGTACTCATAGCGGGAAGAGAACCCGGCCAAGCTTCTCTCTGCGTGTTTGGTGGGCGTTCGAGTGGCGAAAGTACCAAGTCAAGTCCTTCTGCCCCTTCCTCTGGCGATTCTGCTGTTTCGATAATAGCATAACTATGCCGAGGCACTGTGTGTGCATCACGGATGGCGTGATCGTATTTTTTCTTCTCAATCAGACGATGGAAAGTCGATGAATTTGGACATGTGAAGACGGCTGTACGTGGTAAGAAAGACTTGTCGGCACGTCATGCGATCTCTGGAAATGGCCACATTGAGGTACTCTCTGCTACCGCTTCACCGTGTGCTTTCGTTGTCCGCAATTTTTTGGAACAGAGAAGGATCGGAATTTAGCAAGCCAAACGATTGTATGCCGCAAGTTCATAGTGCCATGACGATGTGTGTTTTTTTGGATGAGAGCATTGGTGCCTTCAGTGGTATTTGACATTAACATCCTGTCTCGTCGTGTTGCAGTCACTGTATTCTGGTTGTACCAGGTAGGCTCATACAAGTACATCAGCCTATTCAAACTGGCTTTCCTTCACAGGAGTGTCCATCTTGTTACATAACATGCTATGGACTGAACGCCGGTCCTTTTGGCGATATACTTCCCTTATTGCGTCTAACGAACTATCTTGTACAGATACACACAAAACAAAAATCCGAGGATACATCATGAAGGAGGAACGTACGTAGTATTTAATACATTATAACAGCGTTACGGAAAATGAATCCCCCCTTCTTCGCCAACTTCAACTCCCCAAGGCTCAGGGCTTCTTCTTGGACATTCGGCTTCACGTTAATAAGCATGTGCTCCAAAACCGGCCCAGCGTACACCCCATCAACAGTTCCCAGCTCCAGTCGATCCCGTACAAAAGACACGACACCCACACTTGCTTCCTCAGTACACACCTTTACAATCATAGCACGCAGCCCGGACAGATTGACCTTCCCTCCTCGAGATTCATGCCGATAATTCATAAACTTCAAGAAATCAAGGCAGCAGCACTCCAACAGGAGCTTATAGAGATTCCCGCATGTCAGTCGGCGGACAAACTGAAGCACCGGAGGTAACGAGTCCTCCTCGAACCCTTTAAGCTCTCGTTCCCGAAAGTTTGCCGGGGGAAGCGAGATCCCAATGAGCCTGAGGTCGAGCAACTCCTCAACCCGGACGTACTTCAGTATGTCGACTAAGACGGCCCTGCTATCTCCATCCTCGTTGTTACTGTTGATGGTCAGGGTGCGGAGGGCGGGGAAATCGAAGGTTCGGAGAATTTGCTGCACTTCGCGAGGGTAAATGTACACCAACTTGAGCTGCTTCAGATATGGCAGTGCCAAACGGGATTCCGAAGGAGGTGCGTCCCCAAGCTCCTCGTTAACACCAATCACATAAGTAAGTTCCAGACACTCCAAGGTGTCTTTGCTATTGAAAATGATGCCTCGCAAATTTTCCATTGAAGGACGTTCCTCCAATGGCTGGTTCTCAAGATAGAGCTCCCGCAGGTTCGATGCGCAGAATCGTCCCCAATCCGTAGGAAGACCCGACCAACAGACTTCTTTGAGAGCGGGATACAGCAAACTGCTGCAAGTCGACAGGTCCTGAGAAGTCACCGGTAGGGTATCATAGTCCTGCGCATACTCGAGTAATGAAACGGGGTCAGAAAACTCTTCATAGACATGCATGGCCACCCTGAATTCAGAGCACAGAGCGGTGAGACTGCAGGTCTCCAGACGTGGCATTGCGATTCCATGTAGGTTGGTGCAGAGCTGATGAATTTCAGCCCAATCCAACGTCGTAACGCGGAATGACCGGATACGATGCGCCGCATGATCAGCGAGAAAGTGGGAGAGTAAGAGAAGGTGATCCTCGGTGAGGGAATAGCGTTCCTCATCCTCGTCTTCTGGGTCTTCGTAATCAATGTAGATATCGATATCTCTATGTGCAGAGCGTTCAACGATCGTGGCCTCCCTTGGGAAAACCAAGGAAACAGGAAAAGGAGAATCGATTGGTATGGGAGGTGGTTCGACTGGGCCAGTGAGAGCGAGAGTAAGATTGGTCCAGAGGCAAGGTTCGCCGATGGCTAGAGATCGCCAGGATTGACAAATGGTTGATACAAGAAAGGAGAATGATGTCTCTCCGCTGCTGTAGGTACCCAAGGCGAAGATCTTGAGAAGAAGTTCGTTGGGGAGCTTAGTGATGGGTGCCGATCGATCCTTGCTATGAAAATGTATGAGCCGTAAAATCAATGCGGAGACTTTTTGCGGCGTACCTCGCGGTTATGGTGTCAGATGACATTACCGGTAGATCTGAGGATGAGGTGCAGTCTGGTGCTGTGTGAATCTAAACGCCCGTCCCTTATATACGTGCACAAAGATTGGTGGCACTGACCAAAATTTAAGACAATGACAATGGCAATGACAACAGGTGGCGTTCGATATTTTCTTGTCTTATCCAAGACCTAGAACAAGTACCCAAGGATCTTATTAAAATTGTCCAGTGCAGATAAAGGAAACATATATTTCGTGTCCTTTGACATACCGTCATATGTAAGAGAATACGATAAATGGAGAGACCTGCCACCGTAAATTGAAGTCGAACAATAGTCCATCCCGTTTTCTCCTAAGTACTCTCGAGTGATGGTCATTTTCGCATACTGGTGGCATACCGACCGAGCGAGGATTTTGAAGGTTAACGTGTTACTTCGATACATCAAACTACTGAAGCTGCACAAAAAAACAATCATCTAATTCGACATCAGAGCTAATCATGACTGGCGCTTGCAAAAAGAATAACTACCCGTAGTCTGCAGGAGGGAGAGGAGCTGCTGACAGCGAAGGAATCTCAGGCCCCAGCTGACATGACACCACACACAGTCAACGCCAGCCATGTCCACAGGAGAAAGTCAAAACTGTTCCCAGAATAGAGAATTACGCTCACTAGTCCATCGCTGCGAAGTTGCACTTATAACGGGACTGAGACGTTGATTGAGTCCTGTTACTTAAGCACAGAAGGGAAAGACACGATCACTAAGTGCAATAAAATGAAGACTTTTGTGTCGCACCAAGGGCGGTGGCATCGATGCTTTGTTATGGTTCGTCGCGGTGCTGCAAAGTTCTCAGAAAAAATCGTCGTCATACAGCAACGGGGATAGTTCAATACTTGAAAACCTGTCTTACTGAGGTTTTAAAATTGGGGTGAAGATCGCCGGGCAGGATAGAAACCTCATGGGTGTCGAGTGGTAACAAATGAATTGACCATCTACTACATACGACCAGTGATCGGTGCAATACCCAACTATATCTCTGAAGAAATCAGCAACGAAGACCACGACGATCACCCTAATGAATCTATCGTCAGTAACGCACGGATGAGAACAATTGTTGCTATAGACCTTGCGCCTGGTGTAATCGGTGGGGACAGGAGTGACATCCTCAATACGTCCAATCCTCATTCCAGCACGGGCCAAAGCACGGAGAGCACTCTGTGCACCAGGACCGGCTGTCCTGGTGCCAGTTCCACCGGAAGCACGGACCTTGATGTGGAGAGCAGTGATTCCGACCTCATATCATCGTGCAGCGACGTCCTGAGCTGCCAACATGGCGGCATAGGGAGAAGACTCGTCACGGTCAGCCTTGACCTTCATACCGCCTATACAATCTTCAATCATCGACGTAATAAAACGATACTTATAACACACCGGTAACACGACAGATAGTTTCCTTCCCCGACAAATCCGTAACATGGACGAAAGTGTCGTTGAAAGAGGCGAAGATGTGCGCAACACCGAAAACGAACTCGCCGTCAGCGACCTAAGGTGCCAATGACACGGTGGTTTCTTCCTTTGGTGGCTTAGATTTCTTTGGAGGCTAGAAAAATTGGGATCATCAGCATCATCCAAACTCGCTCCAAGCCATCCATTGATTCCTGGGTGGTCAGATACCGCGAATTTCAAGGGATATGCAGGTATACGCCATCCGAACGCATCAGAGGAAGGATAGACATACCATGTTTTGATATCAATGAGTTGAAGGGCTTGAGGATGCTGAGACGAGAAGTAAGAACTTTTTCCGGCGCTCTAGGTCAGCTATGTCTAGAGCTTCCATGACTCAACTTGAATGAGCACCGGCAGCTCCCGGTTCCGAATCATAAGCTGAGTCGGCCCATCTTCGGCCATTTCGATAGGAAATCAACATCAATTGGTGCAACTCCCATCCCTCAAGTCATCCTTAAGCGTTTCAACTCATTGATATCAAAACATGGTATGTCTATCCTTCCTCTGATGCGTTCGGATGGCGTATACCTGCATATCCCTTGAAATTCGCGGTATCTGACCACCCAGGAATCAATGGATGGCTTGGAGCGAGTTTGGATGATGCTGATGATCCCAATTTTTCTAGCCTCCAAAGAAATCTAAGCCACCAAAGGAAGAAACCACCGTGTCATTGGCACCTTAGGTCGCTGACGGCGAGTTCGTTTTCGGTGTTGCGCACATCTTCGTCTCTTTCAACGACACTTTCGTCCATGTTACGGATTTGTCGGGGAAGGAAACTATCTGTCGTGTTACCGGTGTGTTATAAGTATCGTTTTATTACGTCGATGATTGAAGATTGTATAGGCGGTATGAAGGTCAAGGCTGACCGTGACGAGTCTTCTCCCTATGCCGCCATGTTGGCAGCTCAGGACGTCGCTGCACGATGATATGAGGTCGGAATCACTGCTCTCCACATCAAGGTCCGTGCTTCCGGTGGAACTGGCACCAGGACAGCCGGTCCTGGTGCACAGAGTGCTCTCCGTGCTTTGGCCCGTGCTGGAATGAGGATTGGACGTATTGAGGATGTCACTCCTGTCCCCACCGATTACACCAGGCGCAAGGTCTATAGCAACAATTGTTCTCATCCGTGCGTTACTGACGATAGATTCATTAGGGTGATCGTCGTGGTCTTCGTTGCTGATTTCTTCAGAGATATAATTGGGTATTGCACCGATCACTGGTCGTATGTAGTAGATGGTCAATTCATTTGTTACCACTCGACACCCATGAGGTTTCTATCCTGCCCGGCGATCTTCACCCCAATTTTAAAACCTCAGTAAGACAGGTTTTCAAGTATTGAACTATCCCCGTTGCTGTATGACGACGATTTTTTCTGAGAACTTTGCAGCACCGCGACGAACCATAACAAAGCATCGACGTCACCGCCCTTGGTCCGACACAAAGTCTTCATTTTATTGTCCTTAGTGATCATGTCTTTCCAGCTGTGACGACGCCCGTTTCCAGGCACTATCTACCCTCCCCTCCAATCCCGTCTTTGGATCTATTCTCCCGCCAGGTGCTATCCTGGTTACGCTCTACTCGAAACATGGCGATGGGTCCTTCAAGACGATTTTATTCCCGTCGACTATAGCAGCGATATCACAGGGCGAAGTGGCCGGCGGTTTTTCAGAGGTGACGACCCATTCGTGAGCTAATGAAAGCGCAGATCATGAGTGGGACGGTACGGACAGCGGTGGAATATACAAGATGGCACGAAGAACACATATAGGATGAATTGGTCATCGCCCCGTCGGCCTGGTGTATGCGGAGACAGATACCTCCAAGAGTAGGGTGAGCCGGGAGATGCTTTGCGTTGGCTGGCTGACTCGTTTGTAACGTTAGATGCGAGTTCAGTGCGTTACGTCCCGGAATTCTGATACGTGTGCTGATGCACATACACAGCTATCATGGCTCTCCCATCCCTATGGCAGATTACAGTCAAGCCTCACGAGAAATGCTAGGGAGGCGCTAATCACAGCATAAACAGCCGTGCAATACTTTGGGGGGAAGACCCCGATGTCGACCTAAAGTACTGCAGAGTATTCTCACCGATGTAGGCCATCTCACATCTAAGCGAGTATTTCATCTTATTCAATATTACACAGGTTACTGGACCTTCTGTCATATCATCCTACCGCAAAAGCCTCCCTCGTCGAGCAATTCTCCCTCCTGCATTATACTGGTCTCTCCCACACTTCCCCCGAAAGTGTCATTCCTTCGTATTCAGTCACTACTTCGATCTCTAAAATCTGTACTCCTCTCTCCGATGCAGATACCGGCTACGTTGATTCACGTTCAAGCGTGCAGTATGGTCGAGCTTACTCTGAACCTGTTCGCGCAGCATCGTTCCAGAATCCACAGGTGGTGGTATTGGAGGTAGGCATTGGTATCGCTGCGATGTATCATGGTGCGAGGCGTTTTTGAGGGAAGGTGAATCTGGTATTCCTACTTTGCAATGGATGAAGCGCGCTAATCAAGTTGTATGGCATATCTTCTGGAGGTAGCAGTTATCTTCATGGTATTATCAACGTCACCTTATGTCAATGTTCCTTTGCAGGTATACATCGAAAGTATCATATGTCCTGGTCGGCTGTTGGATAGAATGAATGATTCCAAGGAAAGTGGGAGTGAGTAGCCAAATGTCTGAGCAGCGCACGAATATTATTCCAAATGTTGGTCTGCCTTGCATACGGGAAGCCTAGAAGAATCGGTCAATACGAGGGAGTCGAACGCCTACGTACCATGGCGGAAATGTAAAGATGTTTTTACAGAATTATGCGACAATTTAATTTACAGACAGTAGATTGCCACGTTTGGATCAGTGGGGTCTACCAGCGGTGAGCTGTGTAACTGTTGAAATTTGTCTCAAGTTGCGTCGTGGGATAGTGCGAGATTTACCGTGTGATTGATCGCGTGATCTCTTCTCTTTCTATACTCTCCCAAACCACGTCAATGCATTTTCTCACTTACGCAAATCCAGATTAAAAAAAAGGTTCCTCTTGGATACGAGCTTAAGGGCTTCACTTCACTTTGGCATGGACGATTGTTGGCAGAACATCAAGACTACTCGATTTAGTATTTACCTGATGTTCGCCTGCAGGAACAATTAAAAAAATTGGCTACATTTTCCAGCCAGCAAAGAATATTAAGTTCAAATCATGGCAATTCGTCAACTAATCATTTTTGACCCTTTCATTTCCATGAATGAATATTATGTCACTTGTCGTCGAGGTAGCTACGTGCGCCGACGACGCAGCCGATTCTTATTGTCTGTTTAACCATTTCTACATACTTGACTCGATTTATACCCTGAATGGAAGCATTTCCGATTCCATTGTCGTCGTTTATCTCCCACTGCAGATTCTAATTCTCACTTCCAAGTCGACTTTTTGAAGAATTATCCAGAGATTTGTTGAAGTATCGCACTTTTGGTGCTTCTCGTGATGACAAACTATGTCTTACAGCAGTGAATTCCCTTTCCCCTCCAACAACGATGATCATCGGCGCATTTATGGCCTCGAGAGATATCTGGGCGCATTGTCAAGTGCGCAGCACGGCCACGAGTGCTCAAGTGCCATATCTGCACTACTAAACGGAGCCGGCTCTAGCAATACTCACCACAACTATTCCTTTCCGTATCCGGCTCTCATGTAGAGCTCAAACTCCACATTCTAGCTCCTTATGACAGATTCACTATGTGTCCACAATCGCTGGACTAAACGCTGTAGCAACCAGTAGCATCATTCAAAGCATCAATATACCCAATGTTCAGAGGACATATACTGCCATGCTTAAGCCACAAGATCGCGCAAAATCGAGGGATAAAAGCCCATCTGGATACGGCCAGCGCAGAAAGATGAATTAACGCATAATATACCCGATATTTGTTGACACGTGATCGTACGGTTGACGCAGTAAGTAAATACCCATACTTCACCACTAACACATCGTCTCCAAACCCGCATCTCGCCGGTTCGCCCATTGCGGTAACCCAGATCATCCCCAAACAACGTTGAAGGAACCTTGACAATGTCGGTACACCGAAATGATAGCCATAAGATTAGACGCGACATCTATCTTTGATTCCTTTCTGAAGTATCCATGGCCGCTTGCGTGCACGAATTGAGGAGGACGAGCAGGTGTGCTGATCGCAGCAGGGCGTATCGCCTAATTCGGCTTCATTCGACAACAAGGAAGATCGGGCGCCTTGTAGCAATGAAAGAAATACACAAAAGACGTCATCTGAGGACGACGATCAGCGAGAGTGGACAGGGTTAGAGCAGGAAGCTTACAGCTCATAGAATCTCCCTCGCCCTTCTATCGGCTCCACCCGAACTCCCCCTAGACACGTTCGAGTCATCTCCGAAAAATCGCCTTCCACGCGCACCATAACGTTCGGTCTCAGCAGACGCGCCCATGCCTCACCCACACGCTCGCCATCCACCATTGAGCTTGCATTCACGATGATCACCGCCTTCTCTAAACGAGGACCCGTATCCAGCATCCTCCGAGTCCAATCCAATGCGGTTATTGTCGTATCCGCCATATTCACCTTGGTATTCTTGGGTATCAGGGCCCTCCGAACCTCGTATCGGTCTGTATATGCGAGAGGGATGAACACCGTCAGGCAACGAAGGTGGCCGATATCGGGTACGGGGGTTATATCTTGAAAGACAATTAGAAAAGTCGAATGAGAGGAGGCGCGACTCACGATCAAGATTCTGATGAGATCCTCTCCAGTCCAATAGCATCGCCGACTCTAACCTCGGAGCTCGACCGACGAGCTCATGCACGCCTGGCATCCAGCTGTCCACCTCCGACGTCACAGGAAAGACCAACTCTCTCAGATTCTCCAACGAGATGACGCCGTCTCTCCCGAACAGGAAGCGCATCCATCTTGGGCGCAGGTTTCCAGTCCCGACCTTGAGCGTCTCCAGCTCATTGCAAAGCCCGCCCTGATAAACTTCATCGCCACTGTCGCCCCCGCCGACAGTAACGACGTTCATCGCCAATCTCCTCAAATGCGGCACACAACCAAAGAACGATGCTAATTCGGCGAGATTGCTGAAGAATACGCCGTCGAGTGTAATGCTCGTCAGCTGAGCCAACACGCCTTGCACACCAGTCCGCACCCTATGCATTGCATCCAAGTACATCTGCCCGGAGAACTTGGCCCTCCGCAGGGAGACGAGCAGAGGTAGCATCCTCGGCAACCCTTCTGTCCACGCATCGGTGCGCATTCCCTTATCCCCAGGCAGCCTCCGTTCATAGATTGTCAGCTCTTCGACGAGTAGGGCCTTGTCCGCAAAAAATCGCGCACACCGATTATCCCCGGGGTAGAATGTGATATGCCGAAAAAGATGATGCTGGCATCGAGGTAAGAGCGCACGCGAGACAAGGGAACAAGCTGTAAGCGCTGGGGTGTCGTCCGCGAGGTAGTCAATGATAAGGTCGTATAGCTCGGAGTAGAGGGTGGCCATGCGGAAGGAGGAGCGACGAAAACATTGTATATGTATATGGGGGTTTGAGTATAATTATCAGATCGCGGGAACAAAGCGAGCTGTCAGGGTCCCGATCGTTACCAACGAGACCCTGACGCGTCTTGCTCTTCTCGAATGACGACCAGCCCTCCTGTGGATCGTCGTTCATTAAGGGGCCGTCCTTTCTGTCGTCCAGCTTCGTCCTGATTCTACTCCTGCTCCTCAGCAGGAAAAAAAAACCAAACGTCGCGGCCTGTTCGGTTCCTAGCTTGACGATTTCTCGTTGGAGAATCCTGGACACCATAACATGGCCATGGACCTGACCAACAAGCGTTAGTGTCATGCACAACCGAACAAACTCTTGAATGTTGCGTACCAATGTGCCTGCTAACGAGAATTCATCGCGCAGATATCCGCGAAAGTTAACGTCATGGTGTAAGGAGAAATACGTCGGCATTTGCCGCGATCGTGAACGTCGCAGGCAGTACCCGTGAGCCTTGAAACTTACGCTTTTCGGCGCACTTTCGTAATCGTCTTCGACTTCCAACACAGTAATTGCGCACTTATAGCCTTGTTCATTCTCACGTTAAGTGCAACCGCTTCTCTTTGCCGTCGAAAACTAATCTCTGTCATAGGTTAAGCACTGTAAGCACTGTTAGGCTATTGCACCCAGGTCATGAAATTTGATTCGGTTATCAGCGCAGGGTCAAATATATCAACGGGTACGCAATATTTATCCTCCTACTTCGCTAGACTCTGACAGTTCGACTGGCCTCGTCAAGATTCACACATATTACTATAAGCCTCGCCTCAGGATCTAGAGCAGCTCTCGTTCCCAGAAAGACGAATCCTCCCATTGGCGGAGATTTGCTGCTGCTCCGCAGTCTGCCAAAGTGTGCGCCCAAGTCACATTTGCTCCCGTCCCTCGACTAATCCTATGTGCACCGGTCCTACGTCGGGCCTTGTGATATCTCTTTATTCCGAAAATCATGGCCTAGTTTAACGGCATTAGAACATGAGTGCATGACACCGTACCCACGGCACAGTATGCGAGACGGCGAAACCTTGCACGCATCGACGTCGATTACTCCTTAATAAACTTTGCTCTTCGTTGAAGTCAGCGTCTCCTTGGTAACGATCGGGATCGTCACTCTCTAGCCCGACGTTCAATATACAGGAGAGATCGTCTCCTACGTTCAGCTCTGACACTCGAATTTTTCCTACTCGCCATATAAGAGGTACACAGCGACCGATTACGCCCCTTAGCATGCGGATCCCGTCGGTGTTCCCGTTTCTCCTCACATCGCTCAATGAGAGATGTCGTGCCTTCGGGTATATGGATTCGACATCAGCTTCGCACTCCCTCCTTCATTTTCCGCCAGCGTTCAATCGACCTCTTTTCCTCTCGTGGTCTCTCATAGAGCGAACTCCTGCATACGACGCGACTGAATCTCTCCGTTCCCGTCACCCCTCACATCGCCCAATGATAGATATCGGTGTTTGGGGTATCTGGCTCTCCCACCTATCCTTCAAAACAGGTTAAAATGTGGTTTCATCATTTCAGGCCAGGCCCGAGGTCCTTCTCCCGCTCTCCTTCATGTAGTCTGCGATCGCCTCTCCAGGACCGAACTCCTGTTACAACGCGACGCATGCTCATCCCCTGACAAGTAGCTCGCGTCCGCTCCCAGAGTAGTGGGAAGCGAGGGTCTTCATCATTACATCACATTTCTTACAAGGACAACACGCCAGCCGATGGCAGCTGCTGATCCTAGGTCCCCACCGGAGCTAGGTGCGTATGCCGCGAGCAATCTCTTTCAGATTTTGCTTACATTTTAACAGTCACAGTTTGTATTCTCGTATCTCGCCGTGCTGGGGCCGCCTCGGTTCCTTTCTCTATAATTCACCGCAGGGGGTCGTCCGTAATGCCCATCAGTGTTCTGTCGAGCATTTCCTCTTGATGCGTAAACTCACAAACGTCTATCTTTTAAGCTCGTGCGTAGGTAGCGAAGTTGGACACCGTGACAGCGTCCAATGAACATGCCTTCTTAAATTTGTCTCTCGCTCCGTTGATCTATAACCTGGATTGTCATCTAATTCAATGCAAGACGTCACTCCTCCTTTCCACCTGTCCATTTCTCTCGCTGGTTTGTGTTTGGTCCACATACACTATCTCGTCGCCTCTTGAGTAAATCGCGTTGTAACTCCCGTTTGCAGAAAAGGGTCTTTCCTGTCGTGACTCGGAGCTCCAAATGCTAGTCTTTCAAGCTCGAGTTCGAGGGCACAACCGAGGCGGCTAATGAACGAGACATTTAAAATTCGTCTTTCACTCTGTTGAACCATATTTATCGTTCAACACCTCTAGCTCGATACAGGACGTCTCTTCCTTCCACCGTCATCTCGTGCGATCAAGATGCTCTCCATTCATGCCTCCGCCACATTACTTGCCAGCACTACAACCGAGGATGTTTCGTCCAACATACAGCTTGTCTTCTCACACCATTGAGCAATAAGGTTGATTGTCACTGCGCTCAAAACACGTCCCGCCTATCTTTATTGAATAAATTGACTTTCCTCACTCAAAAAACAGACAGCAATGAAGGTGGAGGGATACCCGAAGGGTACCCTTGATTTAATACTATTATGTACGGTGTTCCGGTCTGTAGTAAGTATTCTGCCTCTTCTCGATTAACCGAAGTTTGTCGTTGAGAGGGAGAGAATTCCGAGGTCATTGCTGAATTTTACCATGGCTACGGCTCCTTAGTACAGCAGTATACCTATATTAAATATTAATCATAATATCTTGAAGCTCTAATGTGTTCGAGCCGTCGGAGAGAATAAATACCTGCCCAAGTTAATGCATGATTCGATTCGATTTATCTTATAGCTTGGACGTTTGTTTGGGAAGAAAACGCGGGGCATTGAGTACGTGGCCAGACCGTGATATAACCTATTGGAAAATGTGAAAATTCAGCGGCAAAAGCAGGAGGAACTTTCCTAAGACGAGTATGCATATGGATGATTCTTGGGGTCACATTATATCGACAGGACTTAAGCATTAATAGAACATGTTCGAATTTTAAGAGCTACCTACACTATAAATTGAGGCAACGAGCCGCTAAAATAAGAAAATGGAACCCACCTTTGATCTCTATGACCCCAAAACTGAACATTTAATTTCATGTCAGGGCTCTTTGCTGTGCCTTCGTATCTCATATGCTCGATCTTCACAGTATTGTCATAATATTATTAGTCAACACATGCCCTTGCTTGTGTAGGAGGTATGTCAAAATTTGAGTGCGTTGAAGTCCGGAATTTATTCGCCTTTCCTTTTTTTGTAGTCACACCACTACTAGGATCAGAACTCGCCTGAAACAAGTGCAGGAGCTGGGACACATTGAGGACCTTGCCAGACGAATATTGAGCTCTACCCGAACTCATATCCAGTGTCTGCCTACCATAAATGAGACCGAAAGGAACTAGGAATCAAAAATAAACTCTGTGAGTCAATCTTTGTCCCGTTTAAGAGAAAAACATAACACAGACTCGATTAGAGCTTGGTGTATAATTAAAAGCTGACAGTAAAACGGAGATCAGGGTCTAGGTAGCTACGTCAGAGAAAACGAGTCCCACCAGAGTTATCACAAGCGGCGTTCGGCGTCGTCAAAACGCCGCACTCTGTCAATCCAGACTGGAAGAACCAAAGTGAGGTGTACACGATAGCACTCCTACACCGTTGCTGAAGCACTTCAGAATTGGTTAGAATTATTGACAGGACTGAGTCGTTCAAGTGGAACTCACGGAATATCTGAACAAATACAAAGCTTGCAAGTGATTCTATGTCTCACGAGACATCTATGTAACGCAGTAGTCTGCCGAAGAGGAAGATTATCTACCTCGTAATGGGATGAGGGAAGGAAGAAAATGTGGTCCGTCTAATATTTCAGGACGCGTCGGTGCACGTGCCACGAAGCGGGAATCAGGAACGGGTCTTGCTGTTGACGTCCACCATCTTGCTCTACCATTAATATTTTACGCCCTCTTCATCTCGTCTATTCTCAATAATAAGATGATCAAAATTTCATTATCTTCTCCAAAACACATTCCCTTGAAGACCCTTGAAAGAACCAGTTGCTTGCGCCAATTATGGAACCGGGTTTCTGGTAGTGTTGTCTAGTGCGTTGAACTCTTCTGCAGCAAAAGTGAAAAACTATCATTTTCAACAGTCAAACTCAGTACTGGCCACAGTTATATCAGTAGTCACTCTTCGCCATTCGTAATCCCACCTTGTTTTTCGTTCAAAAATTCTCTGACGCTGCGTCTCAGGATGTCAAGGAGTTTATCTTTCTCTACAAGGTCATCTGATATCCTTCACTACGCTGTACTTTGGCCTTGCGATGTCATTCGCCCTGGCCAAATACACGCCGGTACTGCAAGTGAGCGACACCGGAAGGACTCTGCTAAACGTTATAGGACCTCGCGTCAGTACGGATTTAGGCCGCTGTTTCGAATTGAAGGCGCTAAGATCGCATAAGTACTTGGCAAGGGATGATTGATAAGGTACGTAAAACATCCTTCCATTCACTCCTGGGTGTCGACTAGCCTCTAGTGTGTGGCTGAAACTGCATCTGGTGATGGCACTAGGATCAGGATTCTTCTTCTGGGCAGGAACCACGTATAGCTTGAGGTGAGCTGTAAGACTCATATATTCCGGGTATCTTGATTCTGGAAGTCTTTTTTCTTTTCAAAATACGGGTAGCTATCCTGCATGTAGTCGTCAATTGAATTGATCCCTGTCTCTATCGTGTCACCTATATGAAAGAACTGATGAAGATTACTGTCCTGACAATAGACGTGTAACACCCATCCACCCGTTCACCGACAGCCTTTACGTGTCGCTCTCCACTGCACCTCCGTAAGTATCTGCCTCTTGGGACAAGAGAGCAGGTTTGTTACTTTATTACATTAGACAATCCGTGTTCTTTGAAAACATTTCTTTTTGGTAGCCCGTCGTCTAACCACGTTTCTAGTCATGAAGCATGGAAGGGACGGACTTGCACGCATTTCGGATAATTCGAGATCAAAAGATTACGACAATAGCCCTTCATCCTTACTTGCCTGGAAGACAAAGAAATTCAGGTCGTTCAAACGCTGAAAACACTTCTTGATGCAGAATGTTGGGCATCAAAATAGAAGCAGAAACTTGAAGGATGGGGGCAATGTTGCACTCCTGTGTCCATGCTTTCATCTTTCGCCAAGCTTGCCCAGCCTTTTACCACAGGCACGATGAAGTTGAAAACCTCATCGAGCATCCGACTCAATAGGCGGCCTTGGTACGGATTATTCGAAACCAATACAAGATGAGGTAGGTGCGACACATCAGATGCTTTTCACTTTGTTGCATATACTGCTTCTAAGATCGGGTTAGACATTGTTTAACAAGCAGAGCATTAATTACTGTCGCGTCTTGTAGCAGCTCCATCTATGCCAGTTCTGTCCTTCCATCAACGGGGAGGACGACAAGAAGCAATCACTGTTGAGGGCAGTGTGGTCAATGGCTATGCTATGTGTTTATTCATATCGGGAGTCGACAGAGGGTGCTATGAGATTTTACTTCTCTTACAAAACAATGGAGGGGCAAAGGTAAATCTGTGGCTTCTATCCTGATAGACTTCAATCAGCCAGTGATCACAATGCCACAAATCAAAGGCGCTGTCATCTGACGTGCCGGGTAGAAGATAGAAAGTAAGTGCCGAGCATCTGGTTGATTATAACATGTCATATCGGAGTTTTAGTTACAAACTTCTTCCGCCAACTTTTGTTTTAGTGTACCATTAGATATAAGGGCCTTATCAGCCCAATTTTGAATGTTGGGACGGTTGTGTCTTATTTTTGATCACCAAACCACCCACACAGATTTGTCCGGATCTCAGCCTTGTTTGACGCTCAACGGAAACAACAAGCACAAAGATTTTCCATCAAGGAATAACGGGTTCAGTTACGTTACTCCCTGTTAATAATGTCTGTTGTCCATGTACGTTCTCCACGTCTTGCTGGTTCTGATTGACTCAAGTAGGTACAAGGTGGACGCTCGAACACGGATCGGCGGCAGGTCTTTTCATAGCATATTCGATGAATATACCACAAATCAACGATGTAAGTGGGATGAAGTTCAACTATCCGGCGTCTGTTTCATTTGGCTGGTGATGGAAATTGAAATCAAAAAAATGAGTCTCAATGAGTTGCAATACAGTCGACTATCTTTGTCTATGACTCAGTTCACAACCGCAGCGACCGTCATTGAACAAGGACTAGTCTCTCGATGTGCAGGTGTGTGCTCAGTGGGCTATCTAAATGAGAATGCATAAAAAGATGGTTACAGACGCGGTGTATATACATCCATCTGAGATTGGACTGAATGGCGTGATGGCCTTCGCATCTGTAACATTCGCGGGTTCTATGAAACTATAGTACCTTACGTTCACTATCCACATGTGTCTCCTTGGAGATATCATAGCGCAGTAGATTACTTTGTTTGCTTCTTAGTATGAGCACGAAAAGCCTCCAGCCCGTTAATATCCCTCCGCATCTTGTTACCCTCACTATCTCAGCTATACCTGGATTGACTTGCTCTGGTACATCCAGATGGGTTGTTTCAACTGCATCACATTCTCATTCGATCGTGTTGGAATGCAGGACGAGATTAATCACAATGCTTTCGCTGACCTGGTAAGCACGTAATAGTATGTATAGAAAGGCATGGAATAATGTGTTATAGGATTACTGGAATCTCCCCGAGGTCACTTTGACTGCCCACGACGAGAGCCGTCGAGCGGAAAGTGTACCAGTGTCCAAGCAAGAATCCCACACTGGTAGGGTGTTACCTTCCTGTGTCGCCAACACTCCATGCATCGACCTAGGAGTTGAGGGGATGTTGAGAAAGCTTAATCTCCCAGAATGCCCTTCGGAAACCCACCTATACGAGGCGTGTAAAGAATTCGTTACAGAAAATCGCGACCTCGGCACTGCCTACGCTTATTTGCGCCCCCATCTGCATGACTTCATTGTTAATGGACATGTCAGCAATGCCAGGAAAGCATCGGAGGATGACACAGAGATGCGACAAAATATGCTCGTCAAGAGAAAGATCTTGGACGGGCATGTACCCCCTCGGCGCATCTGGGATCTGCACGCTAATCGGGTTGTGCCTTGGTGGGTTGCCCGCAAAATCCCATGGGCGATATCGCATGCATGGGTGAAGGATACGGATCTCAGAAGCGAGATGACGCCGATAAATGAAAAGGAATGGCCGGTGCCAATGCCAAAAGACGCCGATCTAAATCTCATCAGAATTGAGATGCTGAACCTCGGTGCGGAGTATATCTGGTTGGACGTTCTGTGTTTGAGACAGAAGGGTCCCCGGGGTGACAACCCATGCCGTAAACCAAGTAAGGAGGAGTGTGGATGTAGGGAGTGTCTGCGCCAGAAGGAGTGGAAAGTCGACTTGCCAACGATCGGATGGATATATCACAGAGCCGATTTGGTGGTGTACTACTTCAGTGGACTGGGTCTTCCACTGAGCTTCAAGTCTGGCGACTTCGAGAGTGAGCGGTGTTGGTTTAACCGAGGGTGGACACTCCAAGAGATTCGGGATAATTTCCGCATTGCAGGAGAGACCTGTGACACTGGTGACGGTGGTGCTAGGCTCATGGACAAGGGAAAGAAAAAGAGGCACAAGTTCCGCAAATGCAATCAAATTAAACGAATGTGGCGATCAAAGAGGATGATCGATGACCAGCCCATCTCTGCAGGGCCTAACAACGATAATATGTTCTTGACAATGGACATGCGGAATCTGCTCAAAAAAAAGTTCGCATCTGTGCGGCAGATACAGAGACAAGAATCAATATTTCCCATCCTGTCACAAATGCAAAGACGGAAATCAACCAATCCTGTCGATAAAGTCGCAGGGTTGATATACCTGTTCTACTCACAGTACATCCCAACATACGATGCGGATCAGTCCGCAGAGGACGCTTGGACGGAACTCGTTAGCGTCACGCAGGATTGGTTTCGTGCAGATTTATTCTTCTTATATCCCGGAACTGGAAACGGAAACAAATTCTGGCATCCGTCATGGAAGCAGGTGATGACGGAGACGCTTCCCAACTCGTCACTGAATAAAGATCTTTATACCATAAAGGTATATCGGACGAAGAAAGGTGGAGACAAGTACCATGGTCTCCGCATTGACTCATGCACTGTGGAGGGATTGGGTGCCAAATCGTATCCGGTTATGCCCCGACGCGGAGAGTTGCACTTAAATTATGGCCTGAAAAAGCACACCTTCAAAATCATCGCTCACCATGAATACCTGATACCGGATGGCAAATATACGCTCATAGGCACTTCCAAGCATAGCTCTACAATGGAAGGAGTTGTCTGGGTCGTTGGGAAAACAGAGGTACTTGGGAAGAAGTTCAGGAAAGTATCGGTGGTGAGTATGGCAGACAAACAACAAGAAGAGAACCTTTGGAAGATCGAGGCTCACAAGAACACTGCTACATTTCTTCTTTGACATGTCTATGTAGTTTGGCCTATTAACGTGGACGAAGCACAGCACTGGAACGTTGTTCATAATTACCAAACCGTGGATAACACCTTTTCTGTCTCTCTCTTCGCGTGCTTGCTCCTACCTTACTTTGCGATTTGTATTTTAGCTGTACAATTTTGTAGTCACGCTCCATCCCAAGTTTCCTATCTCCGTGATAAGTGACCCAGAATGTATTTAGCATAAATGGATTGTTGGTCTTTTTCTAATACCAGCTATTGGTCCAACTAAACGACTGCCCACTGCTACCATTGAGCTCCCTCTGGAAAGACGGTTAGATGTTAAACGTTCTGCGTGGAACGAATAAAGTGAAGCAAAGACCGTATATCATGCTTTCCATTCAAAACGAGCGTCCGATTCTGCACGACGGGAGCACCAAATTTTCGAAACTATTGCCGATTGTAACTGCGGGGTCCACAGTGACAAAGTCTCCGAGGCATAGTTGTTTCTCCGGAGGAGTATCGACAGTCAATCGAAAGTCTTTATAGTCTTTATAGTTTTATAGTGTCGAGAGATTCTGTCTCAGACAGCCGAACTTGTCAATGAGAGCCACGCAGCTTCGATAAGTTTCTATATAAGCTACTTTCCATCGATGGGAATGATCTAGAACATCTCTGAGTCTTTGAGAGGGGCGTGTGTTCGGCATTGAAAGAAATCAAAGCGCACTCGTTCCTCTTTCTTTGGAGGATTTCTTGTAAGTACGGACTTGAAATGAGAGTAAGACAGGTAAAGCTGAGGTAAAATGGTAGACGTTAAGCCTAAAGTGCATTCCGGACGACGAAGGACTAGGATGCCGATCCCAGCCGGTCGCACTGACAGTTACACTGCAAGATGATCAGGTGCATTCGAAGTCCTTAGTAGACTCTAACCAGTGAAACGAAGGTTTGATAGTCAAGATCATTTGAAGTAATACCTAAGATATCAGGACATGCATGGTTCTTTAGATGCAGCTTGATCCCGTTGCAAACGACAGCAGCAGACATAAAATCTTGGATGCACTGAAACAAGGTGTCGGGGTGAAGCTGTTTCGGACATATTCATAGACCGGTGTCTACACCGGTACCGTAGACGCCCTAAACGAATTCGATAATTATCGTATTCAGTGTCTGGGAATTCAGAATGACGCATGGCCACCTCCCGGAATTTGCCTATAATGCAAGTTATCACCAAAATGCTTCTTCATAAAAGCTTCGTGATTATCGTGCTCCATCAGCTTGTCCCCTATAGCTGTCCCCTATAGCCTGGATACGGAGGATCGCCAACTACTTCGATACGGATAGCAGAGCGTCTCATCCTGCGTACGCGAGATAAGAACGTCCTCGCCGCAGTGTCCTACGCACCTCATTCAGTGGTCTTCATACCAGAACTGCGATAGATCACATACTCACCATACTCGTCGCACTGCCTATCCAAGCACATCTTTCCTCGAGTGGTACCTTGGCGATATAGCCGGGGGAGGAGAACGCACTGACGAGTTCTTGAAGTGCGTTCTGGAAACTAGGTAGTCTGAAGAGAAGAACGGAGGAAGAATCTTGGTAAAATAAGGTGTGAGAATTTCCGGAACCATGGAGCGCCATGGGATTGCGTTGGTCATAAGGAGAGCCTACTACAGGGAGGGTGCGGTACCGAACGAGACATGATGTCAGGTACGATGATGTCGCCCAGGGACCAAAATTGAGAAGGTCAGAGATGAACAGACAAGTGGAAGCTTCAAGTGCATACCAGCCTACGACTACCGGTTTAGTGACTCCGAAAGCGATACATACGGCCTGAAAGTCTTCCGCGTGTCTTGCGGAGACGTAGGCGCCCTATGGCTTCAGCTGATCACTACGGCCATGCCCACGAGTCTATTTATATGAATAGGAAAGATCAGCAAGTCGTAGCTCACTTCATATTTAATCTAAAATTTTAACGTCAAAGCTCTGAATATTTCGAGTGAAGAGACACTCCTACAGCTTACTAACTCTCCAGCAATTGCTTGCCGCTAAACTGGCGAGTCCAGTTCAAGCTCGATGTGAAGAACCCGTTTACAAATACCACGGATGGTTTTCCTGGCGTTCCAGCGGCATCCGCCCAGATATGCGTACCATCTTGAGAAGTGACGAATTGACCACACATTATACAGGCAGAAATGATCCCGGGCCAAGACCAGCTCTAAGTAGTCAGTATTACCGCTAATGCCCAAAGTCCCGCACAAGCATTACAATGAATCCCGGCGAAACGACTCTGGATGTCACACGTGGGCTCTGAAAAAAGGGAATCGGTTGAACACAGTGGCTTTGGTTCTGAATATGAGGTGATCCTCCTGCTAGAGTCGAGACGCACGGACTAGAAACTGCCGATATATGGCCTCTACAAAGGAGCGAGCTACACATAGGTTATCTCAATCAGTGTCACAAGCTTGTCAAGAACAAGAGAATGTAGTAGTTCTGGGGTCATTCTTATAGTAATGCTTCTTGAGTTTGTGGAACGAATTACGATAATTCGTCATGTTTTCCCGTAAAACGTGCCTCATGAAAACTTACCTCATCGGATGAATCCGGACACGCGATTTTGTTTGTCACATACCAACGACGTCAAAAGCGCTGCAAGAGTCACTGGAGAAGAGAATTGCTGACGAGGAAGACTGTGAATGAATCTCGATTTCCTCTTAAATTCTGGCGTCAGTAAAAGGAATCAGTTTACAGAATGAGATGCACTTGAAAGGCAAGGAGACGTACATGCTCATGGATGATCCGAGCGTCGAGCCAGACCGCTTCTATATACTGAGATGCCACCGGCACCAAGCGTATTAATTCAGTCGTTTGTCTGCTGAATCATTTATCGGATCATACGCAGACAGGATATGGTATTAGACACCTCCTTGTGGCATGATGAACAACTACCTCGATGTGAGTCCTGTGGATGTCAAGTTAGATTTCGACGCTGGTTAGAAAAGTCAAACTGATATGAATGAAAGTATAACTTATAGAGAAAGTAGTTTACGTAGGAGAAATATTGACTCCTGGATCCAAATCGATGACGCATGAATTATGGCAATATTACATCTGCTAAAGTCAAGCCCAATTCCAATTACCATTAGAGAAACTTGAAGGATCATTCGGAAGTATCGGCCGTAAGGAACGCGAATCTGACGATGCAAAGATAGATGTTACCGTACTCGTTGGCGTGAGGCACCTTTCCGTTAGGCTTTTACTGGGGTTATCTCCTTTGATCGAGACCCAAGAAGTAGTCTCCATATTACCGTCTTCAACCTTCCCGTTTGGTCTAGGACACGGTGATTAGGTTTGATAAAAGACAGCTACCTGGGTCGTGCCTCCTTATCAGTAGGCTCTTAGTGATTCCATCGTGCAGGACCCTTGGTGCTGAGCCTGAGGCACGAAGTGATGCGCGCAGAACAAAGCATTGCATGTCCCGAAGCCATGGGTGATTTCGGAAGGACCATCTGTTGATATGTCAGGTATATCATTAACTTGTTTGTAACGTCCAACCTGATATACTTAGCGGCGGCAAACAATAGAACGACTTCATCCCCAAGTAAGCCTCCAGAAGGAACGAAGGGGGGTAGATTCAGTATGCGAAGAGAAGGAGCAAATCATTCTTTTGTTTGGCCTGTACTTCGAGGGTAGTTTCTCGAGGCGTTCCGGAACATAGATGAACAAGAAGATGAAGAAACTCATCCTGCATGATTCGTGCCGCATGTATCATAATGAACACAGGATGTTCAAGGAAGTCATGTAACATTTTCTTCAAGATTCATCTGAGCATCCCTAACACGGAGGCTGATAATCAGTCGCAGAATAACCGAAGTACTGTATATGCTTCATGGAGGAGCTTTGGGGGCTTTTTTTGATTGTTAGAACGCGGCCGCCGGAGTTGAAAAAGAAATTCAATCATACAACGAAGGCATCTACAGGGGCAGAGTGTAGATTCGATAACGTCCTAGCCCTGGTGATGAGAGGACCGGAATTGACGTTTGCCGTCGGGCCAGTAAGGCTAATCACTCAGCGCTCGGGGCATATTTTGGGACATAAGTAACCCTGAAAGGTCCGAGTGTGCAGGCTCACGAGAGGAAAGCTCCACTAAACAAAGTAAACTGTGATGGGTGGCATTGTAAAGTGGGCTAGGACCCGTGACTGGCAGATAATCATAAGCCATCAATAGGCAGCTGAACAACTGATGCAATGTTCGCATGTTGCCGTTCAGCGATATCAACATGGTTGGCCCTAATGCTGTCGACTGGAAGTAGCGAGTCATAATCATGGAGACGCCGCGGACCTCTGCTATATTGATCCGTCCCAATTATCTAGAAGTATAGGTAACGTTGTCAGCATGACCCGCAGCGCATGAAAATACGTAAAAGCTTCCCCGATTTCCCAAGCTCTGTTAATCTGTTAACTTCCTCTGACTCGAGTCACGATTGGGACAGACAGACAGGAGGAGGACGCTAGAAGCACGTACATGCCGGGTGTTGCCACAAACCCGCACTCTGCGGGCATCAGTAATAAATTGCGAGAAATCCTATGACGAAATCGGTACGCAAAACGAAACATAAATTCTTTTTACCTCATGCAGCAGAGAATCAACAAACATACCGTATATCATACCACCCCGTTCTCCGTGTCAACGAGAAGGAAGAATTCAAGGAAGGAAGCCAGTCATGTGAGTGACGGCCTACTCAATGGTGCCTGAGACGAGCCGGTGGCCCGCGATGTCGTAAAAGGCGAATTTGGAACTCCTTAAGGGCGACTACCGCCATCGTCGTCTAGACATGACGTCGGTCCCCCGCCGAAGAGGGTGCGACTTCTAGGGGTGGAGAACAATGGGACGAGCAAATAAGTCTGGGCCATTAAGGAAGCGCGTCGGCGTTGGCGTTGAGTGGATATATCAGCCTTGCGTGTACGGGATCGTCATCTTTACTACAAACGCGTAGCTGAAAAGGGTATGTTCAAAGAGTTGAAGCCTGAAAGAAATTACGCCGCTTATTGCCGCGGGGATGGGGATGGGGATGTACTGGATGACGCCACGTTCCCAGAAATTCGAATGTTGCCAGCTATTTTTGAGTACCGGTGCATTAAGTCACATACTTTGAGAGGTTCAGAATAGAAATACAGGGCTAACGGAATGCTAGATGGAGATGAATACGTAGCGCGAACCAACTTATTCACCGTCAACAATTATTATTGTGGCGAGGAGATAAGAAAAGGTATTGATGGTGGCATGGCGGGGTCCAGACACCAGACGCATCATGCACAAAAACTCCCGAGCGACGGTACACGTGTGTCGACCGGCGCAAGACATACTCGTCTCCGTATGTGAAGGAGGTGAAGTCTGGTGATCAACTGAATGTATTTCTTCATCAATTTGACGCGCGATTGTCGGAGGAAGGACTGAAAAACATAATGCTATTATTAATTTTGATTGCAGGAGAACGATCCATATACTCGGAGCCTTGACGACCGAGAAGATCATTGGGGCACCAAATTCCAGGGAAAAAAAGGTGATACTGTGAAATATACGACGCGGTGTCAATCAAAATTCACCATATGGTTAGGATAAGATATTCTCACTGTGACCCACCCGGTATCTAAATACAGAGCGCGTCCTGAGTCAGTCTGCAGCTACGTGAGAGGAAAAAACCGGAGTACGCGTGTTATGGCATTCCGAGTGATGTCCCTGACTCCACCGGTGATCTCGCCCAATATGGTATGTCAGAACAATGCATCTTCCAACACGGGACTCAATGCTTTATACCTGGTGTCTGACTACGGGTCTTTCCGTGTCATGTACCTGCATATTATACAGGAAACTCAAGGGAGGTGATGCATCATGTTTTCCTGAGGAATTTATTTCGAGGGTATCTCGCGGGAGGATTGTTCCTGCAGAAGAACAAAAGAGTTCGCGTCAGAAAGGTTTGTTAATATAGATGGCGGAGTACGGGTTACCACGACACTGGTAAATTTTGACCATCAGGGGAAGACGATTGGAAGGCGGTAGCGAACAGCTCTTCTTCAGTATGACTGGCTATTCAAGCCTGAGCATCAACTAACCGATAGTTAGGCCAAGAATAATTCAATTCTTCCACAGATAGATGATACGTTCCGTTCAAATAAACTCTCACGTACCAACCGAGTCAGACTGCCCTTATAGGTTACATTATCTACGGATGGTCCCTAAAAGGAGTCCACGTGCATCAGGGAGAATTGCTCTAATGTATGCGCGTGTCGCAAAGAATCGACACCTACTATTGAGAAAGGAAGACTGAATTCCACTTTTCTTGTGGTCTAGAATATTCTTGACCCCCGGTGGAGCATTTCTATAGATCGAATGTATCTCAGTCAATTATTTGATCGCCGTTCGCACATGTGAGCAGAAGATCGGTATGAGTCAGTACATTGTCCACCTAGAGAGGAAATTGCTACCCAGTCTTTCTATCTCGACGTGTATCATTGGCGTTGCAGGACGCATCAAACGTTAAGGGGAATGATCGCGTCGATGCGACGGTCGCATCAGGTTCGCTTTGGAGTTGCCTTCTTAGGTGCGATGACTATGTCTTTATCGCGGGACCGACGCGTCAAACACAGCCCGCATACGGTATCGTGGCGTAGAATGCTCCTACTTTTTTATCTAGGCATTTCCAAGGCCTTATACGAGCGGCTGCTATGTGTCTGATATTGTCACAACAGGCGTATGAATACTGCCGTCCATTGTCCGCCTATTGAGGATAAGTTACTGATCATCTTGATTCTTGCTTGGCATAGGCTCGAGGGTTTTTCTAGCATCTATTAGGGAAGCTTCACGGCAACAACGCTTTACCATAAAATTTCACTGTCAGTGCGGCGATCAGCAGCGCGTCACCGGCTGAATTTAAGATTGAAGCTGTTCGCAGAGTCAGTGGGGTTGGGAAGGCCCACAGATCCAAAGAAACTCACATTTTTCGATGTAAGACGCGTCGGAACACGCAGTTAGACCGCTATTGAGTGACATATAGTGGGCATCTCGGTAGACGCGACAGTGGCTGTGTGAGGATGAGTCATCGGCCACTAGGAGCCGACCCCGGACTTCGGCTGCCAGCTGTTCAATGTGTTCAACGACCACCATGACGAATTTCATCGACGCTCCACGGCAAGGATACTGTCTTCTTCAAGCCTCGGAAGGATTTTTCTGTCAATAATGTTGATTCAGGTGTCGACCCGAACCCGGTAAGAAGCGTGCATTTCCCCCGACGCTTTTTGTCTCGTTGATAATTTGCCTTTTTCACAGCTCGTCGATAGTGGCGGGTCCACTGGTATTTTCTGGCATGCGACATGCGCAACTATGCGAGTCAAGCATGCCCAGCTTGTGCTTGGAGGCCTCGGGTTAGTTCATAGTGCGTAACATAAATTTTGCCGATGCCGCCATCGTCTCTGATGTTCGAGGATCAGATTTCATTTCCGTCAATAAAGGATATACGGAGGGTCCGCAACTATGCCTGAACGATTCTAGATGACTATCTGCAATATGATGGTACCGATTCCTCAGTGCATGACTTCACAAATGACTTCGTTTCCCGGCGGATATCAATCAAACTTTCGTTAGCACATAGGCTCTATCCGTAACATCGTTCACTTTTCACCTCGCTCTCCAGCTGCAACTCAACATCCAAACCCGCGGCTCAAATTTGCTTCAAACTGCATTAACATGGCTTGATGAATCGGTATGTGCTGCATCCTTGTACGTTTCTTTCTCCGGACGCTGATTCCTGTTTTCTAGGCTCCACCTAGCTTATTCAGCGGGATTTGAAGGCGCTTGGCCTTTCCTTGCTCCCCTCGTTGCCAATATTGGATATAAACTGTACAATTTACAAAGGTACGTGTCATTAGCTGTTTCATTCATTCCCGTTGACTAAACTATGATGTAAAGAATGAAAGCAACTCCTGCACGTTCAACAAGTAAATAGCAGAGGCGTGCCGGAATGACTATCTCCTGAGTTACTTATGTGCATGTCTTCGTCACTCAGTATATTTACATGTAGAGGCTGCCATGGTTACCTTCAGATGCCGACGCCAGAACTCCCTTCATCGCTGCTGAGCTACAAGTCTGTCAAATCAAGCAGCGAGTATCGCTTGGTCTCAATGATCTATGCCGTTCCTGGATCAAGTCCTCTCGACGACCCCCGTCGTAGTAAGCGTTTCTTCTCTTCTTTCATTTGTATGTTCTATTGTTGACCGACAGCTATAGCAGCGCCCTTCCCTGTCAGGGAAGTGCGACGCCGATCAGAATCGAACCTCAGGCCTCAGGGCTTTCCCCCGGTTGAGCCGCCCAAGAATTAGCACTTTGATGGACCCATATTTGTACACAACCGGTTGTCGAGCCGAAAGTGATGCGTCTTCCTTGATTGACCGAATGGACGATATTCAAGCTTGTGGACGGAGCCATTGAAGTTCAAGTCTTTTCACTAGTCAGACAGTCGTTGCCGATAAGTATCCGTCTGCCTGACCTGTCTTTAGTAAGAGTCGACATCTCCTTCCAGGATATGCGATGGCTAAATGATGTTATGTTCCGAAGATGTTCTTCAAGGTCATCGATCAGCTGAACCTCTTTCCATTATTATATCTCGACGTTGGTTTCCACAGGGTACGTCGCTCCTCAGAATTCTCTCTTCTGCCCGGTGATTGATGGTACACGCTGATAGGGAGTTCTTCAATATCCATCCAACTTTGCCTCTACAGAGTGTACTTTCACTGCCGAGATTACCTCGCCAGGCTTGCCGTACCTACATTGCCTCGGTAGGGAAGATTTGGATGCCCTCAGAGTGTTAATAACAGGTGCCAATTCTCTGGGACCTTTCCCACTTCAGGGCTACGTATAATAATCGATAATAAATCCTTGCTATTTCATCCCTATACAATGACGACGAAAATCGCTGACATTGCGTGAGCACGTTTGTGTCTTTTGTTCAGACTTGCACAGGATTCATCGTTTGTTGCTGCAATGATGTTCCCATAACACTGTTGCGAAGTGCAGTTGCCATGGTCCGACTGACAGGTAGGCTATGCAAAGTACCGCGATGAAGTCGTGGTGTTACTATCGCAGCACTCTGTCTTTTCCAATGTTTAGATCAGCGATAAAGATGAAGCGGGTACCTGTCCAGTGTGGACCCACAAGTCAAGTCATGACGTCGTGGGCGCTAAACCAGGGTGCAATCATCTTTGAGAACATGTGTCCCATCCTATTGTCCTCTTGCTGATAAGGATATGATATCTCCACCCGTCCTGTCAACGTCTACTCCTCCATCATTTAATTATTTGCGCTAGGTCTCGACCTCTTCCGTCGACATGTCCTGTCACTTTGCAGTCGACGTGCATCAATTTATGGCCCGACGATCAGAAAACTGGAACACTGGGCGCTCTGCGGTGTATTTCGAGATAGAGTGATTTGCGTAAACCCGTGAGCTGAATCATTGACAGTCCCTTGTTTTCTTTTGCTGCCAATGCAGAATACTGATGCCGGCCCGGGCTACTGCACAGCCACGTACTATACTTTCGTAAGTTGGTCTCATTGCACGGCCATGGAATACTACCTGTTTATTCCCGCCATGTTTCGTCATGTGTAAATAGACCTAGAAGTGACTTTCTTCGAGGTATTCTTCCTTTTCTGCGAACTTGCAACTGCTGTTCCGATTATTCACATCGCTAAGCAACGCTTACTGACTGCGGTGCGAAGAGATCTCGCCAAATTGTGCCCGACAAGTAAGAGATCAGAAGGATACGATATGCTACACGAGTTCGGGCCCGAGCATTAGTCTCACCATGCATGCAATGCGTGGGACCCGAACTATACCGGAAAGCAGCGTGTGAGTAATTTTCCAGAGTGGATGGTTGCCCGGGTATCACTCTTTGTTCGTGTGCATGTGTATTTGTGGGATAATTAATACTGTAACTTTGGAGCTACCTAGAATTATCTTGTTCGTATGTCTCCCCGAAATTTTTGCGCAAGTGGCGTGAGATGCATACGAATAGGGCGTCTGCTCCCAGATAACATGCGGAGTGGATCTGTGGGATAATTAGATATCTACAAGACAGTCCCTGGGCGCTGCCAGATATCGAAACCAGGCAGCGATACATGAGGCGGTGCCGTAGAGTTTATAGAGGGATAATAGAATAGCAACGGTTTCTCATAGCTGTTATACCTGACCGTTCAAGAATCATTGTAAGGCAGCTAAAGCGGGTGAAATCGAGAGTATATCCTCAATGCATTTCTGATTGAGTAACAACGCTCAAATCTCTGCATGTTAGATCTAAACTCTGGCCGCAGATTAGATTTGAAGTGGATCTGTAGAACAATCAGAAGCTATATTCTCAGAGTCGGGTTACCCTGAAACCCGTGGGAGTGCTTGAGCCCATCTGTTCGGCGATGAGAGAAACGGTAGGCGTATGGGAAAGTAGAATAGCTATTAGATTTTTATCCCCGGGGTCAGCAGGCGCCTGTCGTAGGCTCTAAGGAGATATCCAGCTAGCCGAGTCTAAGATCAGGAGTGAGACTGATTCCCATCCTTCGCAACTTCCGACTGAGAAGGCAATTTAAGATCGAGTTAGGGAGAATCATGAGGAAGAAACTTCAAAGGCTCAAGCACATTAACCGTTTTTCTGAGTCCATACCAGTGGTTAAGCGACTACACTGGAATCGACCTTTATATCACTTTTGAGTTCAATAGTTCAATTTGTCCACGGGAAACGACATTTCGACGGGCAGACTGGTCATAGTGCATAAGAAATGAGGTCTCTGAGCTATTGGGTCGCAGCACCTTGCTAATGATTTACACCCATAGGTCGCACCTCCCTCGCCTTGAACCTACATTACGTCCCTCGGTCCTTCGGGCCGGATCAGCACTTCGCGCACTGTGGCTGTGTGGCGTTTGCCTTCATCCAACTTAGCTTCATCCTTTGGATCTGAAGAGATGTTCTTGGTACTTCCTTCTAACGCTTTCTCTGGTGATATATCCACTTCAAACACGCGAAATTTTCCTCATGAAATGTCATCAAACCTCTTCACATGCCGACTTCGACTCTTGGGCCTCTACAAGCTCGGATCAAACACATTTTCGCGCTGTAATTACCGTGCCGGGATTATGCAGATGAAACGCTACATGGTTGGTAACGGCTGGTCTTTGAAGTAATAACACCAGGACTTGCGGCTATGCTGTCGACGTATCTAGATTATGGCGGACCCACCGAATACAATATCTGTCAACACACGATGCTTTTTTAGTTGTCAAGGCAAAGGTAATGCGGTGCGTTGCCAGATCGACGACACGTTTCTCGTCGACAGTAGCTCCTGTTTGAAGGCGCGCGCATGGAGCGCTTATTGTCTTTGAGACATACTCAAGACCCGGCGGGAGCTGATCTTCACCCAACCATTCTCGCGTGCAAGCCCGCCTTGCCCGCTCGGCATACATCCGGTGATCATTTTTGGCCCGTCGTTTCAGCAGATGGGCCCCGATGGATCGTCGTCTTGTTCGCCCACTTTCAGCTACTGATCAATGTTTCAGGAAATGCGTCCTAAACTAGTAGAGCTATATTCTCATGATCGTTTGTTGACGTATACGGCTAGTAGGATCCTGTTACTCCACTGATTATTTCCGTCGTCACGAAGAGCGAGGCACTCCTTAGAACACCCTCGGGCCATCTATTCAAATGTTCGTCCTCCGCCGACGCTCATCCTACGAATAGGCAGCCGAATTCCCGCTGAAATTGCTATGGATCATAAATATTCCCATGACTATATTCGGGATCAGCACACCTGTCATGCTGGGCTCTTGCGTTACAACGAACAAGGCGCCGATCGTAGACCTGTAAACAGATTTTGACTCGGGTCCTCCGGGCTGTACAGCGTGATCGACTCCTGCGAACATGATCTTTCTGTCGTTTCATTCGTGGGAGTATGTAACAATTTTCTTACTAAATATCAGTAAATGTTTCTGGACTCGAAATTGCCCGGTACAACTTAGGGCTTCACGTGTTGATCGTCCTGGGGCTGATCTATCCTCCTTATCCCAGGTAGTCGGTAAAATCAGATCAATAGAACCTCGAGCCACACATAAAAATATTACGATCCCCCGAGCTACTCACAAGACAATTAACATCTGATGGATTTTGTACTGCGCTAGATAACGTGCATGATCTGGGAGTCAGCATGTGTTTCCGGAAAGGATCTTGGCATTTACGGTGTTCGACCTGTAACATAAACCTTCAACGTATCAGTTGAGTATACCCGGTTCATCTTATCAACAACCTTTCATTAACGAAATCTAACTGAGTGTTTAATATCTCTAAGCTTTCGACCCTAACTTTTGTGGCGCATCTCCTATTGCGTTTGAGCTTCTAATAAACGGTGGTGAGGCTATCTGATAGTTTTCCGGGCAGGTTTATGGCCATTCCACTAATCCATTTTTGACCGTGAGCCGTTTCAGGTCACTTGGGATCGGGTGCCTGTATATTCTCATTCTTGTACACCGCGGAACCTAGAACCCCCCGATCTGTTTGCTGGTGCACGCCCTTAGCAGATGGTGGTGCTAGTAGCTATCATTTATTCGACACCCGAGTGTATAACTTCCTCCCCTTTTCGAAGGCAATACTAATTACCTGCAATCAACTCAGTATATCTCGATGTTCCTACCTATTACGCGTGCCTTGGAATTTCGCCACCGCGTTACCCTCGAAAAACACCTGGCGTTCCTGCAGCATCAGTGGAAACTGCCGCCGAATACCTCGTAGAGTCACCAAAAATAAAAGAAAAGCCTTGACAGGCCTGAGAGTATAATCCGGGAACGACAACTTGCCGGCTTTCCTTTGTTCTACGAAGCTGATGGACACAAGGCGCCATAGCACGAGGCTCTCATGCCCATGTGGGGTAAGTTCCTTTGTCAGATAGGCGTCCCCTGGCGGGATTGGGGTGTTACCTGAAGCCGAAAAGCACTTACTCGGTTCTGAGAACATTCTGATGGACCCATCGCCATGCGAGAGCCCAACTAGTGGGAGGGCTATCGATATAATGAACTGTCAACACAATTGATGGAAATGTGATAACCAAGACCGCGGATGATATCACAGCGAAGAAGATGCGGCGTCGTCACCTGTATTACCTGAAGGAGGAATGGAAGGAAAGAGGGAATGCAAATTATCAATCCCCTTGAGGTGACCCGGTCAAGTATCTAGAGAGAACGAGGCCACCGGCGGAGAAGATACTACTATTGAAGTGAGACATTGACAGTCCACTGATTAATTCATTATTGACTGAAATTGATATGTTTTTCCTCAGATTTAAACCTTAGTGGATTTGATTCACCGACGGCCAGTTTTATCAACAAAGCAAGAGATGCCTAAATTATTCAAGGCAGACAACGCGTTTCCCTTCCGGTTTCCCCCGCGCCCACTCGATTTAGTCCCGGTGATTATGTGAAGAAAGAAGGGACCGGCGGCTTTGATTATTTCATTGAGCCTCGAAGGAAATAGGGTTCACACGACATTGGCCCTGCACCATCTGATCTCCATTCCCTTGTTTACACTGTATACCTAATGCGCGTAGAGGACGGGCATAACCAATTCGCATGCATACAAACCGTTTAATCAACATCAGAGATGATCAGAGAGGGGACTCGAGCTAGCGAAAGCTTCGCTCCGAGGACCATTCATTCATACATACATACAAGGGGTGAATGTGAAATACGGCCGTCCGCAGCGGTTCTTAATTTCAATATGTGATTACCGCCGGTGACATCGAAAGAGGAGGGGGGAGGCGGATGCATACCACCAAGTCGGGGACGTCGTGCCCGAAGGACCAATAATGTGTCTTTCCACTGTCCAGTCGGGCCCCGCACTCCTAGCCCCGGAACACCTCACACAAATCCAGGTGAGACAAACCGGTTAAAATGAGATATCAAAGGATGCTTTGGACCCGGCTAGAAGCTTATAACCGTGAAATTAGCGGGATACCCCAGAATCGAAACGGCTACAGGAGTATTTTTGAACGCCCTGGTCCACGGAGCTGAGGAGAAAAGAACTTTTGTAAATCATATGGATGGGCACCTGGATCTTAGCTCTTAGTGGAAATGACTACCTTACGCAGCTTTCATATAGCTCGTTCAGAACAAGACACACGTGTTACGGAAGGCGTAACGGCTGATGTACCGACTGGAAGAAGTCTGATGAATTCTGCATCGTTGCGTAGTTATAGGGATACTCTAGATAATTTAGACAAAACGTTCAGCCCGAACACGACAGAGAGAGAGGTTGAATAACGCCAACAGAGCAAAAAAGCAAAAGCAAAATAGAAAAAAGGGTTCAGTCAACGCAACGAAGACACGAAACAAAGTTCAATACGTCCGGACGCCTTAATGGATTCCAGCGTCTAACCCGTTTGGGAGATAACATCAATCTTCCTTCCATTCAAGACGATGTTTCTGTCATCGCGCAAACACGAGTCAAATGACCGCATCTAGAACCCCCATCGTTCCTCTCACCTCTTCCTCTTCACGCCCGTCGAACCCGTCCTTCCCCTGCCCTGACCTGACCTGCACAGCGATCTGTCAGCGCAAAAAATAGTTCGCCTTCGATCTTCCTCCCCTCGTTCGTCTGATACGCGAGCCGAACATCGGAGTCGCTCATCCATCACTTGCGCTAGAAGAGATACGTAGTATGAGAAAAAAGTTGAGAGCGCTAGAGACTCGAGGCTTATCAGAACACGAACATTTATTCATCTGACAAGGTGGAATTCGCGCGCCGGCATCACCGGGCCGGATGCATTGAATTGGTCGAGATCCCTGCGTCTTCGTCTTCGAGTGCGCTTCCCGTTATGTTTAGTCCTTCCCCGCACTCGATAATGGATACGGAGGCTGAGAGCTATCGCTCCTTCTCTCCACGAGTTGGAACAACTGTATTGATCAATAGTGCCGTCCTCGAGGCTCCCCACATATGGCTAGGAATGCAGAACCAACAGTCTGGCGGGCCAGCAGGTGCTACAACTGGCAAGAATGGATGACTCTGCGGGGCGTGACGCTGGCTGGTGGTGGTGGAAACCTTTATGGAGGGTTCGTGACGCACGTTTCCAGAGCGCTGACACCATAATATCCAGCCTGGATGAGAGTTGGCCATCGTCATTCCTTCATAGAGTCAGAACCTGCAAGTCTTTTATAGGGTGCAACAAGCCGAGATGCAAAACACGCACGAGGTCCGACGTGGCAGCTAGCCATCGAAGAGATCACAGCTCCAAGTCGTACGAGCTCCAACTGAACACCCGATGATTCTATCACCGAGTGACTCGCATCGTCATCCTAAGAAACAAGCGTCCGCAGCGAGAAGAGAAGAATCACATCTTGAAAAAATCCGCCGACGTCGACATCGACGTCGGTGTGCCCTGCCCTGTGTTCTGTTCTAGACGGACGTCAGTGGGAATACTACGCTGCAGATGCAGGGGGTGCGGAACGACTCGTCGTAGAAGAGGCTCCTCAAGGCTCCAAAATGAAGTATGAAAGCCGACGCGTGTATCATAGAAACACAGCAACGTCAGCGCCACCGTCTATCACGGGACCTGAGAAAAAAGGCGCCTCGACAATACCAATACCAATACCCATCGCACGAATCCCCGCAAGGCAGACAGGGAATCCTGCCTGCGGCGAAGAGTCGAGAATTAGAGTTATGTATTTCGCGTGTGGTATACGTCATGGATGAATGACTCGTGGTTGCACTGTCAAGATCGCAGAGCGAAGGGAGGAAGAAGAATAAAAGTCTCCGCGGTGTCGTGTTCAACCTTCCTCTTTCGTCTGATTAGGTTCGCCTCGGCACGCCATACCTGGGTCAGACCTTCCCTTCGCGGCGCGTGATCATTGATGCCCCCAAGGTCCGGTAGCCAGGCAATCCAGACATTGCATTTCAGGCAGAGGGCAGAGGAATAACATACACAGGCAGGCGAGGATGAGTCAAGATCCGTTCGTGTGTACATTGTATTGACCCCGCGTCTCGTGGTCAGGGATAGTGGGGGTCCACAAGAATGATGAAGGGCCGTCATCCCTCAGGAAGGGCGTCACCGAAGGATGAGGTACACACGTATGTTTGGCGGCGGCAAAAAAGCTCGCAATCGTGACGCGAATGAACGTATGCATTGTATTGGAAGGAGTCTTTCCTTCACCGGGGAATGGAAGACAACTCAATACGAAAGACACACAGAAAGAGAGAGAGAGAGAGGAAAACAGTCACTAGCGCAGCACCACATTCATTTCAACTTCCCAGGGTGATAACATTCGAGAACACCGAAAGACTACGAGCCAGGGTGGGGAGAGCACCTCGAAAAACCACTTACACGTGATTGAGGCGGTGACGCATGTTTGATGATTACTCGTGGAATAGTCAGGGAGGCGCGCACAGCCATCGTCCTCGAGGTCGCCCGTCGCACGGAGCTTGGGGAAGATTACCCGCGCGAGGATCTACACGTTCAGAGGTCAGTGTCACACGTCACACGTCGTAGTTTCATCGCGCTTGATACGAAGAGTTCGTCATATGACCGGGCTACGCGGGGAGGGGGGGAGGGAACATATGTACGTCGCTGAGGTGATAGGAATTCTTGCATACATAAGACGATGATTACGGAATTTAATAATAGAGAAGGGTGAGCTTCGAATGAATAGGATATACGTATACGTATCATATCCCCGTGTAGCGCTGGAACTCGAACCCGCACGAAGATCCGTGGTTGCAATACGAGGGAGGGAGGCGGCAGGATGATAAGATAAAGAAAACGGCCCGGGGGGGAGGGATGACGTCTACGAATGCCAGCCGCGTTGATCCGTCTCACCTCACCTCACGGAAGGGGGATATCCCGAGGGTGATGCATTGATGGGTGATGGGGCTCAGTCAAAGCATCCGGGGCGTCGGGCACGATGCACCTCGTTGCGGGACAGAACTCACCCACGTACGCCAACCTGATACTTTTTCTCGTTCGTAATTTCCGAAGCTCAACCGACGTAATGTAATAGCGCCAACGAGAGTCGATCACAATAAAACAAACACTTTACTGGATATAGCACTTTGAAAGGAGTGAGTCCCGCCGCTTATCTCCCCTCCCAAAGCCAAAAGCCAAGTCAGAGTAAGTAGTGGGTTATTATGCTCGGGAGTCATAGATGGAGGAACCGAGGGCAGATTAGGCGCGCGCATCGAGATAGAAAAAAAGAAGCCTGGAGTTAATTATTGATGCCAGTTCGAGGCTCTCTCATTCTCTCTCGCGGGTTGACGCCACAGCAGTATCACCACCAGATGGATCTCTCCTGAAAAGATGGATCACCTCCCCGAAGATCTGCGAGACTTGGGACCTCCCTCCAAACCAAAATAAGAGTCAGTGAGAAAAAAAAATGGGACGACCCCGTCCGCAGCCGTCGTCGTCAAGTGAGACCCTGACTTGCCGCCGGTCCCAATAAGGCATGTCACCGACTCATACATTTGATTTTTCCAGGTGGTGAAATGAACAGGGAAAAAGAATGTGTGATGCGAGGCGAGGGCGGGTAAAGTTATTTCGCGCCTTGAGTGGTGATGATGATGAGGGTCGGGGCTAGTTGGCACGCACGCGTAACGTCAGCCTTAGGAAATTTAAATTTTTTTGACTTGCTAGCTCGGGAGAGACCGCGCCATCATTAGCATCATGATCATTTCTCACGCGCCGACTGAGTCAAGTTGCTTCTTTTAGATAATGTCGATCCGTCACAAGAATGGAAATCTCCCCAGCCACCTCTCTTTCCTCACATACCGAGTCAGGCATTCCTCTCTGGGTGATATTACCTGCACGCATCTTTCCCTTTCCCTCACCCTCACCCCAACCCTTACTTGAAACACAATTCAGACAACAAGCCACCTATCAGCGCTAGCACCCAACCCCCGACGCGATATGACTAGAACGCGCGGGACCGACGCGTCACCCGCACCCTGTCCTTCTTCTTCGCCTTCTTATCTTCCCTGGTTTGTCCGTCACACGAGGCAACCCCGTACGTTACGCGCTCTCCCATTGTCCGCCCTTTTAGGATATGACCTTCCACCCTCTTGACATTTCCTTTCCTTTCCATTAAAAAAAAAAGAAAGATGAACTTCCTTCCTTCCTTTGAACATTAAAGTCACGGACAATGGACAATGGGACATAATATAATATAATATCATCCCACATCACTGACGTCACCACCACTTTCCAAACACGTCGAACAATGGTGTGCTTTGAATTTCCCTGTACCCGTGGCAGTGAAATACGCATCGAGGGCCTTACGCGCCGCCGGGTCACGCCAGATGTACATGTCACACATGGGATTGGATCTGGCGATCGAGACGAACAACGGCCGGGTCTAAGTTTCCTAAAAGGGAAAGTTGAAAGAAATCTCGAGGTCTTCTGTGCTCCCGTGACCCATGAGGGGAGACGAGAGGTCCCAAGGAATTTGGGACAGGGAGGAGGAAGGGGTATCGAAGGAAAGGGAGTGAGTTGGTTGGTTTGGTGGTGATAGCAGTTAGGGGGTGGGGAGGGAAGGGGCGAGGTTGGGAGAGAGCGAAGAAAAAAAAAGATAACGGAGATAATAAATAATGTTCGATCAGTTGTCTTTTTGGATCCCGGAGAAGATAGCCGATTCCTCAAAGACAATAAAAATGACACTCCATTTCAGGGCCAGTAGGCGTCCCAATCGAGTTTGACAATGGGAAACAACGCGTGGGGGCAGTCGAGAAAGTTTAAAAGCGAGGGCTCGTAATTGTCTTTCCAATTGTGCCCCGCGAGACAAAAAAGTTGGCAGCTCCCTTTTCTTTCTCTCTCTCTCTCCTCCCTTCGCCTGGCGACACCTATCTTCTACCATCGATAATGCCCGCTCTGCGCACCCGCGACGCCTCCCGGTGTAAGTCTCCCTGCTAAAGATTAACCCTGCGCTAACGGCCCACAGCACTCGAAGTGACCACAGACAGCCCCCAGCCACCCACGCTGGCCATAATCTCGCCGACCCCGCGCGCATTCACGTTCCCTACGACGCACAACCTCACCGACAGTCCTTACTCCTCGCCCTCGCCCTCCCTGTCGCCCTTCGAGCGCGTGTGCACCCCGCCCGCGGGCTCCTCCTCCTCCTCCTCCTACCGCACGCTCTCCCCCGCGACCTCCTCGCCCTCCCCCTCGCGGCGCCCCAAAAAGGGCGACGACGACTACATCAAGCGGCCCGAGAACGCGTTCATCCTCTTCCGCCGCAAATGCTGCGAGGACCGCCAGGACGTCGCGACGAAGAAACAGCGCCAGGCGGACCTCTCCAAGACGATCTCGCAGCAGTGGAAGGGCCTCTCCGCGGAGGAGCGCCAGTACTGGGAGCAGCTCGCAAAGGAGAAGAAGAAGGAGCACGAGCAGATGTACCCCAACTACGTCTACCGCCCGCAGCGCACCAAGAAGGGGAGTGCGGGGAAGAAAGCGGGAGCGACGGGGGGGAGGCGCGAGAGCGTGGATGCAGAGTACATGTCGTTTGTGCTCCCGATGCGGCAGCACGGGCGCTCGTCGTCCGCGCCGAGCCCGTACCAGGCGATCCAGATCCCCAACGTGTACATGTCCGCGCCCTCGTGCCCGACCTCGCCCTCGCTCCTCCCCATGATCAGCGCCAGCCGCCGCTCCTCGGACGTCGGCTTCGACTTTCAGCCCGCGTACAGCCTGCAGGTGAGTCCCCGTGTGCCCGAGTCTCATTCCCCACTGACGCCGTTGCAGCCCGCAGAGTACGCCGAGCTGCTCCCGCCCGCGCAGATCACGTCGCCGCCCTCGTCCATCTGCTCATCCCCGCGCTCCGGCCCGTTCACGCCGCAGAACTACACGCCCGAGCTCGGCCTCGAGCAGGCAGAGCTCGACCTCAGCATGCACCTCTTCGACGCCAGCTCCTGGTGGGGCTCCCAGGACTCGACCTCCTCCTCCGCGTCCTTCACGCCAGACGATTTCGATATGAACGCCATCCCGCCAATAGACCTGGGCATGCCAAAGTTCCACGGTGTCGTCGATGATTACCCAGGATCGTACGCGTTTGATTTCGATAGCGGGGCTGGGCTCGGAGTGGATGATCCACAAGGTCACGCGTTCGGGCTTTGAAAAGCGACGCTGGTCGTCCTTTTTGGTTTTAAGTTATTTTTCATGTGGACTATTTTATTCCCCCCCCCACCGCTCCTCTCCCTTTACGCGCAAGCGTTGTACCCCGACCTTTCACGTTCTGTTGTAACATCATGGCTTGACACGACTATTTTGCTTACGAACCTTACTTACCCTTATTCCACCTCTCCATACCCCCTCTATCTCTACACTTATTCATAAGACAATAAAGTCAAAGTGAACAATAACGAGCCCAGCCCTGAGACACAATAAAGACAAAAAAAACTCCGACAGACGCCCCAAAATCCGGAATAGGAAGGTACAAACGACGAGCTTAGAAAAAGGAAATTTGAACGAGACCATCCTGAAATTAAAAATGAGAACAAGTCGTGGGCGGGGGACTACGGTCGGGCATGACTCGACTCCAGCCTCGTGGCATAATATCGACAGATTCCGGGGAATCAAGGCACGGAGTCTGTAAAGGAAACTTGAAGGCCAGAGGCGTCTGCCGTCTAAAGGCCTCTGGTATTGGGCCCGACGCGAGTCAATAGACAACCAAGGGTGGCGGCACCCTGCTCGTGGGACTCTCATGGGACTCCCGAGCGAGGACTATCCCGAGCAGGCGGTTCCCGAGTCACTAATGCCATGTTAATGGGACGCGAAAGAATGGTGCTTACCGATTTTGTGCGAGGACGGGACGTGGGCGAAAGGAAGGAAGCGAGACGCTAGCACCTTTCACGGCATGGCACGAGCTAACAGGGACCATCGACATTATTCTCCAAGTACATACACTACGCCTGCTTCGGCTACACACAACACCCATCAGCCCCACCCAGCACACAGACACAAAACACACACCTTGATATCATCCCCCAGCTTCTTCACCGTCAGCGCCGGCCGCTCCGCCGTCCTCGCCCCCACCTCGCCCTCGTCCCACGTATACGAACTCGCCACCGCCAGCCGGCCCCCATCACAGCTAAACGCCACGCTCGACACCGCATTATTGAACTTGTTCAGCTGGCGCAGGCGTTTCTTCGCCTTGGGGTCCCATATCGACACGATCCCGTCCGACCCCGCCGACGCGAACATATTGTACCTACCAAAACTAAGCTCAGAGCACCACATAGAAAGGGAAAACGCACGTCGGATGAAACGCCAGAGCATTCACAGGCCACACATGATCCACACCCTCCACACTCATCCGATGACACTTGAACGCATACTTATTCACCTGCACCTCCGGGCGCGCATCGAAATACTCCACCGCGATGCGCCCCTCCGTCGACGCCATCGCGTAGCCCTCCCCGTTCGCCATGCACGCCAGCGACCTTGTCAGGTACTTCAAGCTGCTCTCGCGCTCCTGCACGTACCCGCCCTCCTCCCCCTCCCCCGTGCCCAGGCGCCGCGTGTCGTAGATCCGCACGAGGCGGCTGGCGAGCGCCAGCACGAGCGTGTGCCCCACGATGTCCACGTGGTACACCCGCTCGGGGAGCCCCACGCGTGTGCGGGGCCCCCCGGCGGCGCGCGGGTCCCAGAGGCGCAGCGTGCGGTCCCAGGAGCCGGTGAGGAGCGCGCGCGCGGAGGTGGACCAGGCGGTGCATGAGATGGAGTCGTCGTGCGCGCCTAGGGGGGTCGTCTTTTCTGTTTCCATGGATAGGCTACCAGGAGGGGGTGTCAGCAAGCGAGGAAGGGGAGGGGAGGAGAGGAGAGGGAAGGGGGGACGTACTGCCGGACGGTGCAATCCAGCCCACCGCTATACGCATTCGCGCCATCCTCCCAACAACAACTCAACACCGCCGCCCTATGATCAAACTTCGCCCTCTGCTCCCCCTCCCCCTCCCCATCACCATCACCCGTATCATACATCCTCACCGTCTCCCCCCCAAAAACCCATCAGCCAAAACCCCAACGCGTAAAAAAAAAACCACAACGCGACTCACCGTATCCCAAGACGACACCAACAAGTGCTCGGGGCTCGCCGGGGAGAAGCGCACCTGGGAGATACTGTCGAACGGCGGGGACGCGAGCGTCCATTGTGTGGGGTCTGCGGGGGCGCGTCGGTCAGCTTGGCGAGGGACGCGTGGGGGAGGGCCTTACCTGACATGGAGGTCGAAAAGATGGGGTTGTTTGCGCGTGTTTGGGGTGGGGTGGGGAAGTAAATAGAGGTGAGGGCGGGCCGTGTTTCTCTTGCTCGGAGTGCGTCGAGGTGATTCTTGGATCATGTCCTGGCTCTCGATTGCCGAGCAATGACATACTATCCTCTTCACTTCTCTAATCAGGTAAAGATCGGCGGCACCCACCAAGTTAAGTCTTCATTCTCCCCACCCATTCCTCTGTATTAGACTGCCTTGTTATTGTAATCAACGAACACTCCGAACTAAATAATACCCTCTGTGAATTGACGCCCCCGGCACCAGAGTCGGGAGAATACCCTCCCTCACTCCCCACGTACCCACCGCCCTTCCCTAACCTCAGAAAGGGACAACTTACCCACCATCATCAACCCAAGAACACCTTCCCTTCCTTCCCCGCCCATCTCGGGTTCCCCCGATATAGAGCGTCCCCATCAACCCATCCTCGTCCACACACCTACTCGGTCGGCTCGTCCACAACGGGGATCATGTAAATCAGGGTACCCCCACTCTGAGTTTTTCCTCCATCCAACCCTTCCCTTCCCTCTTCACCCTCCAACAAATCGCCTCCCACGCCCCGGGGCCATCTTTAATTACGACCCAAAACGCTCAGGGACGCACCCCCAACTTGGACATCAGAAACTCTATCCTCTTTCCAGCCATCTTCCGTGTGCTACACGCGATTGACACTTGCCTCGTGTTAACCAACAGACACTTCTTAATCACATACCATCCGGACTCCAGAGCGATAAATACTTACACTACGGCTATCAAGTTCGCACCCGAAAGAATACAACCGTGAGTTATCGGAATAATTTCACCGCACCTCGTAGAGAACAGATAGTCGAAGGACACAAATCGCAACGCAGAGAAGACACATACATAAACCAGAAGCACCCCCCTCCCCCCGCCCTACGGCAGTACCACCCCAACTTCGCACGCCCCGTCTCGCTGCGTCCGAAGACAACCAACACACCCCCACGCCGACTTATCTCGTGCCCCTCAACTCAAATGCTCCAGCCCTGATCACGACTCTCGACATCCAACCTCAAGTCTCCCAAAACGGCACGGCACGACAAGTAGGTCCATGACGCTCAGCGTTCGGGTCCTCCACCCGGGTAGAGCACCGCCTGGACGCTATCTCAGAAAGACGCACAGACATCCTCGAAACCAGAACCTCCCCGCCTAGACTTGACTGTGTACATACGAACACGACCCCTTGATCAGCTAGGGGTATCGTATCGGTCCCCGCTTTGTGCCTTCTAGCGTTCAGCCAACGCGGACGAACGGACGAAAGGGCCAACGATATGCGTGCCCTCTAGAGATTCGGTAGACTGATATCCAAGTCAAGAGAGAAAACCACGTTTTGGAAAGAGCATATCGACGCGTACGAGATATCTATGGGAATGAGGAATCAGTGGACGGTCCGAAGGGAGCGACTCGGGCCGCGCCGTGGGCTTGATGGTGGGTCCCATCTCGGGGGCACGGCGAAGAGCGAGCGACATAACGGATACTAGATAGAGCCTACGAAAAAGAAAAATTAGGTTCATATCCGCCGAGCCAGAGACCAAGTCACGCAGAGACAAAACCCTAAGAGTCGAATGTTAGAAAACGAAATCTGTAGAGATCTATGTTCTGCACCAATGAACCAGCTCTCAGGGCGGGTGTTACATACTCGACAGGCCCATGTAAGCATTCCATAGAATACCGGCGGACTCGCCATTGTCGACCATACTCAGGCTGTGATAAAAAAGCAAATTGTCAGTCGAGTCCCAAACACAACAGCGTAACCTTATATGTGCCTACCACACCCGATTCGACTCCTCAAAGTGAACCTCAAAAGCGCACAAGCTTTTCTAGCGCTGGGAAAAGAGGGTATTCTTGCCGTGGAGCGTGGTCATGATGCTGGTCGCTATAACAGGCTCCCGCAGTCCGATGACAAATCCCTGCACAGCCACGGACGCGTCGTTCTTACCAACAGTTCCACTGCCTACGTCGCTCGATAGAGGCGTAACCGCGTGTCCTTACGCGTCTTACATCGACAAGTGTGAGTCCCTCGGTATTGGTGGCGAGACACAACTCAATTGATACTGTCCTAGCCTTCCTGACACTGAACTGGCCTGGGCGGCGCGCAGATAGGGACGTGACTAAAGCAGCGAGAGACCACACCCTGGGACCTCGCTAATACGACTCACAAGCCTCCTGAGCAACCTCGCAATTAGGAATCAAGATGATCAGTAGGTTATCCTCAACGAGCGGACAATGGACTGATATTCCCCCCATGGTTATACCAGATCCATATCGGTCCCTCGTTCAAAGCACGCATAAAATGAAATAAAAGCCCTGAATGAGGCTTTCCTTCGCTTGTGGAGTGTTCGACGCGTCGGTCCCTCGACTGCGACCCAGTCACTGCACCAAACAACACACCTTCAGACCCGACACAATGCTCGTGCTGAGGTAATATCCTTCAACATTTGACGCGTCCCGCCGCCCTAATGATAGACACCGAGATGGAATGACTGGGCAACGACTTCCTCTCTAGGCGAACACCGTACTTACTCATACATATCTGCCGCCCGGGAGGGCAATCACCAAATTTACCTGGATACAACAAGGCACCGGCAGGGGGGCTGATAAAATCGCATACGACAAGTGGACGTAAAGTAGGAGGCGGCATAGTACGTGCCTACCATTCTTCAAAAAAGCAGTCACTGCACCAAACCATACCCGCACCACATCTGACGCGTCCCGCCGCCCTAATGATAGACACCGAGATGGAATGACTGGGCAGCGACTTCTTCTCTAGGACAACACCGTATTGACTCATACCTATCTGCCGCCCGGGAGGGCAATCACCAAATTTACCTGGATACAACAAGGCACCGACAGGGGGGCTGATAAAATCGTACACGACAAGGGAACATATCGTAGGAGGCGGCATAGTACGTGCCTACCATTCTAAAACGCACGTCCGACCTCGAGAACAGGTCTGCCCACACCCGACCCATCCCGTAAACTCACCGGCGACAATCCGACTAATACAGGTAACCTGACTCAGTCGGTACGTGAGAGATCTCATGCGCTCGCTACAATTCATCTTCCTACAGAAGACAGAAGAACCACAATTATTCTTGGGCTAGGATATCATTGGTCAAGTCATGCATGCCTCATGAAATCGCGCCAACGGCAATCTGCTTCAAATTGCTGCCCTACAATTGATTTCCTCCCCCATCAAGCCCAGCAATGCCGTGACGTACCGTACCCCGCCTTAAATTATATACCCCCCTCGCTTCTGCAGGAACGATCCTCCCGCGAAATCGGACAGACCCCGCGAAAGCAAAAACAAAAACAAAAACAAAAAAACAGGCCGTACCGATCTCTCGTGCTTGTCATGGAAGCCGCAATAGTGCGCGCAGCGGAAAAGAACTCATTCTCCAGTACCATGTATGGAGGAACCTATCTAGTCTCCCAATGGGCTGGAAGATGTGGTATTCTGACATGCCATATCGGGTGCTATCACTGGGTAGTAGAGCTAGGGTCATCAAAGATCACTCGGAATGCCATAACACGCGTCTCCATTTTCTTTTCTTCTCACGTCCGCTGCAGAAATGACTCGAACGCGCTCCCTCTTGGGAAGTCAACGAGTCACGGTGAGAATATACTGTATGGCCCACATGATTCTGCTGATTGACACCCCCCCCCCCCCTCGCGTCATACCTTTCACACTTATCACTCACTTCTCCTTCCTTCCTTCCTTCCTTCCTGGAACTCGGTACCCCAATTAACGATCCTTCTCCGTCGTCAAGGCTCCGACATTATGGATCAACACTCCTACAATCAACAACAACAATAACCACGTCCTGTCTCTATCACTCTTTATCCGGGAGTCGCATGCCATTGTGATGAAGAGATTACACCCAGCTGATCATCAGACTCGTTCTGCACACTTTCGGAGACGAGCATGGCTTGCGCCGATCGAACTTCGCCTGTACAGCACATAGCGTCGCTCGGGTGTTATGACGCATCTCGAGTCTGGACCCCATAGTGCCACAATCAATAAGTGCACCTGGGCTTATTTCTCCTCTCCCCCCCTTCCTTCGCCACACCGATCTTCAGCGGTGAATTTATTCCTACCGTCAGCCAGGGCAGGTTATCCCCCTTCCGGAAGGCCTAATTTCTTTGGGTACGACTTGACGGCGCGCCAATTCCGGACGGATTCCAATCTAGCTGGCACTTTTCTGCTCGAATTTCCCAGAAGGAACGTGGCCTCATCCCCATACCCGCATCCCCTTCCTGGTGGACAGTAAGCGGTCATCCCTCCTCAAGGCGTCAGCTCTTTGAACATACTCCTTTCAGCAGGTCGTTTATGATGACGATCCCCTCCCGTTCGCGAGGGCTGATATATCCACCTTCCGTCCCTCCTCGCAAAATCCGGATTCATGAATCCTATTGTCCTCGCTCTCGTAGAAGCAGCTGGTTCCATGGTTCGGCGGGGCATCTGGGCGGTGATGACGGCGGCGGCGTCATCGGAATCTACATACCATCGACCGCGAACGCTATGTATTAGCATCGAGTCGTGCCAGGCACAAATAAGTTGTCCGCCACTCACATGATTCCATCATTCGTTCTTCCGGAGGCGGTGCACCATGTTCATTGTCAACGATGGCATAAGCGTGTTGTTGATTTCTCCTTGTGACTTCCAGATATGGCGCGAACTACTAAATGTTACGTTTGGAATTTCCGTACTGGCTTCGCCATGGAGCTCCTCGACTTTTTGGCTGTTAATCGCCGCTGTATGCGGCTTTGTGGCGACGGCGACGTCTACATATGTGTATTCGTTTCTAGAGGCATTGGTAATCCCGCCTGAGCACCTACTAGCTTGAATCGCAGGAAGCCCTCTCGCTCTGTGGGCATTGAAGAACTCTTACGTCCAAGTCGTCCGGGTTTCGCTTACTCCGTTCTTTTCCAGATAATTTGGCCGGATCAACGGAGCGCAAGTCCGCGGTGCACTGCAATGCATAGACTCGTACGATGGTCGATGAAGGGATGTCAATTGTTCCGCACGCACGGTTCCTATCTTATCTGCCCCCGTCCCCGAGCCAACCCCCGCATTCCAATACCACTATATGTATCAGGGTTGGATATGCTTGCCCTAACTTTCCCTGCTTTTGGTTTCATTGAACTCTAGCCGCTCTCGGATCTTTCGAGGTGGTGGCCCAAATATACCCTGTACCCTGTACCCCGACGCCCACTCCCGGCTCTCTCATCGATAACAATTTGCATCCGTTCTTTCTGACCGTATTAGCCTCCGTCCAGGACCCTACGTGATATGACTATTTCATTTCACGTTTGCTGCTCGAATATTAATACCCTAATATCCAGTGTGGCCCTCAATCTTGCCTCGACCTTCATATGAAGCCTCAGCATGACTTGTTAAACGTGTAGGACGATCAGAATATTCTTCGACTGATTCTCCGCTTAGGGAATGCTTGAGCCTTGACAAGTATACGTCGTGTTTCCTTTGCAAATGCAACGTGTCCCACAATGAGCATGCGTACTGTAATCACATGCAAACTCGTTTCTCTATCTTTTCTTCGTACGATGTTCTGGAACGCCTTCAAATTCACCTTCAACGACAAGATTTCTTCCTTTACTCCGTCTTGCTTTCTGCATTCTATGTACAGGCATGATCATCTCCTTCAACCTACCTAAGAGAATTCAAGATTTAATCTGCCGTCGCTAACTTTACTTGGGTCCATCCATACGATGACATCTCACTCTGACATATCTATAGGGCAGAGCAGCGGAACTACATACGACTTCACATTCATGATCCTTCCGCAACCCTCCCTGTTCTCGGGTCGGGATGGCATTGTATCCATTTAAGACGCATCATTCCTCGCCTCAGGTTCGCGACGGGCCCATACGATGAAATCGACGATGGTCTTCTGATAAGGAAGGTATGACCCAGGTAATTGTGTCGTGTCAAACCTAATCACCACACCCTAGACTAAACAGGAAGGTTGAAGGCGATATCTCGGAGAGTAATTGCTGGTTCCCGATCGCTGAGATCCGCCAGCGTAAAGCCCAACGGAGTATCGACCTGAAGAGTGCATTGCTGCACGCATACTCGAGCTCGTGCGGTATACGTGCATTTGTCCTTCGAGACATGATCGCTAATGATCTTCCCTTCATTGGAGTCTCTGTCTTCACGGCCGATAGTCCGAAAGGACGAGCCTCCGACGACAGGACTGATGGTGCAACAATGCCGCTATAATTCTGCGTCATCGATGTTTTAGAAGGTGACAGACTTCTTCCTACGTAAGGCACTCTCCTACAGGTTGTAACTTGTGGATTCTATAGGTCTGTAAGCTTGAACGAACTTTGTCGACCCGTTCCCCGTAATCGAATTATCCCCACAGCGAAGCTTGTACCTAGAATACAGACTGCGGCTTGTACGTTAGGAAAAACGAGGTCATTTCATGTATGACCTTGTACATCCTGATGAGTTTTGCTTCAGAAGCGCCATATATTGAACAGAAAGGTCACGTTAAATTTGATAGCATGTTCGTCGTCTTTTGCGTCCGTTTATGGATCTAAATTCGTTTTGCTTATATAGTTTGGAGTTTAGCAAACCGATAGAGACCCGGGCACTGGCAATGGATCTATGCATGCTATATCCTTTGACGCTATCCTGCTTCTTTCGCGTCTGCTATGTGTGCGGTTTGTGTTCCTCTAACGTTGCTCAACAGAAGGTTGAACGGTGTTGAAGGTCTTATGTGACCACGCTCATCCTAATGGGGTGGTAGGTGTTCGGTTGAGACTCGGACGTTGCTATACATTGCTATTTCAACGAGCGGCAGGCTCCGGAGTTATGAGTACAAAGAATCAAGATTCAACTTGCAGAAGAGCCCTAAAAATGCTTTCGCTTGCTATTGAACTGAGTAGTGCCAGGAACATATTTCCTCGCTCGTGGAGGTACCGAATTTACCAACGTGAGTCCACTTTGTGCAATTTCGCGCTAGTTTAATTCAAGATCAGATGGTACGCCCACGACCCCATGGAAGTTCCTAGCAGGTGTATCGTGCCTGCATTGGTCAACTTTGAAGCGCAAGTTCAGATATCGGCGATTCCGTGAGTATTACTTTCTCGCTTGGTCTTGATCTTCGTTGTGCTCATAACTGACTTTCAAAAATAGGCATCTCGCGATCCCTAAACCTCGTCGTTCCTGAGGGATGATCATCTACGTTGTTACTGCCTCCAACCATTCTAATCCTATTCTGTTTCATCCGTGACTCGTACGAATGATCTTAATAAGACTAAGACCTATCACCCTCAAGCGTAACTGAAATCAGCTTTCTTTTGAGAAGTCGTTGTCATATTATAGGGGACTACCCTCTTCACTATCCAAGTCCGTCACTAATCCGACCCCGTAAAGATCACCGGAAGATTGTTTAAAGCGATGGCTTCGCGCCTCTCTGGGAATGCTCCCACTGTGAGGGGATTCGGTAACAATGAATGGATCAGAGACATTAGCGTGCGAACTCATTATTCTTCTTTCCTCTGTTATTGTCTGCCCTGGTCATCGCTTGTGATTTTATTATAGCCACCGAGTATTTCAATTCTTACAGAAATACACGGCTCACACAGTGTCCTACGGAGTCTATACCACTCTATTATATCCTTCGATTGCTTCCTTTAAATCAGCGAGTAGTTGACACGCTCAGGCACTATCTAGGTTGGCCCATCATGTGCTAAAGTTGCGAGGCAAAGGCTCCGTCAAACCGGGGAAATCAGTAACGCCTCGCTGTAATGACGGACTTGACTTCAGTATTCCTTTGGTACGTCAGTCTTGGATCGGGTAAAGATGACATTAGACCAGATGCTTGACTGTCACAAGTGGAGGTCTTATTTTTCATCTCGGCGAATCAAGGATTTCGACAATTGCAGCATAGATTTCCTGCGTCACGTCTTCCGACGATCAGGGTAAATGTCATTTCATTATCAAAGACGCTACAGACAAACCTACGCGGCAACCAGAACGTCTACAATTGGTATCCGGCTGTACGGGTACACAAACCCGTTTTGATTCCCAGAAATTATCTAAGTATCTCAAATCGAGTCATGCTTCATATGGACTGAGAACTCGTGTCATCATCGCGTGCCTTTTATTGCCGAGCAAAGGAGGACCAGACTAATAACCATTCTCCACACGTTGCTTCGGGATTCCGAAATGTACTACATTTTATCCTTGAGGTTTGACTCGTTAGGTACATTGAACATTTTCCATAGACAACAACCGGAGGCTGATAATATAAGTCGAAAACTCGTTGCGTTTTTGGTTTGTTATAAGATCCACGGGGAAGAGCAACCGATTCACGCATCTTCTACGTAAGCATTATCTCAAGTCTCCGCTATTAGGATATGGAGAAGACCCCGAAGAGCGTATCTTACATGTGAATGGTAGCCAGTCAGTTATTCAAATATTTGGAGGGACTCGTCAGAAATGATGGTATAGTAAAAGATAGTAGAACTTCTCTAATTGTAGAAAAGTTTGGTAAAAATTAGCTGAAATGAGTATGCATAGGGTATCGTCTTCGTATCTGCATCTCTACCACATTGCGAGATGGAAAATCAGAGATAACACCAAAAAGAAAATAAACGGTGCGGGTCCCGTATTCGATGCATGGCCTGTTTGGGCCGGATTCAGACCCGAGCTGGAGCTGGAGCTGGAGTCAGAAGGCGCGTTTACGGTCCCGGCAGTCCCATTTGACACGTATCGGAATAACTTGAGCACAAATGAGACTTTGGGTATTGTGCAGAATAAATTTGCATTACCTTGTCTATTCCTTCCTCGCTACTGGTCATTCCCTCGTTTGAGTGAGATACACCCTCGATCCAATCGACAGTCGACAGGACAGGTATACCGCCGGTCAAGTTCTGTAACATGGCAACAAAGTTCTTTCCCCTTTCCAGATGGGTACGTCCTTGCGTCTTGAAACAATGCCAACTATGAGGCCGACGAACGAATCAATCTTGTAAGAAAGTCGCTCACAAATGCTTCACAGGAAATATCTCCAGGGCCGTTATCTGCCTATAGAGGGGAAATTGGTATAATATTAGTAGAGAACAGGGAAAGTAATTCGAGAATAGCTCACCGTTCCCCAGGCATAGTTTAGATTCCTTCCGTTGTATCTTGAAACAATGCCATCCCGGCCCAGCTTATTGGTATCCGATGTCGCATAAGCCGGAAAATTACCGGCTAAACCGTACTTGTATTCGTCCGCATCAGTGCAAGAGCTACTGGGAAGGGGTCGATCATCAGTCAACCAGCGTAGAGAGCCTGGGTTGGCTGGAAGGACATAATGAAGCAAATCTGGTTCAGCAGACGACAGATGAACGAAACGAAGAACTCACCGATCCAGAAATGCAGTCGATCATCGTTTTCGGTCGATTTTCTTAATGCTGCATAGCGTTGTGCCATTTGGCCTCCAGCAGAATGACCCCCTACGACGACAGTCTACAGATAGTCCGTAATAAATCAAGGCCGGATGGATAAAAACTCACGTTCAGGTTTGGGAAAGTGCCTGTATCCATATAATACGCCACCAACGCGTCCAGCACATCAAAACTGCCGAAGTTTGATACGGAGCTTGGCAGAATGTTTTCTTTCCCGTCTATCCAAGTCGTCATTCCCCACAATAGTACGTCCTCTGCCGCCGCCCCTGCCTGCATATCCGGTTGGGTAAAAAAGCATGGAGCCATGACGGAGATATTTTCCCGCCTTATGCTGGAGTCGTGATATGTGGCGTTGTACAGCGCGTTGTTGATGACATTCCAGTCTGGTGGGAAAAAAAGATCGTTCCTGTGAAACAGAATAACTTGAAAATACTTACAATACCAACAGTCTCGGTTCTGTTATTTTGATACATTAGGAACACGACGAGGGGCTGCAAGGAAAAGCTCACCCTCCCAGGTAAAATGATGACTGCTCTGGTTACTTCAGAATCGAGGAGTCCGCTCGTTTGATAGAGCGGCTAAGACTTGAATGTTAGATTCAGACGATGGTTAGGAAGAGGGTGGACCGAACCAGTTTGGCACCAACTTGCTGATTCACAACCCAGTCAGGATACGCGGTAGCATCGCTCACTTGTGGGAATTCCTGCCAGCCATTGTTGGGATCACCACCGACGGTGGGATTCTGGTTGACCTGCTGCCGCCGATGGTGCACGCTGGCAGCAGCCAGAGGCGCAAGATGAAGGAGAAATGAGAGAAGCATGCAAAGGCGTCTTCGGATGGTTGACGGTTCACGCCCTTTCATATCAACGCTCAACCCTAAACACTTATGGCATTGCCGTATATGAGCGGCCCATAAATGAATGTCGGCATTGATGTCTGTAGATTTCTGGTGAGAGGCTAAGCTGTCTCCCTGTCGTTGGGCAGCGGGGTAAGCGGCTGGAATTGTTTCACAGCGCGTGGATGACTCGGCGAGGGATAGCTACTGTTCCAATATTAACACGCAAACGACGCTCAAACCCTTAGAAATGGTTGCATCAGCTAGGCTGCGGTACCGAGGAACGAGAATACTTGCTGTTTTCGGTTCACAGGCAGTCGAATACACGACTTCGTGGACTTTCTGTGGGACAGAGGGCAGTAGAGGAATAGCCGACGGAGATATGTATCGTCAGGCCGAACATGTCGCGGTGTCAATAAATTATCGCCACATTGTAATGGAACCTGAGCGCTAGCGCTGGGCACACTTAACTCTTTGAAACATAAGTTCTGCGCTGAGTTTTTTTAGCTGCTTGCATATAGTATGCCAGTAACACGTGTTTTAGGCTTGAGAGGATAGTCATTTGGTATACCATTATAAAACACGATTCGGGGATTCAATGAAGTGTTTTCATTTGGTTTGCGGCTAATTCGGTGATCTGAGGCCCTCGTCCGCTTGAAGTCCTTCTTTCATCCTCACAAAAACGCCCTGACCGTGAAGCCTGTATACACCTCGCATACGGCAGCAAAGACTCACAGGAGTCACAATTTTCCGTACCTTTGATATGTTAGTATCGGCACAAGTTCTTAATAAGGAACAGCGGGGTCCGAGTCCACGGCGAACCACGCGCTGTGGCCACAGAGGTGGAAATGGGAAGTTGACGGGAAGGCACGGTTCGGTGGCTGTGCGATATTGACGTGATGCCCGATCCTTGACTCTGTTCCGCCACTCGTCTGGCTCTCTCATCGCTGGCCATAGTCTCATAGACAGTATGATGCTGTGCTATAATGCAATACTAACGTTGATGCAGTCTTTGAATAATACATGTTGCTCGATATGAAGCAGTTGCCAGTGAACCATGGAAACATGGGCGGCCATGGCAAATGACCATGAGTCCGCGGCGACGCTACGGGGGTCTCGGATTACTTCCTCTTGAAGTTTCTTCCTGGCCTAGCCTCTCATCGGAAGAGTCTTTAATAATCATCTCAGGCGAATTATTTCTTGAGTGGAGATCAGCGTCACGTTCTGTAGTGGAGTTCAGAGCCTCTAAACTGCTACGCAAACAATTGTCAACTCACCAGCGCCTATCAAATCTCTACCGCATATATTTGATGTGTTAATAGACATACCGAGGACTTCTAGGTGTGTCAAGACACATACAGCCTTCTTACTGATTGTGAACTTGGGCCCATATTCCAAGATGTTTATTCTGTTGGAGATATCGCGGGAAGCTGCGAGAAGAGTGTTGAAGGTTCGAGTCGGCATGATGCCGGATGACCTTTGGACCAATAGTTACTTTATATGGACGAATTTGGTAGAACATTCTAGATATTTTTCTTTGTATAGATACAGGCTCTACTTATAGAAGCCAGAAAATGGAAGTTTATTAGTCTGGCTTTACCAGCCAATAGTCTAACCACTGCGAACCGACCGGCAATTTCTCAGTGCACCACTTTGACACTCCTTGATGTAGGCTTTACTCCACCTAGAGAGAATCTCGACAAGGTGGTTTTGTTCATAAATGGGCCAAACATCCTTCATGGACTTCGTACGTTGAAATTTGAAATTTGATTTCAGCAATCGTAACATTTCGGAAGACGACCCATACTTTACCGGGCGGTTCAACCGTCGAGACGGCATTGTCAGGGAAGAATCGCTTGAGGGTCTTGGAGAGATCGGTGGATCTTGAAGCAGATAAAGAACGGCCATGCACAACTATCCTCACCCCTACCGATAGAGAATATCTGGAAGAATTGAAAGCGGAGGGGATGTCAATCACTGTCAGGTAAACAACGAATATCTTTGGAATAATCCAAGCTTTGATTCCGTCTTTCTTCCAGGATAACTGCAACGGGAAGTAAATGGGAAGAGTCTTTGGAATTCGCTCAGCTGTGTGGCTGGTTGATGTTAACAAGAGTATGTTGATGATTCTGTCATGACTCTGGTACGCGTTTGTACGACAGAGATTTCTTGTTTGTTAATAGTCGCAATGCATTTCCTGCAATAAATATAAACTCCAGTGAACCAATGCGAGGGGACTTGTAACTGCATCATGCACAATGGGTTCAAGCCAGCGGTGAACCATTGAACGCTGGCACCAGTTTGAATACACTGCGATCGAGGTCGGTGTCATCACGAGAGTCACTCATCTTGCAGGCTCACGATAATACATGAAACAAGGAAAGTCGTTTCCGTATATGAATTGGCCCGTTCCTCAATCATCGGCCACATGTTCTACCGTCTCGATCTCAGTGGGCAAATGCTGGTTCTAGAACGGCTGCTTAAACTTACAAGAGTGGCCTCTACCACACAAAGTCACTATCGCGGCGGTCTTGCTGAACATACATTCGGTCCGCGGTGAAAAGGGCGTACTAGGAGAATGTCGATCAAGGATGAACGACTATAGCTCCATCGGACGGGAAGCAGATATGCAGGGGAAACTCGCTGTCCTCGTACCTGGGTGCTCGAAGACTTGGAGAAGTCGCTCCCCGATTCTCTTGTTCAGTCAGACTCGAGGCGTTAAACGAAAGTCATCTCATCTGACGCGGTCTGTATTTCATATTGATTCGCATCACCGAAGGACGACAACAGTGCGGCAATATCATGCTGGCTGACAGGCCGAGCCTTTGCGAGAGGTTGAATCACATCCTAGGTCACCCAAAAGAAGAAAAAGTGGTAAATCGCGAAACTATCCTGACCAGTAATATAGGCGTCAGGAATCCATTCACCACTCTTCGATGGGTGCACCCTGCGAGACTCCATCTGAATTTTTCTGATATCTCGTTGTATCGTATTTTCGCTTGCTCAACGTGAAGGCCGGATAGAGCTACGTATTACGGACAGACAACTTGAAATGGTTTATATTGACACGCCAACTTCTTCAATGTCAGTTGTGAACAGAATATACATTACTTAATACATTTTCGATGCACTCGCAGAGCCGTGGGACACACGAAGAACAGCTCACTCATCTATCGCAGTCGAAGACGTCCGTGTGGACGATGAAATTCTTTAGCTTTCAAGGTTCTTCGTCCCAGATAATTCATCATCTTTTGGAATGACGCAAGGAAGCCGATATTTTCGTCTATCGAACCTTTTATCGAGTTCATGCGGTATTATTACTATATAGGGTACTCCATGTGCTTATTAGATGATAGAAGAAATCGAACCCTCTTCATTCAGGTGCGACCCGTGATGCGGATCTCGAACGGCTTTACGTGACTGTGGTTGGGGTCTAATGTCAGGGGCTGATACCTGAGCAAAACCAGCACACATTACCTGGTGATTCCCGAAGAGAATTCAATATCCGGAAGTGGCTTAACGGGACAAGTGATGGTAAAATTGTAGAGTATACTAGACATTGAAAGAAGCATGGACACTTCTGCGAATTGAACACCTAGCATGGGAATGAGCTCTGCATACATTCACGGGAAAGAAACCGATGATCCGCACCTGGACATGTGCGTCTTCCATAGCCGAATGCGAATAGACGAGGATCTGGGTTTACGGACGAAGCACTTTGCTTTTCTTCAGTGTATCTGCTTGGGTCGAATTCAAATGGTTCAGGGTACAGCTCCGGATCATGCATTATTGCCCTATCGGACAATAGTTATGTTGAGCATTTATTATTCGAAGTAGGATAATAAACACACCACACATTGGCTATTATCGTCGAGTCTTTTGGTATCCGAAAGCCCCGATATTCGTCTTCACAAATTAATTTATGGGGGAGCGCTAATGACCGAGAGCTTCTAGTCAGCGGGAAATACGATTAGTCGCGGGTACTTACCTAGGTTAGCCACGGGGGAGAACCGAAGGATTTCTTTGAGAACCGCAGGTAAATATATCAGCTTGGCAAGGTCTGTTGTACGAGGAGAGTTTTGTTGTCCAACTACGTCGTCAATCTCAGCTTGAGCTCGCTCTTGCACCTCAGGATGGCGAGCCATGAGCATGAGGAATGATATCATAGCTGAAACGGTCTATGAAATACTACGTTAAACGAAGCTCATAGAAATCAAGACCCACTCACGGTATCCGCAGCTCCCGCGTACAAACCACCGGCGCACCATTTGATAATATCGTCCTCTTCGGGATCACTGCCCCTTTTTGAATTGAGATAACGGGAGGTGAAGGACTCGGTGTATCCGCCCAAGGCCTGTTGGAATTGATGAGCTGATGTATCGTTTATCTTTGCTCGTATTTGAATACACTGACCATTTGTTTTTTGACCCATTCGTGCGGAACTCCGGAGAGAGCATCTAGACGTTTTTTCCACTCCGCACCTTGACGCTTGAATCCACCAAACGGCAGCCAAGACGGGAGAAAGCGAACTGTTTGGGTATTTATCATTACTGCCAAGAAAGCTGTGAAGAGTAGACGTACCAATGGGATAATAATCGACAAGCCACCGGCCAGGAGCTAGTGCCTGTGCAGAAATCATAGCCGACTCTTCCGCGACTCCAATGAAGTCGTCATTTTCGGTAACTGTATATCCGTATGCCACTTTCATAATTATTGCAGCAGAATTTCTAGTCGGTGGTCATAGATGGGTAAATGTCACCACGTAAGTACACAAGGGGGTTTACCTCCGTAAATGATGAACATATTTCTCAGGGCTTTTGATGAAGCCCTCCACCATCACGTCTGCCGTAGAATCTAGAAGCGACGAATATTGTTGCGTCGCTTTTGCGCCGATGCCTTCTTGAAGAAGTCGTCGATACTGTCTGTGGCGATTATCCAAGGACGAGATGTTGAACACGGATTTTCCACGAGCACATATTTCATGGTACATCCATGCTTTCGGCCGGTCCGAGTAGATATTAGCGCGCTTATCAAGTAGGTCATGCACGGATTTGCTGTCATTGAGCACGATGACGCGACGATTATATATACGGAAGGATATCACCGAGCCTTGATGACAAACGATTTAGGAATGTTAAAAGTAACAAGACACGACCCACTGCCGTAATGTATTGCCCATTGAGCGTACTGCTTCCATGGTGTAGAACTGGCGAGGCGATTCTTGACACCAAGAAACAAGCTCCCTCGGGGTCCAGGAGGTAGAGATAGACGTCGAAGAGTGGAATTATAAGCTCGTACAATGATTAGGATGAAGGAGATTAAGATAAAGGCAATGAACAGGGAAGAGAGACTCATCGAGGGATTATATTTGAGAGGCCACTTGAACTGACCTTTATATATCGAGGAACCTTGGTCGAAACAGCAGGGTATTTCTCTGAGTCACACAGTGTAACTATCTGGAGAGTCAACACAGGATGACGAAATCCAAGTGCGGGTAACTTTACCCCACTGCTGCGACTCATACCTCGCAAGCTGTAAAGAAGATTAGATTCTGGGCTAGGGATCTCTGTTTCATGTGAACGGTGGCATTCCACGTTCCACCACGGGGATAACTAACCTCAGAAAGGGCGTATCGGTAAGCGCTAGTAATATGATATGCGCTGTAGCCGCCAGGTGCTTGACGGATGTCAGGTTCGAACACGTCCAGACCGACACAACGTCTAGCAAATGAGATGTCAGATATGAATGGTGGTGGTTAATTCATCCAATGTGACAAGCAGAATGAATTCAAGATACGGAACTAAAGCATCTGCCGCCGCCGGCTACTTGCCTTGCGGTTGATGGCCACGTCATTAGTGACTTCAGATATCCGCACAGCTAGGATCATGCGGCGCAGAAGCTCTTTCCGGTTCTCGCTGATCGTACCGAAGAAGCCGGCCAGCTTGATTGTGAACGAGCGAGAGAAAGGAATCTTGCGAAGACCTATTTCCTAGTGAGCTGTTGAGTTTTTTTTTTACTGATAGAGGCCCTTGGAAATACGAACCCATCAGCAGTGATCCCGATTCATGTATCAACCGCCCTTTGGAGACTGTATGCTTTCATTTCAATCATTCATTCGCGTTATCCACGTGAAAGAGACCTGGTGCTAAAAGATACCACCACGTGCTGTATCAGGTTCAGTGCCCTTACAAGCCCTTTGATAGGATCAGAATCCAACTCACAAGCCAAAACGCAACCGCTGGATTATGCTTACACAGGCCGTGTTCCATTTTGCGCGCTGCTTGGGTAATGTACCCATATTCTTTTTTATGTTTCATCGCCAGTTACATAGCATCCGCAGTCAGGACCCTTGTTTCTAGTAGTAGCGGATGGATGAATGTGAGCGCTATTAGAGTAGGGAGAAAGCTCTAGAAGGAAAGTGCTCACATGATCGTCTTTGAGATAAGACCTAAATACTAAGGAAACCTGAAGTAACAGTTTGATCTTTGCTCTGGTCTTCATGGTCTGGACGAACACATGACAAGTACATCGGTCTGCGATCGACTTTGGTAGCAGGCCAAGGGTTCAGGCGGCAGGCCCAAATTGAAGGTAGTCATAGCCCAGTAACTTGTATAGAAGATATTGATTGCCCAGGAATATCTGAGAGTGGGGGCACTTAGGCCGCCGGAGGGGGATTCTAGTGCGAAAGACCCAACGTAACGACACCTAAGATGGTCCAAGGAACGCTTCGCAAGGCTGGCCGTAGGTGTTATCATACAGATGCGCTGAAGTCTATGGTTGTTTCTGATAATTAATTTTGATCGTCACCCGTCAAGACTTTCGCTGGAGATCCTTGAACCTCCCAAGAATCTAAGAACTCGCTTTTGATCAGTGTTTAAAATAGCAGCCCTTACAGGGAAGCTGCTAACTTGAAGGGTCGCTGAGTCCAATTCAAGGGAGGAAACACTAGTGCCTCCTGCGCGACCTCTGGGACGATGTAGTGTTGGTGGTAAACGGTAAAAAGGAAGGAACTTTTGGTCTGTATCATCCGTTTCATCAATCAACCAGCTATACGTACTCGAATTTACTCCGCTTCAAATTCGCGTCCCGCTTTTTGACAGGCACCGATTCCAGTTCCGTCCCTTGGATTCGCATTACCATATTTCCTCCAAGCTGATACCAACGTTTGCGCCTCAGGGCCACCAGATATAGCCCTGCAGAGTTCAGAAGTCAGGAAAAGAGCGTCGAGGGTAAGTGCTGAAATTTTTTTTAAGGTCAGTGGCTAGGAATAACAGTTTCTTAAGGTTCCAGATTTCATCTCTAAATCTCTTCGCGCGCAACCTGAAATACTACCCATTCTTTGCGATGCGGTAATGGAAATTTATGACGCTGTGCATGGCATGGCATGAGCGAGGATCAAAAGCTTCAGAAACGAGGCCGAGGTCTCCGAGACTAAATTCTTACAAGGTGCGAGGCATGAAGGCGGTCAAACCTCATTATATTCGAGCCATCGGACATCCGCGAAATTTGTTGGAAATTTGTCTGATTTTTCCCCGTGATAAGATTAGATCGGAACGGACTGCCCGCGATCGTGATGACGGTCTCTACGGTGTTGCCTCCTCTTCCATTTTCACCGCCATCACGAAATGTCCGACTCAGCGCCAGCAAGCACACTGCCCTATCCGCCCGTCTATAAGGACAAGAAATTCGTTATTCTATCCGATTGGTTCGAAGTCGTAATCATCGGAAGAAGGAGGTACTAACGTACCTGTACATAATAGGGATGGCACGATAACGACGTGCGATTCGAACGATTGTGGGTTTAGTATATGCCAAAGTTGGGGAATAAGTGGGCTTACTCGTCGCTGAGAAGATATGACTGACAATCTGGGGTACGGCAAGGAGAGAAGGAGACAAGGAAATCTGGATATTCTTACAGGAAAAGCCACGTTCAGGTGCGCGTAGCAGATTTACTAACAATTGCCTCAACTTACGTGCTTTCAGGGACGCATTTCGGGAGATGTTATCTAGTATTGTTGCTAACGGACATTCATTTGAGGAGTGCAAGGACGTTCTACGCAAGAGTCGGTCGCAGTTTACCGTTCCACGCCTAATGAATAACGTGTTACTCAGATATACAACTTGATTCTGGATTCAAGGATTTCTATGCGTGGTGTAAAGCCAATGATATCCCCGTAATTATTGTGTCTAGGTCAGCCTAGCTTGCCGTACCCGCACTGTGATCTAACATGACTAAAGCGGTATGGCCCCAACCATTCGTGCCGTGCTTTCGAATCTCCTTGGGGAAGAGGCAGCCAACGAGATCGAAATCATCTCTAACGATGTGGACTTCCATGAGGACGGAACGTGGTCTATCAAATTTAGACATCCTAGCAGGTCAGTCTCCTTCCTCGGTCTTATTTTTTTTTCTGATGTCGTCGTAGTGGCTTCGGACACGACAAATCTTGGGCGATTCTTCCTTACAGGGATCTCCCAGAGCCACCAACGCTGTTTTTCTTCGGCGATGGTGTATCAGGTTAGTATCTACACGCATGGATCTCGCAGTGCCCTAATATGAATCCTGATAGATATGTCTGCTGCGAAGCATGCGGATGTTCTATTCGTAAAGACGAAGGATCAAGGAGACAACGACTTGGCGGCGTACTGCACTCGCGAAGGGATCAAACACATCCTCTTCGACGATTTCTCTAAAGCACTGTCTGTCGTGAAGTCCGTTGTAAAAGGAGACTTGACTGTAGAGAAAGCTCTCGCCATTGGTGAGGCTTAGATGACTAACGTGTAGACGCTTAAGATAGAATTTCAGAGCTAATAGATTTCAGCTCCGTTGTCTGCCGCTTTGAACTGAATGGGTCCAGAAATAAATATAAAAAGGAAACTATGACACGGAATGTCATGTGCTCACGGGTGACAGGACATAAATATCGACTGTCCTCTACTTTTTGGGTGAGATCGTTCCCATCGGGTTCTACCAGAATCAAAGCGTATTGCGGCTGACCAGGCTATCGCCGAGCTACAAGAAATTGTGGCATGTTGTAGGTACGAAACATATCATGGGTCATCAGTCGGTACTTCGCCCTCTCCCAACCGAACGAAGACGATGGCCTCAGTCATTAAAAGCAAGGCACGCTGCGTCGTAGTGGTGGCACAATAGATTATTATATCATACACCTCTGGTCTGGCTGGTTTTGCAGTGATAAATAACGATGTAACAGCTAGGGAGAGAGTGGTGACATACGCTCAAGAAGAATGTTTAGTGGTACAGATAGTTATGTATTAACGAAGAATGCAGTTCCTCGATGAAGACAACAGCTCCGACGAATTTCATTCATCTAGGAGTTGGTACTGCTAACACCATCCTCAGTACTCTGTTAAAGAAATGATCTCAAAATCCTCTGGGTAAGAAACGGTGCTCAGTTCCTGAGAAATTCTTATCCACGTGTTCGATACAACAACCATGAGGTTAAGCTGTATACCAAGGAAGAAGATAAGTACTGACAAAGTAGCGTCACATGAATCTGTTCTTTGAGCTGCCGTCGAAGCGATAGGTATCCTGACAGATGAGGCAGCAGTCATATTACTTCAGTAAGTCGTTGTCTTCCACTGTCGCAGCGGCCGGGTCTAATCCAATGGTCCATATGAACGTCGCTATGGAGCACACGATCAGAGTTTCGTGCCTCAATGAGATATTTTGTAGTTGACGTACACCTCCGTTCCAATTATAGCCTGAGGACCCCGCGAATAACGAACGCATCTGCACTAAACTTGAGTCATATCATAGTATAACGTATAACATCCAGTGAACGTACGGCCGTAATACTACAGTATGTGCAACGTTCGTGTTTCAAGACTCGGGAGAAAAATAGTCCTTGCGACCAGCATCCCCAGCAAATAGAAATGTTGCAAACGAGTTGGAGATAGGCATGCTTCTGGTTCTTGGTATACAGATACTTCGATTCAGTACCTCTAAGAATCAGAATAAGTTTGTTCTGCGTTTGATCGGTCCACTGCTCGCTAAACGCTTCTACGACAGGCTAGGAAGCGTCTTTCACTGACAGAGGTAGTCTAGGATGTCTTTGAGGGGGACAAGGGCCACTAAATCACTCACTGACGGGAAGTTAAGGCTGCAGGAAGGGTCAGGTTCCTACATAATAGCAACGGCGAAGACGATGTGACTCTCAACGGCCAAGGACCCGGCTACACATTCGTAGCCTAACACCTTGATCGCGTCTTATGTCGCCTGGATGAAAGTGACAGAGATATTGGACCAGACAACAAAAATCGGGATTGCTGATTGACATACGCGGATGCTCTATCCTTCTTCAATTGTTCCAGTACTGCCATGCTGTGCGCGAAACGAATATGTCATTTACCCTGTCTACTTCGCATTCCCGGGGTTGTCAAAGGATCGACAATAAGTCAAGTCATTCACAAACCTATTGAAGTCTGTAGTTGAACATTGAAGAGATACACAACAATCACCTTCTGGGAAGATTTGTTATGATGTGGCTGGAGCCAGACAGAGAGGAAGCGGCTGTAAATAAGTGGAACAGTGCCATGTATAGATGAGGTTCAAAGGGACCCTTTCGGCGACACGTAGCCGGGACTAGCAATCACATATTTCGAGCTCCCTTCAGCGACCATTTCGATCAAATTTCGGTAAATCGCCGTATGAATACTAGGCCCCTTACAGAGGGTCGGTAGAAAACAGTATCATAGATTCGTATACCAACCCTAGGACTCTGTGTGACGCCACAGCCCTAGTGCAAGCGGTAAAATAATCTTTTGACTTCTCATTACTCAATGCTCATTCGCAAAATTGAAGCTCTATGTCTTCCATATCCTATGTAGACACTCGGATTTGAAGCGGGAAAGCCCAAACAGCATGCTTTACTTGTTCTGCCAACTGAGCTACGCCCACAGTGACGTACTCTCGTGCTCATATACTTACATAGCTCATACGTATTGGACGAAAGTTTGGTTCATGACAAGCGACGTCAGCGACACAGATGTGGCATTTTATATCTTTATCGGAACACCAGATGATTTATTTTCCATTTTGAAAAGAACAAGTTTTTCATTTCAAATAGTTGGTGTAACTATTGATTTCTTCCCTGCTTTCGCGGTATGGCACAACGGTTGCAGCGTAAGGGAAGGCATAGGAGCACATTTTCACGGCGAGGTCTCTACACTTCCATTTCGCATGATGAAAAGACTATCTCGTAGACTAGTCGCGCCGCGCGTCGTTAATGTAATTAAATTTACGGCAAATCACGTTACGACAAAACACGGTCACGAACAATTTATAAGCAGGAAACAGCCCACTCTGTCGACCCAATCTACACCCACCACCAACACTAAGACTAGCAGACCATCATTTATTTATTTTTACCTCGAGACAAGCGGATACTGACTCCATCGCCACCCTCCTAGCCGAACAGAGACAAGCTCTCAGATATTTCGAACGCGTTGTCGCCGATACTGACATCTTCGAGCCCAGCGATCGCCACCACTTATATATTGTCGAGGCGAAGTTTTACACCAGGTGCTCCCCGATCAACAATAACACGTCAATATGGGTGGTCAACTACCGTCTGAACGCGAACGCGCCTACACGGTCGCATGCGAGCGGATCGCACCCAGGATCCAGGGCAAGCAGCAAAAGACCACCGCTGATCTCGAATCTGCGCCAAACGATCCTAAAGACACGGCAAACGACGCTCCGCAAAATATAAATATGGTTGGTCGCGGAGGACGAGGAGGAAAACGTCAAAATCAAGAAAACCAAGACGATGACGATGAAAAAAACGTCCTTTTCGACAACAAGCTCCATATCCGATGGATCGAGGCAGTAGGATGCAAGCCCATCTTCGCGAATAACGCGGCTCCCGTTGCTGCCACCTCTCCGGCTGGAATACTGAAGCCCCGGCCCCGATGATCCGTTCACCTCTCCTGCAAAAATCCCGACCAGATTCGAGCATGGGAACCCAGCACGGGTGGAGATCCTGCTGACAGCCGACCCAAGACTGCAAGATTGCGACGACTGGAAGCAGCATATCTGCACGCCCAAGGTCAACGGCGCGGTGATTCTAGTGAACGGTCTGCCAAATCCAATCGAGATCCCAGCCAGCGAAGGCCGCTTCTTATCAACGCGTCGAGTGATGAAGCTTGTGCATTCGGAGTTGATGAAGGATGTCGAGAAGAACTGGTGGCTGTTCGTTGAAAAAGAAAGGAGAAGTGAAGTTGCGAAGGCGTGGGAGAATCGCGTGTACCGCAACTCAGAAGGGGGAGAATCCGTCCCGAGTCGGCCTCTCAAGGTCATCGACTATTTGCTGGAGAACATCGTCTTTGACGGCTTCACGTTCGTGATGCGAGACGCTTCGGGACGGACGTGGTTGAAGATGCATACCAAAGCCGAGCGGCATACCTAGGCCGGGGAAAAACGGAGGCCTATTTCTTATCAGGACAATCTCATCTAGACACATCAGCCTACGCACCGTCTTGTATCACTACTTCAATCTTCCGATGTATGCATCTACCCCATCATTTGAGGAATTCTATAGTCGTAGCTGGACTACAATGTTGTCTGTAGACGGCATTGAGGTCCGAAGAAACTCGAGAAAATTTTCAATGCATACCTACGCCGTGCGATCATGCATCACCGTGGAGGTTAACGGGATGAGGCGGGTCCTCGGACAAAGAGAAGTAAGATATAGCGAGTTCACACAGCTGATAAGTGCATGGCGAGCGAGAGGCTAGACAAGAGAATACGGGAGGACACCGTTGATAGAGGAAAATGGTAAGAAGCAGAGAGCGGAGCCTAAACAACAGCATACATATCGGGAGAGTCCGGTCGGCACGACGGCTCGGAGCACGGTCCGCATCTTTGGCCCATTTTCGCTGCATTCGATAAATAGATGGTGGTATCTTGATCTATACGCCTTCGGTTCGGTTCCCTTACTCAAGGGTGATTCTTTGACGCGTCCTCCATATTTATTGACGCGCTTTTGACGCGACTTATGTTTTTTTTTCCTTCCGTTATACCACATGTTCGGATCCCAACTCCTATGCAAAAGAAGAACTTTATGCATGTTCTTCTTCCTCTCACTTTGCCTAAACTGGCTCAATCGCCCAGACCTCTCCATCTCACATGCCGAGAATCACTAATCATGCCTCATGCCTGCAAAGTCTGATAAACGTTCCACTTCGCTCAATGAATTATGTCCGCCGGATTCCCTGTTCCCCGGAGACGAGATCAGCAAAGGGTTCTGACTACCTTTCTTCCTATGTGTTGCCGCTGCTTCTCAAGGCTCACGAAAATTCAAACGACCAGGTACTTCTGCCCTTCAGGCTCAATCGCTCTCAGGCAGTTAATAACCTAGTGAATAAATACCCTGCCACGACTCAATGTTAAATAATATGTTTTTAACACCGCCGGGAGTGATTAGCCCTACCTTAAATCGGTTGACACTTTTATGACACAGAATGCTAGTAGAATGAACCTGCACGACGTCAAGAAAAGCACCAATCGGCTCGAAACAGTAAAGGAGGCTACTGTAGAAAGGAATGGAAGCATGGAAGATTACTAGGCAAAACAATTATATTGATATAATTCTGGGTAACAAGATAACAACAACTAATAGTGGCAAGTGAGTGATACATGAGAGATGAGAGTAGGAAAATCGAAGACAAGAAGACGGGAGACCAATATCAAAGAAGTGATTTATCCGTGGCTCTGGAGTTGCGCCATTCCAGAATTGTAGGCTTGCGAGGTAGCCTTGTATAGGGTGAGTAATCCTCCCTTTGTGGAACGAGTATGGAATCTTCGTCGTGTACACGACGTTCGACGGTCTTCTTGATAGTTACTTCGAGCTACGATACCAAGTGTATCAGCTTCTCTTCATTATGGTGACTAGTAAAACGTACCCGCCGTATCTTCCCCCTGGGACGATAGGCAACCTGTTTAAAAAGGACTCTCCCGTCAGAGCCTACAAAACACAATTCATATGCTGGATCATACCTCGGCACGACGGGGTTGGTATTGCGTATAAAAGTCCTCTGAGGAAAGGACCGGTAGATCGCCCCAGGCTCTCGCTTTTTCGCGGAGTTCACGAAGTTCCTTGCGTGTATTGAGCGAAGCGAGAACGGAATTAGCGTACACTAGCACGAATAAGTCAGACTGCAAGACTGCACGTAGATGAACTATCTTACGCTTTTCAATTACGAAATGAAGGCCTAAGAATACGAGGTTTGTGGGCATAACGAGCCACTGTCGGGGGAGATTAAGACAATAAACGATTCTGAGATTATGGACCTACACAAATTAACGAGGCTGTTGTTGCTACACTGCGCGAACAAATCGGTTAGTGTTCATTGATGAACAAAGAAAATTGCGTTACCTCGTAAGTAGTCCATTTTCGAGCGTGTAGAGTGTTAACGAATCTATGACTTGTAACATACTATCAATAGAACGCGTCAGGCCCCATATTCCCAATTCCGACGGGTGATATACGTACGAAGATGGAACATCAATCCGCCGTCGTAACAAGTGTAGGAAATAACATAACCACGCCGTAATGAGCACGTCAACAGCGGATGATAGGGAGAGACCAGTAGTGAAGATCCACTATGTTCAGACATCAGTTTCAATCCGGTACATTCGTATAAACAACACTAACGCCAGGATAGTCCTCGTTAAAGGCGGAGAATCGGTGCAGCCGTATCCTGACATAGTAACTCAGGAATGGACAGTTCAATACGAAAATGGAGGCTCGCACATTTCAAAAGTTGAAACTACATATCGCGATTAGCATCACTGTGTGAGAACAATAGATACGGTGCTTACCAGATGCCGATACTAAAATGCCAGGAATGCATGGTTTAAAGAGGATCATTATCAGAGATCGATAGCACTCACCAAGCCGCAGAAAGGCTAGAGCAAGCTAGCGGGATAAAGGTTACGCGTAGCCGGTTCCGAATACTGTGGGATCCTTACGATAGGAGCGGTTATAGCCCAATTCCGATCACTGGCTAGAAAGTTTAAATGTCAGCAGTCCGTCCCGGTAGCAGTAGTTGTATTGCGTACATTTATGTATCCTCTCGGAAAAATAACTAAAGTTACTCGTGAGCGTTCTACATGATAATGCAGTTTCAAAGGGGGGGCATACCAATGCGCAATTAGCGTTTGCATTGCCTGAGATTCTACGTGAGCGCCCGACATAAGACAGTAGAGCACCATAACGTACTGTGACTACGATGGTAAGCTTGTGAAAGGCAATGAGCCCGAAATGCACGTTTACAAGGAGAACGCGCGCTTACTGCAATGGACCTTGGTTCATTTGGAGCATGAGTCGATGTTGCAGGGACACAAAGGGCTCCTACTCACCAAGGAATGTGATCAGTCCTATCCTGGACGCCAAAGTATGTGATAAGGTAATCGAAAAGAGACAAGAAAATGAACGTGGAGTGGACGATATCGAGGATCCTATGGATGAATTGTGATCAATCCCTGGAAGTACCATCGAAATTGGGCCATACCAGATAGCTAGCACCTATTTTGCGGGGCTAAATCAACCGACTGTACAAACGAGAGTGAGTGAAACGCGCACCATGGCCTTCTTCCGCCAAGAATCCTGCATGTAGAGCCTGAAGTAGATGAGAGCTTGTATAGTGACGACGCCGCTCAACCTGTGCACCGAGATCAGCTATCGGGGGCGGTACGCGAGATAACGCGCGCTCACATCGCTGCGACGAACCCGCCCGCCAGCATCGCGCCGTAGGTCCCCAGTACATCCATTGGTCGCAGGCGGGAGAACTGTGAGAGAGCAACTTCCAATCCAAAGCCTGACTAGTATATAAAGCCAGGATGCCGAACGGTTGATAGGCTATGTCCTGAGCGACAATCGCGTAACGATCGCATTCCGGTTACTTCATGGTTTTTGTGGCGCCCAAATGTAACCATAAGAGCGCAAGTCTATTTCTGCGTTACACCTGTCAACTTTATTCGAGAGCTTGCGTGAGTACGCATGGCTGATACTGTCCTACCCGAATGACCAAGGTAAATAACCGCGAGGAAATACCACTCCAATAAAGTTGACGATGCCATTTGTACATGGGATTTTTTGCGATTCTAGGGTCCACGTTAGCACAAGAGTAAGACTTGCTCCTTAATTATACATACCAATCACCATCTTATCAGCATCCACCTCGGACCGTTGCCAGGCGTACAACCGCCATTGTCATCAAAATATGGCTTCCTAGGGTTAGTTTCGCCAATACTCCCGCCCCGACTGTCATATATAAAGATCAGACATGATAACATTCCATCATTGACACCGAGCCACTGTGTCAAGTATCATCGTACTTTGCGGAAAAGAGTCTAGAGCTGTCGCTTCAGTCTTCGAACGAAGGTCCACTGTGCACTCTGTAATGGAATACAGTGCTCCAGGTCTTTTATTATACACTTGGGTGTATCGGCGCGGGCGCGGGCTCCGCTATGAATCAGCAAACGTATGATTCACTAAAAATATACAAGATGGGAACCCGAAAAGCACGGTTTAGAAATTTTCGTGAAACCCAGACTTGAGGTGAGAAATGCAGAAAAAAATCAGTTATTGAAAGACGCACATGAACTTCCAGTGCCACATTTTCACCTTTTCCATGCCTACATTCTTCTTAGTCTTGTGGTGTCGAATATGCACTTCTTTTCGCGTCGTGAGTAAAAAGGCGCTAATAAGAACGATATCCTCAGATGTGCATCTTGAACGCCAGAGGTGTTTCAGACTTAATAAGTAGCTAGTCAGATTAGACAAGAGAGCGCCTGCGGAGTCATATCGGTGTGAGGCGGCAACGTAGATTACGTACCGGTTGCACTCTGAGCAGTCGAATCGCCTCTTGATATAAGACAACTGTAAGTGGTAAGTTCTTCAAATTTCTATCAACGAGAGAATGCTTTGAGCCGGCTGGGATTCATCATGAGCGTCAAACCGAAACAGTCGTCGGTATCAGAACAGAAGCCGCATGCAGGACTGGTAATGATGGGATCCCCGGGATGACGACATGACGATCAGATCATCTGCAAGTCCTTGTTGAAGCAGAATGGTCATTGAGCCAAACTGAAGGCAAACAAGAGCGTATCCAGCCGGATATAGCACAGGTTATCAGTAAAACTGTTGGTAGAGGTATGAGAAAGAGAGAGAACTACAGGATCGTCTTCCTATGACTGCGACAATCTGCTCAGCGCCAGCCCTGGGATTCATGTGGATCAACGCCGCTAGATTGGTGCAGGTTCGAACACGTTGAAACGCTAACCTGGTAGGACATAGTGAACGCTCTTTAGATCGAACGCGCGTGCCTAGTTCAGGAACTCGGAGTCTCCTGTTTGCAACTAGAGCAGAGTTTGTGGCAGGAGGCGTGTTCCTGGAAGGGTCATCAAATACCGTCTTATAACCGGGAACTTGGACCTTACCGCCAAGGACTGAATACTGAACCGTTCAGAAACCAGTGAATATACTCACCAGGACTGAGGGACAAGTTCATACATAGATAGATCTGAAATGCAGAAAATCAGAGTGTCCTACCACGCCGAACAAGTGAGAAGAGCTGGTGAGAAGAGATGTAGGAAGTGGAAGAGAAAGCTTTCAGCTTCGACTTCACAGAATTTCTTCTCGTAGCCCCCGCGATAATGCTGCAAAAACTTTGGCGTTCTTATACCACATCATTCAGCTTCAACAACTAGCGAGGCTGGACTCGGTATCTGAATCGAGAATTGAATTTTGTTCATTGTGCTGCGTTATTTGGAATACAATGCTGCGCGGATTCGGAAGAACGAAAACAGATGGAGGGAAGGAGGCAAACAACGTTAACGTGTGATCAAAAACAGACCGGCAAGGCGGCCCGCATGGCGTTTGAATACTGCTTTCTATTTTTACCAACACACCACCACCACTACAAGTGAACAACCGCAAGCAATGTAACTCGCCTGGTAATTTAGCACTCTTGACCGCTCTTCCGTAGTTATCATGCTCATTTGATGTCCATGGTTTTAAATCAAATCAAGGTATCATTGCCACGTGGTGTAATACGGCTCCGAGTCAATCCAGGACGTCCCATTTGTTGGGAATAGACATCGGCAGGCATGATGAACGCGAGGGGTATGGCTCGAACGAACGTATATTGACGGACGAATACGTAGGTGGTGGTGATACAAAGCCAAGAAGCGGTAGCGATCGGTACGAAAATCAAAATAGAGTAAAACAAAAGACGGTGAGCCGTCGGCCTGGTGGCTGTGAAACCATTATCCTCAACACCATTGTCCTTCATTCTTTTGTTCTAAACGCCCACCGCCTCTGCAAACTGGTGAACACTGCTGATATTGGTGAGTAGATTTTTTCATAATCCTTAGCCAGGTAAAAAACATGAATTCTCGTTCTGCAGAGTCTAGACATACAAAATGAGATTATAAGCATTCTTCGTGCCGGACAAACAGCCGAGGATTTGGACGATGCAACGATCCAAAGGTTGAACGCTTGCATCCATTCGATGGAGACCGAAGCTCAATCCCAACAAGTCGATATCAATCGCTTGGAAACGGCGTTGTCGCGGCTGCGCATCAAACAAGATCTGACTTTACAAGACTTGGATAGCCACAAATCCGTTTTCTCCCCGATCCGACGTCTTCCAGAGGATATCATTCTTCGAATATTCATAGGATTAGATTATTGCCGTGTCAGCACCGATCTCAAGCAGTCGCCATGGTTATTTGGCCATGTCTGCCATCACTGGAGGGTCCTCACGCGTTCCTCGCCGTCATTATGGGCAAGTCTTTGTGTGAATTTGGCATCGCCACCACCCCACAATCTCCTGACAATATTCCTTTCCCTGTCCAAAAATGTTCCGCTGGACATCATCTTGGATGCCAGGGAGATCGGGGACGAAGGAAAGGAGGTCCTACATAACTCTATCATCCCTCTTTCTCGTCGTTGGTTTGATTTGACGCTCTTGGTCACCAATGACACTGTTTTCAAGTTTTTGCCCATCACAGATCGGTTACCAATACTTAAATTTCTCCATATCACCGTGTTTCCGGGTGTTGAACCTTCGCAATCTACCGGCAGTCTTGCTCATATGTTTTTATCTGCACCGCTACTGCGATCAGCAGCAATCTTTGCTACCCATCCTCAGGCTCTTGACATAGCGCTGCCGCTATCTCAGATTATCAACTTGTGTCTCGTGAATTTTCCTTGGACCTTCTCACATCTGACGATGGCTACGGCCCTCGAGTCTTTTACCGTTCACTGTCCAATTCCAAGCGTTCCCGATGATGATGTCTCATCCCAATCTCTGATCCACGAAAATATTAGCTGTCTGAGCTTCCCAGTGGCCATTCCGTCGGCTATCCGTGAATGGTCGATGCCAAACTTGGAAACACTTGAGCTCTATTGTATGCTCATGCACTCTCCACTTTCGGCTCCGGAAGTTGAGATTTCCCATATTATTCAGTTCGCGCGGCGCTCGAGGCTTCGTCTTCGCTCACTCAGGATTTTCAGGCCTGTTCGTGCGTCAATCCTTAGAGATTTATTGAGGCATTTATCGTCCAGACTGTCCGGACTGGTTATCACAGTCGATGGTGCAACCGGCAGTGAGCTCTTCCGAGAGTTGGGGTCGTCTTCTGCGATGCCATTCCAGAACGTCCGCCAGCTTACCTTACGCATCTCAGGCAGACAAGTGTTCTCCCTCTTTGAGGATGACACCTTGGTCCGACTTGTTTCCTCGATGCATCACCAAAGTCTGCACCGCCTGGTGATAAAATGCCGCAGCTCGCAGGAAATGCCCGATCGCCCTGATGTGATGGAACGGCTCACATTTTTGCGCGCACTGAAACAGCAAGGCTTGTTGGCGTCTTTGACTATCGAGGGCATCGATTTTCTCGGGGACGATGATAGGTTTGATAGTATCTATCGTCACTCGGGACATGCGGCGTTGTTGTCTCAGTAAGAACTGTACGACTATAATTTTTGGTGAGTTCTTATGTCGATTATTCGAAGTGGCAACTGCAGCGGGACAATTTTATGATTAAATCCGACATCTTGTATCATTTGAAGTTGAATCAGAGAAGCAGAGGGCACCGACTAATAACCAAGGCCCTATATACAAACATAAAGTATATCAACAACGCTTAAAACTTACTGCCGTAATCAGGGAAAAGTAGAACGTGTAGTCACAAATGCGCAGAAAGAATGAGAGAAACCCCTACTTTGATGTGCTCCAAGTTCCTTCATTTAACACTCTCGATAATGACAAACAATCATCGTTCAACGTTGAGCCTGGATACTGTCGCGGCGTTTCTTAACTTCTAAGATAGCGAGACACGCCCCGTATTGTCTCGCAACCTGCGCCTAATCATGGGGAAGATATAAGTCTTTTGTCATTGTTAGATGGACTCCGTTGAGACATGACGCGAGTCTTCCTAGAGAGATAGATCACCAGTTTCGGTATCGAAGTGACAAGGTAGCTTTTGAAATTAATATGCTGAACTGTGCATTTTGGAAGACCATAGATGCATGGAGAAGGACGAGATTCACAGGGATGAGACTAGGCTTCATATTGCCTGTATCCGATGTAGTCCGTACGAAAGGGAAACCCAATGAGCCGAACGACCGTCACGCAGCCACAAACTCTCCTTAAACATCTACTACGACTACTTAAGCATTGTCAGGATCTTACAAGTCTGCTACGATCTGGTACATCGTATGAAGACGTGGATAACGTTACCCTACATCACGCAGCACTCCATCTCGAGGCAGAACTTGCCTATTATCTCTGCTTGATGAGACGCATTGCAGGTACGCACAGGTCAAACTTGCTCTCGACAATTGGAACTCTCTCTTAAGGGCTCACATTCGTCGCCTTTCTCGAGAACTTCGTCTCGATCTTTCACCATCTTCAGGATGACAGCGAAAACGGATTCGATTTCATGCGGGCTCCATGGATTTGCGCTCACATCTGCAGCTTGTGGTGCGATAAATGTATACCGTCCCCATCATTATTCGCTACAATCTTTATCGATAATAAATGTTCCATAGATTCTGTTGCTCAGCTGGTCTCAGACGCCCTCCGACTGGCCAAAAGCTACCCACTGACTATAAAGATCCACCGCTACCGAATTGACTACTCTTTCGATGATATTTTTGACAATCTTTCCCTGTCTTCGGAATATTGGTCTCACGTGGATAGCCAGATAGTGGAAGCTCATAAATTACTACACCTATTTCTATTACTGGGTTCGTGGACGTTGAACTTTCGCCACTTGACTTTAGAGGTTGCACGACCATTTCTGCGAACCAATAGACTGTCTTCTTTTCCGCTTGAATATTTTCACACAATGGTTTTCTATGCGATGTGTCTATTCCTCTCCGATGCTTTCGCTATCTCAGCATTCGTATCATGAATAGCAAGGAGTTTTGGGACGTTGTAGATGCTGCGGAGAATCTCGAGTCTTTCATCCTTCTAACAGATTCGTTCAAAAGAGAAATACCGACAAGCCGCAATGCAGAGCATCGTCGGGTCATTTGCAGATCACGTCTCCGGTGTCTAGAATTTCATCAACCATGGATCCCATTCACCTTGGACAAGATTACTTTTCCTTCGCTGGAGGAGTTCTGGACTGCTTGCAAGCCACCTAATCGGATCAGGGAGCAGCGCAATTCTACCCGTAGACATGACATGACCACCGAAGCTGAGGTACAACATCTCCTTGACCTCGTGCATCATTCTCAATGCTCCCTTCGTTCTTTTACCCTCAATTACCTATACTTTCCCCGAAACATGAATCTATCCTCTTCCTTCTCTCAGTGATCTTGAAGTCACCTTCGATGAGATGTCCTCTGAGGCAGCCTTCTTTACCCTCATACAATCAATGTTGTCCTAAATCTCCGCTATCTTACTATCCATGACAGGATAATCCGGCAGTTAGGAAATGGGATCATACAAGCGCATGTACTTGATGACGGATTCAAAGATATGATTCTATTAAGGCAGGCTGGCCTCAACAGGAAAAATCCACCATCGATTCCTTAGTCTTTCCCCCTTTTCTCTAAGTATCACTGGTTGCCGAGAGGCATATACTATCTGGAAATGCAGGGAGGATAGCATTGTTAGCTCTTATATGGGGTTGTTGACATAATGCGCAATCTGGCCAAGGTTTGATATATCGAGATTCAATATACCACCTTTCATCGACGGCTAATCAATTGTCGGTTGTAACCATTATCTAGTGAAGTTGCCACCATGAATCGAAGATCCACCATAAAGCATAGTGCCAATATCGTTAGCCATAAATTCAAACTATTACACAACAAAATACTGCGAAACTTTCATTGCTTCGAATCGAGCTAAAATAGTGCCGGTGAATTATAGGGCTCATTCAGATGATGGCATAACTGGGCAATAATGTTCTGTAGCAGTCCTAGTGCTGGTTTTTGATGTTTCACGCGTCACCCATCCTCGTCTACTGCACCGCTACGTTGTGACACGGTGTCGCAATATGTAGGCTGACTATCTACTATCCGGACTTTCCTCTCGGGGTCCTGCCTCCTACAAATACCTAGGGATACATGCATCTAAACTAATTCATTTTGTAATGGACCAGCTATGTACACCTCCAATTATTCTGCGTCTAGATGATTCAATACTGTGCCCAGATGGCAGTGAAAAGAGGAGAGTTAGCGTGAGAATTTCCGGCCAATGTGGAGTCCGGACCGCCATTCCGCGACCAAACATCCGTAACTTATTTTTCCATCTTGCACTCTTACCATGACGAGCGACATTCATGGCTCTCGTCACTGCGCTACACCAGGACAACTCCAAAACACTCCGCTGGGAACTTCAACGTTGATGTCGGGTTCAACACCCTTGCTCAGCCTGAGGTCTGTCGGATCGAGGAAGAGATGTTGAAGTGACGGCAGACTTCAGCGAATTAGGCGCGTCGTTTTGGTGTTCGAGTTGTGAATTATAACTTAACTTCTGCAGCAGGCTGCCTTCGACGTCTGGAGAGTCTATTATGCAGGAAATTTCGGTCCACGTTGCGTGTACGACAGAATCGTGTGTTTCGTGTTAAATAAACAGTTTCTTACCTCAATGTAGCAGTTGCTCCTCGGACTGCGCTACATATTCATCGTCTTTCGGTAGAAAATCCCGGAGCACAGTAGATCCGACAGCGGATCAGACAGACAAATATCGCTTCCAACGTCTATCGCTGATATTGGAAGTGAGCATGTTTTCTCTGTGATACAGGATGTTGCCTGATGATTTGCTTCTAGGTTTGGCGATTCCTTCATGACGTGGTGGACTGTCCTCCATTCTGACTGCAGGGTCTTTGCATATGGTGGGTTTGAATGATGTACGTTGGTCCTTCTGCTGCCAAGGAAGTGCACTAACGTTGAATTTGTCAGCGCCTTGATTTGCATAGTCACTGTCCCACTTTCTTCGAGGGCGAAGCCGTCTTCATCCACCGAAAAGTCTCGACTGGCCCATGATGGCGCGATTGTATATCGATAATTGTGTCTAAAGGGAAACCGTGGATATGGCCTTAGTGGACTCAGAGAAACGCTTGATCCTGTGGCAGAATTGCTGTGACATTAGTCTGAGCCAATTGACTCACTCCTGTCTCCGTTGATGGTGGACATAATTTTCTTTCAGCCGAGAGGGCACCCGCTCAGTAGCCTCAGATCTAATCGTCTTTGCGAGCTGACAACGAATGTTGCTGAGTGACCATCGCCATGCGCCTGCCTTCTCATTCAAATTTAACCCCACAAGCTCCACCAATCGAGAGATATAGGAGTTTCTGCTCTCGCTCACGTCCCGTGTCATTATCTCGTTGACTACTCTTTCTCATTCACCCGAATCACGGCGGCCGACCCGTTTGCAAATAACATTTAGAACAAAGTTGAAGAATATCGAGCGGCACTCCAGTCCATGAGGTGCAATATTCTATCCCTTATTGAATTCGGAAGGATTCCGTCCTGCTAGGGAAAAAAATTCGAGTCCTACACGACTCGTTTAATCGGGAGAATTTAGTGTTAGTGTTAGCCTCCAGATTGTCGCAAATGCAAAAAAGGGCTGTGATGACATCTGGTTCTGTGCCATTTATACTAGTAAATGAGACTATTTCCCTCTACTTCTCTGGTTCGGGTGAAATTACGGTAGGTTTATTGCTCTCTGCTGTTTACCGCGACCGACCTCTTAATCGATTTTTTTGTTCTTGGGCAGATCAGGAGGAAATCATCTTATGATTCATCCTATGCGCTGGTGAGTACAAGTACTCCCCCCTCGTCGATTTACCACGAGTACTCGACATTTGCACGCACCAAGAACGCTCGTGACGTTTACGACCGGCCCTCCGGACCGATTTCCGCGTCGAATATCGGTCTGATTCTACCTCCGTGGTAATGAACCTTCGACGTTCTAATCCCCACGCCATAACACCAGCGCCAATTTACTGATGAGTCCTTCTCAGGAACTTCTCGCTGGCGCCGAGACATATGGAAGTCGCAGTCACGGTTATATCGCAAGATGCTCTAAGCGCTATTGGGCCCAGCGGCAGAGAAGGAATGTTACCTTCTTCGATGAAAGCTTAATTTTTTGCTTCAGCACACCGTCAACGCGGCAAGTCTCGGAGTCTACCTTGCTGCGAGTATCGAGCTCGGAACAATGCGGGAAGGTCTTGAACGGACTGGAATCATGTCCGTATTCTGAGGTTTCGTCACAGGCTATATCGGCGTTTTGAGACGTTGAAACACCAAGACATTGCCGTAAGCTGTATGCTGTCTGCGATTTACAGCCCTTCTAACGCATATTTCTGTCCACAGAGATTCTCTCACTCTTCAGCTTCTCGTATGCAAATTCAATCGGGCAGCTCTCGTCTTACCGCCACGCATGAAGGACTCCAATGAGAACTGTGCTCATGAGCGGGCTGCGATTGCCGTATGTTGAGGATCGGAACGTGGCTAAGAAATGGAGAGGGTGGCGTACTTCAAGCAACGTATTCGAAGTCCCGGCCCCACGGAGTACCTAGCCTCCGTTGCTCGTGCTCCTCGACAGCTTTTATGCATGGCCGTCTTCACAATGACAATTAACGCTTCCTGTAGCCCTTTGGACATCTACGATCCAATCGTCGTCATGGAAAGTAAGAGTAGGCGCCATTTCAATGTGTAAGTCCTTGTCCAATCTACAATCCTCCCGGCGCTGAAGACATGATAGTGTCCTTAGAAGCTATGATGATGATGCTATTACTAGTACAGTGGTGGTACATTCCAGTTACGTATGATCCAATCGAGTATACAACATGCCTTGATTTCGTTCTTCTCTGGCGTCCATGCCTATGCTCTATACCTTACCCTCCTCAAATGCACCCGCCACTTCGTCTGGTCTCCGTTGGTCCTCACGCTCAAGCCGTCAAACATTGTCGTAAACCCGCTCCTCCTATCAACAATTGCCTCACAACCGCAACCGCACCTCTCCTTATAGCATCCGCCTGTCACCCCGGGCTCGAGGCGTTCCCGTAACACGTTCTGCAGCCGTGCGAGCACATCGTTCACCTCGACGAACCCACTGGTGCCAGCGTAAACTTCTACATTGAATCTCTCTACCCTGTCTATTTCGACGAGGATGAACACCCTCCCCAGAGGCGGGTTGGATGCAGGTTCGGAAGCTATGAGTGGGTGGGGCGCGATGCGGCTTGAGGAGAAAAAGTCGATGGGCTGGCAAGTCCCCAGACGGAGGGCACGATGGATAGAGAGATGCACGGACGGGAGAGGAGTTCTGGTAGACGCGTATGGTGAGCGCGGACCGGCGTGGGGATGCGAGATAGAGTGACGGCGTGGTCGAGGAGAAGGGGAAGGCGCTCGAAGAGATGTGCTGGGCCGAGGACCCTGCATACTCGTGGGCCGACGCGAACGCCTTGGTGTCGCTGGCTGGTGGAAGGGTGTTGGTGATGGCGATGGTGATGGTAGGCGGAGACATGGGCGAGGCGCGGGAGACAGCCGGTGTCTGGGAGATGAGGGGAATCGGCCTGGTGATTGAGGAAGCTGGTGGGAGAGAGGTATAGGGCTGACGAGGAGCGTCACATAGAACGGTGACGGCGCTGCGTAGCGGTTGAAGTCGTCCTCCCAATGGACTCGTTTAGTGGACATTGGAGACATGAGAATAGTTGAGTACTGCAGTGAAGATCGCGTGCCCATTTATATTCATTCCAATAGTCTATGATATGTCCCAGGACGTAGTATCGTTGCCGTAGGTATTTGTCCTGTTGTTCCGAGCTTCATTCTACATTCCGTCCACCCGTTCCGTTGTGTTTGATGGTCGCAAATCACAGACTGAAATCCTGCGATGAGGAGCCCCACATTTAGGAGTTCTTGAATATTGTTCTCGGAATGCAGTCTGTTCGCCTCAGACAGGTATGCGAGTCTGGCTGTTAAATAACCTACGGTTTTCCCGACTTACTCCCTCTTAGCAGGTCTCCTACCCTGGCATGTTTATCTCCTAAAACGATGTCTGCATATTGATTGACTCCAAAGAAGAGATGCCGTCGTTCCTATTGACGTCAGTCGGAACGTTATCACATGCAAATACAGGGAAAGAACACACGATGTCAAATTCTGCACCAGCTGTTGATGCTGGTAAAGTACCAACATGCATAAAGCGTTCGCCATGAGGCTTAAGAGGTACATCATGCTGGTAGAATATAGCAAACCCGCTATGGATTGAATTAGCACGCCCTGGCAGATGCTAACTACAACCTCAGCGAACCAGAACTCGTGGCGGAATAGGTCAAGATGATCGACATAGCGATCCGGGAGACGGAAGGTAATGATATTTCATCTTATTCCTCGATGTCTCCATTCGCACAGATGGAATCAATTTAGTCCGGCCGTATGGCAACCGAAAGCAGTGTCCGGTCGCCCTGAACAACACCTGCGCTCGCACAGCATTACTTCATACGACATGAGTTCGTGTTTCTGTTATCGTAAACTCGGTATAGATCATAGCCTAGCGCCACCCCCATAGCCTCGCCTTGTATCGTTGACGATGAGCCAAATAGCTGGCTTCTATAGGGGACAGATGTCTGCGCTGTATCTATCTTCGTTTCATGGAAGGCTCTTCAGAGCACCATGTAACGAGAATCGAGAAAGCTCTCATGGAATACCCGTTCAATTCGAACATCAAGTCCTTTTCTTCGCTTCATAATGATACAGTGTCGGGGCACCCCGCGAACAAACCAACGATTCTGTTTCCAGCCGCTTTCATCGCTGGTTAGGACGAGTTACCATCCTCATGATGCCTGATTCCACCTGCAGCACGGTGCTCTTCTGTTCCTTGCCTTGCAGCCATCCAATATATTCAATGTGTCTTTGCATCGTACATGGAACGGGACGGAATCAGTCTCGCGAAAGACAGATGCGCCCAGAACTGGGTGCCTTTGAACCTTACCGTGGATCCTTGTCGGACCCCCCACTTCTTCCAAGCGTCTTTTTGCTGTCTAGCAAAAGATTGGGCATCGAAGCATAGATAACACGATGATAAGGGTATTTCTCGCCTTCTCACTTTCTACTCTACGAATTAGGTTGTCTTTACTAGAGCGAACTTCAGTACTTCATTCTAGGCGAACTTTGAAGCTCAACCTGGTGCGTGAGCTGCCCGATTCGGACTCGGGCAGGAGGGATGTGATGGTGTTGGAGTGCGAAAATCAAGCCGCACGTTGAGAAGCAGCATGCATGGGTAACGTAAGTAATCACTGCTGCAGTGCATCGGTATTTTATGGGGGTCAAATACTTTGAAGGATTTGGTGCTGGATTTAGTGGGTAAATCCCCAGCACCAAAACCAATACCAAAAACCGATCGGTTTTGAATTGGTATTTAATGTCGGTTTTGGTACTGGATTTGGATCATAAATAGGAATGCAAAAACACGTGGTATTTTGATGAGGATTTGGTCATGCAGATTTGTGCTACAAAAGCATGCGGATTTGACTCAGGGATTTGGGTCCTAAATCCAGAAGGGTAAATCTGCTCCCAAAAATAAGTGTATTTCAAATGGTATTTGTAGAACAAATCCGGATGTAAATACCGAACCAAAAACGGGAAATACAAAGGGGATTTGTTCCAGGATTTGTTTGTTCCCATTTTTGGTTTGTTATTTACATCCAGATTTGTTCTACAAATACCATTTGAAATACACTTGTTTTTGGGAGCAGATTTACCCTTCTGGATTTAGGACCCAAATCCCTGAGTCAAATCCGCATGCTTTTGTAGCACAAATCTGCATGACCAAATCCTCATCAAAATACCACGTGTTTTTGCATTCCTATTTATGATCCAAATCCAGTACCAAAACCGACATTAAATACCAATTCAAAACCGATCAGTTTTTGGTATTGGTTTTGGTGCTGGGGATTTACCCACTAAATCCAGCACCAAATCCTTCAAAGTATTTGACCCCCATAAAATACCGATGCACTGCAGCAGTGAATGAGCATGAATGTTAGAAATGGAGACTGTTAGAATAAATGCAAATTTTGAGAGATGTTTTTTGTCGTTTTTCCTGGACAAACCTTCCCCAGACATGTTCTCGGAAAAGAGGCAGAAACGAGGGAGCTGTTCAGTATGAAAAAATGTTGACAAGAAAGACATACAAGTGGAGGAGAGGCGACTATTCATGCTCCCAGAAGTGGCGTAAATGCTAGTAGTGAAGAAAATAGCTCTTCTACGATGGCCTTTCTCCTATGAGAATTAGGCAAACGTACTCCATCAAATACATCTAATCCAAGCCTAGGTGTGCTTTGATTACTCTAGGGCTGCTTGCATATACTGCCTATGATGTAGATACAAAGCTCATTCTGGCAGGACGTACAGAGCTACCTAACGTATTGATATATCAAAGATTGTACATTATACATCATCGTAATATATTAAAGCCCTATTCCTACAGTCAACGGTTGATATATCAACAATGGTAGATCATCACATGACCTCACCCGCCACTCCAAATCTGTAGGAGATCCTACACGGTATCTTATCTTATCCTTACTATATTCAGCTTACTATTCAGGTTACTATTTTATTCCTATTCTACTGAGATGATCCTGCTCTTCTATAAATTCTTACCGACATTATCCCATCATATTCATTAACCCCTTTACTATACAGTATATAAAGACCTAAAAGTACCTAGTATGAAGGAGTTCTACTCTAATCAAGATTCTATTACCTGGTCTGCCTGTTAGACCTGAATCTCACATGATCCAAACAAGCATAAACTTAGAGTCATATACCGGTAAACACCGATGACCTAAGTAGAGCTGTAGCAATGGACTTGTTAAGACGTGGCACTGGGTGCTAGTTGTTGAGAGAGTAAGATTGGTATTGATAAACTATAGCTTGAAGCTGAGGTATTACAGCAAGAGTCATGCTACTTATATACTAAAGTCTATGTGCTAATAATAAGTCCATTGGTAAGCAGCAATGAGTGAACAATGAGGGTATGACAGTATGTCAAGTGGTAACGTCGCGATGGAAGCGAGCCATAGTGGGAGAATGATAGTCGACTGTTATAGTCGTGGAGTTGGTGCGGCGAGAGGTGCAATATGGATTAGATAGTGGTGATTAGATAGCGAAGATAAGCGCTTGGGCACTTATATGAGGAGAATCGGAGAAAATGTGAATAAATCGTAACATTACCCCCTCGTTAAGGCAGTTGTCCCGACTGCCATTAGGGTTCGTCTTCGGGTGTAATGTTGTCATCTTGAAGATTTCTCCAGTATTCCGCTATTATTCCTTTCCACTTCGGCTTGTACTTGATCCAGTACTGGGTTCCATCTATTGCTTGCGCTTTGTATCTGACGTCGCCATTGTCCGAGTATTCATTGTTGAGGATCATGGTGATGGCTTTGCTGGGATTGGTTATGATTTTGGCTATGTCTATGTGCCCGGCGTGCTGGATGCACTGTTCATATTCCTCGATTGCTTCCTGTGTGTGTTCCATCTCTGTTTCTTGTACCCATGAGTTGTGTTCTCGTGTCCATCCTTTCCACTTGATCAGGTAGTCAGTCGTCATTCTAGACTTTTGTCCCTTCTTTCCGTGTATTCTCTGTGTTCGTGAGTCTAGTACCTCGTCGATTTCATACTCTTCTTCGTCTTCGATCAGATCTGGAGGAGGTGGCGGTGGTATTTCTTGGTTGGGGAATGCAGGGGGTGTGAATGGCAAGAGTAGCTTCTCGTTGAATGTGGGGTGAATCTTCCAATGTGGTGGAAGTTTCAACTTGTATACTGCTGATCCGACTTTGCTGAGGATTAGGAAGGGTCCGACTCATTTGTCGTTGAGTTTCTTCTTTGGCCTTGGCAGATGGAGGTTTCGGGTGTCTAACCAGACTCAATCCCCAATAAAGTATCCACGGGCTGGTTTGGTTTTCTTGTCATACTGTTTCTTCATTGCGACAGCTGCCTCTGTCAAGGCTTTCTGCGTGTCTTGGTGGATCTTCATCATCGTGGCGGAGAAGTCCTGAGCACTGGGATTGTCGAAGGGTGTTTCGTGGATTGACTCCGATAAGAGTCGTGGGTGCATTCCGTGATTTACAAAGAAGGGGGATTTACCGGTGGCCGAGTGGACTCGGTTGTTGTGTGAGAATGCAGCGAGTGCCAGCCATTCTGCCCAGTCTTCTTGTTGGTAGTTTACGAAGATTTGGAGATATTTGATAATCTCCTGGTTGGCCCGTTCTGTCTGGCCATCAGTCTGTGGGTGGAATGCTGTGGAGGTGTTTGGCATGATGTCCAGCATTTTGTACAGGTCCTTCATGAATTTTGAGACAAATTGGGGGCCTCTGTCCGAGATCACATGTGTGGGCATTCCATGCCGTGTGTAGACTTGGTCTCGGAGTATTCTCGCCCATCCTTCTGATGAGAGTTCGACGTTGCAGGCGACCGGTATGATTTCTTTTGAAAACCGGTCGACTATTACAAGGAGGGCATCGTGCCTGTTTGATTCGGGGAGTCCAGTGACCATGTCGACAGAGATGTGGGACCAGGGTTCAGTGGGGATTGCATTTGGGTTGAGTGGGGCGGCTTTTGGCTGTGTGTCCGTCTTCATTCGTTGACATGTCTCGCATCCTTTGACGTAGGCTTTGACGTCTTTGTGCATCTTGGGCCACCAGTAGGTTCTTTGGACCAGTTCCAGGGTTTTTGCTACTCTGGGATGTCCGGCTGTGATGTGATCATGGCTCATGGCGATCACAGTCCCTCTGAGTTCGGCATCCTTTGGAATGTAGATACGTCTGTCATATATCAGAATGTTGGTGTCCTCCCATTTGGGGCCATCTTCATAGACTCCTCGGTCATGGAGGTAGGAGTCATAGATGCTGGCGTCTATGTTCTTGTTCTCGTTGAGTAATTTGAGGATTCTAGGATGGAGTTCTTCATGCGTGGGCATGATCATTGCTCTGAAGTGTTCCAGGCTTAAGACGACGACTTTGTTGTTGTCATTTTGTCCTTGGTCATGGTCTTCTCAGCGAGAGAGTAGATCCGCCTTTTTATTGAGAGTACTGGGTTTGTGGTGGAGCGTGAAATGGTATTCTGCCAGCTTGGTGACCCATCGGGCTTGTCGGCGGTTGAGTTTCTGTGGCTTTCGGAAGTACTGGAGGTTTTGGTGATCCGTCCAGATTTCTACGTCCTCTGCTGCTCCCATGAGGTAGTGTCTCCACTCGGCCAGGGCGAGCATGATGGCAAGGAGTTCCTTGTCGTATATTTCATAGTTCCGTCTCGGTGAGGGCCTTTGACATGAAGGCTACTGGTCTCCATTTTCCATTCCGCTCTTGGCTGAGTACTGCGCCGATGGCGCCTTCGCTGGCATCTGCTTCTACCCTGAACCTTCCATCCTGAGTCGGGATGGTTAAGAGGACGTCCTCTGCCATTTGCTTCTTGATCCGTTGGAAGGCCTGATTTTGTGTGGCTCCCCACGTCCAGGGGGCGTTTCTGCAGAGTTGCATCAGAGGGCGTATGATCTTGGAGTATCCTTCTATGAACTTTCGATAGAAGTTGGTGAAACCCAAGAAGGACTGTAGTGCCTTCTTCTTTGTTGGGGTCGGCCATTCAGTGATTCCTTTGACCTTGACTGGGTCCATTCGGACCGTTCCTTCACTGATGATTACACCGAGGTATTTGGTCTCTAGTACCTCAAATTTGCACTTCTCTGCCTTGAGATATAGCTTGTGTTCTTGAAGGCATTGAAGGACCATCTTGACGATGCATCGGTGTTCTGCTAGATCTTTGGTGAAGATCAGGATGTCATCGAGGTAGATCATGACTTTTCCGGTCTTGATCAGGTCCTTGAAGATGTCGTTCATCATCCACTGGAATGTGGTGGGTGAATTAGTGAGGCCAAAGAACATGACAGTGGGTTCGAAGAGTCTGCGATTCGTGCAGAACACTGCCTTTTCTTCGTCTCCTTCTCTGATACGGATGTTGTTATATCCCCACCTTACATCCAGTTTGGTGAAGTATTTGGCGCCTTGAAGGTGATCAATCAGCTCAGTGATGAGGGGAGCAGATACCGGTTCTTGATGGTCATTTCGTTGAGCTTCCGGTAATCCTGGACAGGGTGAAGAGTGCCATCCTTCTTTTTAATGAAGAAGAAGGGAGAAGCGAAGGGTGACTTGGAGGGGCGAATTCGTCGAGTTGTTCTTGTTTGTTTCGGTTCAGGGGATATACCTTGCAGTCAAGTGTCGAGGCGGTGTTGGGGATGAGCTCTATGGTGTGGTCCCACATTTTCCATTCGGGGAGTTCGTTGAAATTCTCCTTGGAGAATAGGTCGCGGAATGAGCAATAGTGCTCGGGGACTAACTCTTCGAAGGTTTTCTTGGGCTTTCCTTTGTTGGCCTTCATGGCTAGGTCATTTGCATGGTGGACTGTGCAGATCAGGATTTCCTCCTGCATATTGACCGCGAGGATGCTCTCTCCCTCCTCCAACTCTTCATCCCATGCATTGACACCTCCCAAAGATGAGAGTTCCGGTTTTCCAGTTGACCACCAGGTTGTGTCGTTTTAGCCAGTCATGGCCTAAGTACACTTCTTTGGCTCCGAGGTCGGTGACGGTGAGGTTGATCCTTTCTGCGTGTCCTCTGATACTCATGTGGAGCTCCACAACCTGTGATGTCTCCTGCTTTGTTTCGGGTTCCATCGGCATTGTAGACGGGGATGGGTACTGTGGCTTTTCGGGTGTCTAGGCCGTGGGACTGGACTAGTTTCCTGTCGATAGAGCTGCCAGTGCATCCACTGTCTATCAGTGCTTTGATGGACAGGGCAGGGGCACCTGAACAGGGCTCCAGCTTTGCAGTGACTGTCAGGTCCTTGTCGCGCTTGGTCCTGGAGGTGCATATGTATCAGATTGGCTTTTGGAGCTCATACAGGCATTCCTTCGCCTGTTCCCCTCCTTTCTGGAGTTCTTCGAGCAGTTCCTTCGTGTGTTTGGCCTCTCTCCCTTTATGGATCCAGAGTGCGAGGATAGTGTTCGCCTGATCAAGCATGTGCGCTTCTTGGATCGCTCTCAGTGTCCATGTGGCAGAGAAAGGTCGGTACCACATGTTATCGGGGGTAGGCGGCGTTTGATGCGATGATCCTCCCTCCGTTGGAACAGAGGGTGGGGTCACATGCTTTGGTGCTTCCTTGGCCAGCCATCGTTGGTAGGATGTGTCGTCCTCTTTGTCTGGTACTTTGATGATGGTGGGGCGCGGCGGTCGGGGTGTCTCTTGCCCTGTTCAGCCCTTTTGATCCTTGTGGGCATTTGAGTTCCTGGAAGCGTCCTTCCCATCCTTCTGCTGCTCTTCACTGACTATACAAGCGGGGAGTATCGCAATCCCATTTACATCGCAAGTTGAGGGCACGGCGCATGCAGGCGTCATCGGGGATGAGGGTCGTGATTGTCGCGTGCTTGTTGCATGGTCTGTGCCCTCAGCGTGTCCCAAGGGCAATGCAGGGTGATGGCTAGCTCCCCTCATGGTGGTGGTAATGGCGGTGCCTTGGGCATCAGCTCAGCAGTCCTCGGCGCTTACTCGGGTTCTTGAACTCGCACGTTTGTGGCTTGAGCCAGGTGCCTTTCAGATGGATCCGGTGGCCACCTTAGCAAGCGGACTTGAGGGACTCTCTGTCCCTTGTTCGGCCCTCTTGATCCTTGTGGGCAATTGAGAGGGCATCTCCTCGTCATCGGTGAGGAGTGCATATCGGTTCGATTCTTTTCTTTCTGGTTTCTGGGTGGAAGGTGCTGAAACAGGTATATTTGAATGCGTGTATATAGGTGTAACTACAGAAGTATGATAAGTCCAACCAGCAGGAAGCAACCGCATACCAGAAGAAAGTCCTTTGGCCAGCCGAGTGGAATCGATCACTCGCTGGCCTCTTCTTTTAACTCCTCAATCCCCGAGGTTGTCTTCTCCTCAGACTCCGTCTCTATCTCCGCTAGCATTGTTCATAGCTTGGCCTTTGTGAATCTTCTACAGGAGTCTTGCTTCCGTGGCTTCTTCGGCTTTGGGCAGTCCCTGGATAGGTGCCTCTTCTCTCTGCAATTGAAGCATTGACCCTCCTTCTTGAGGTGGTCTATCTCCATTGCCTGTCCACGGCCTCCGTACGTAGTCCCGGTGCTCGTCTTCTTATCCCCGCCAGAGGCAACCTGTGGGGGTGTCGAGGAACTTGTCGCACCTGTGGATTTGTTGTGTCCACTGGCGGGGTGGTTCGGTCGGCAATCATCTCATCGCTGGTTGTTTCCTCCATATTGGAGTCCGATGGTCTGGTCAAAAATCCTTTTTCTGGTCTGATTTTTGTACATTCGGATGACGCAGGCCTTCTACTGTTGGTAGCCGTCTGGCATGTTCTCTCCATCAGCGATAGCATGGGAGTAGGATTGGGGTATGCTGAGTTGGATGGCCTTGCAGAGGATCCCGTGTTCATTTTTGTCAGAGAGTTGTCCAGTGAGTTTGGCCTCCTGTTCCAATTGTTGGAAGTAGTCCTCGGCCGTTCCATCGGCCATTTTGAGTTCGAACATCTTTTTCTCATGGACCTGCTCTATGGCATGGTCCTTGAACCGGACTTCTATCATTGCAATAAAGTCTGTCCAGTTGGGGTATTGGAAGTGTCGGCTGACTGTGTCCCAGAGTTTGGGTCTCTTGTGGGTCCACCAATCCTTGGCGGTCCCTTCGAAGTATGATGCAGCGAAGGTTATCCTCTGGGATTCTTCTTGGAAGAAGGGGAGGAACATCTCGAAATAGGCTACGCAGTCGCCAATGAAGCGAAGGATGTCATGGTGATGCCCATGGAAGGGCTTTGGCATGGCGATCAGAGTCAGTTTGACCCCAAAGTAGGGGGCATTTGGTAGTCCATCTCCTACCAGAGGGTTATGGGGCATGTAGGGCCAGTCCGGATGTCTGGGGATCGAGTAACGATCGTCCCGGTCATGGATGTGTCGGTACTCATTTAGTACCAGTGGTGCTACTGGTGGTGCTGCCAGGGGTGGGGTGGGTGCATTGTTGGGTGCTCCCGGTCTTCCTCTCTGGTTCGGCTCAGGTTCTCAGACGAAGTTGTGTATCTCTGCATAGTTGTTGGCCTGGCGTAATGTCATGGTGAGGTCCTGTCTGGCTTGCTCGGCTACCTTGCGTCGTCATACCATTTTGCTTGCGACTGCATGATGTCGGGCCAGCTGCTCAGCTTTGTTAAGGGGTTGCCCTGGGCCTGCGGGGTTAGCCGGTGGCGGTGGCGCGGGTTCGTCCATTGCGGAATCTCCTGCCACACCAAATAATCGGCTCGTTGTGGGATAGGGGTAGTATCCCTGAGTTCTGGTTCGGGCCAGTGGTGAGTCCCGCATCTGGGTGGGCCATCTTGGCTCTGGGGGGTGGTACACTGTGAAGGGGTTGTATTGCATGTCAGGTATGTATGTGCTAAAATGTTCAAAATTAATCGGGGCCTCTGCGCCAGGGGCGGTGCTCCAATTCCAAAAGTCTCCTGTGTAATTTGTTGTCTGCCCTCTCACCCCTTCCCCTGGTATGGCCTCTGAGTCTCGGGCCCAGTTCGGGTCCATGTAAGTTTCTGGCCGCATTCCCCTGGACGAAGTAGGCGAAGTCATCATCCTGGGTTCCCGCTTGTAGATGTATGCGGTGATGAACCTAGAGACTCCTGCAGGCAGAAAACACAACACCTAAATGGCTAGTATAATCAGTCACAGAATCTGAAGGCAGGTTCTTAGCGAGTCTAGTTGGGCATCTCCATGCAGTGACTATAGGTCCTAAGTTCGTAGCTTATTCAAGGCTACTTGGTGTTATGTCTCGAGCTACGGGCTCTGTATAAGACAAGGTCGGTTCGCGAAGCGGTTATTAAAAACTATTTAGTTCGCGAAGGTGTTATTGCAGCCTAGTATGCGGTGCGGTCTACTGTTGCGCTCGTCTTTGAGTGTGATGTCTGGAAGTGTGAGGATGCCAACAAAGGTGAACAACTGCCTTCTTGGTTTATAGAGTAAAGCAAGGGATGGTGAGGTCACGACTTAGTTAAGTGCATTCGTAGTCACTGACTTGTGGGTGTATATGTCCTTAGTGCAAACACTAAGAGTTCTGTAGTCTTTGGTATGGGGGAGTAGTATCCCAAGCATATTCTGTCTTTCTGGCTAATACACTTGAGTTTTTATACTAATTTTCTCTAATGGTTCGCGTAATCTAAAGGTGTCATTCTTTGTAACCGCAGTAATAGATTAGTGAGCTTTGTGAAGGGTTTGTAACACTATTATCATTGCTATAACATCTCTTACTGAGCTTTATAACATATAATTGGGTATGCCAGTTTACAACATATTGCAGCATCCTTAGCTGACTGACGGATACTAGTTGCGCAGTGCTAGCCTGGGTGATTCGTGAACTTCATTTCTTATTTAACTTTGCAACCATATGTTTGTGTTATGAGTCCTGTAGCCAGGCACAGCCTGCGTGCTTATGCGCAGTCGGTGATCATATGGGTGGCATCACATGACTAATATTGCATCATGCCGCCTTTGTTTAGGTGATGACATGAATTGAATGACTAGTTCAGTGTCGGTCCCGTGGTGACCGGTATTACCGCGTCCTTTGTGCCGTATTGATGATTTATGGTTCATGAACCATTATTGAATATGCGCTTCACGGCCTAAATCACTATTTGGTGGGGGTTTGACTTGTAACAGACTTGCAAGGATTGGTTAATTGAACATCCTTGCAAGTAAGAATTTTGTTAAATTGTTTTGTGTGCCCATGATTTCTGAGCGCACAGAGCCACGAGGCTCATCAGCGGGCGATGGTAAAGGCCATGGGTCCATGGTTGAGGCGGACGAGGGCTCGGGATTCAACATCCTCCCTTCTGAGGGTCCAGGCCTCAACTCTGATGGGACTGAGTAGGTCTCGGTCAACTGGGGCAAGTTCTGGCTATAGGCGGTCTGGGCTCCAGCGGTCAAAGAGCTCATGGTCGATGAGCTGGAGCCAGATGGGCTCGGGTTCTCCGATGGGGACCAGTCGAGCGGGCTCAGGCACCCGGACCATGATGGATTTGGGGCGTCTTCCTGCGGCGATGGATTGGGGGTGGAAGACGTCCAGTTCTGAGGAATCGGAGTCGGAGTCCTCAGCGGACCAGTTGGCGGGCCCCTCGAGTTGTCTTGGGGCCATGTGTACCCTTCTACTGGAGGCGGGTCATTCCACCCTCCCTGGGTGGGCTGGGGTGTAGGCTGGGGGCGGGGTCAGGCTACGGAACCTAGTCTGAAGCTCCCTGCCATATTCTTCGGCTGTGGAGGACCGCTCTGGCTGGCCCATGGGGGCATTTGAGGGCCCTGGGGTGGGTGCGCATACTGTCCCCTCACGAAGGGGGAACTCATCGGAGGAAGCGTCACCATGGGCATGTGGGGTGCTTCGCCTCCTTGCATGCTGGGTCTGTGAGCTACAGGGCTCGATTTTGGGGTAGGCCCCCGGCGGGGTCCTTGTGGCAGCGGCGGGGGGGGGGGCTGTTGGCTGATAGTGGGAGGGAACCCTCCTGGTGGGCCCTGGCTCAGGGCCGACGAGGATTCCGCGTTCGTGGAGGAACTCATTGATTTGGTCCCGATGTGCATGGACCGTGAGGGCAGTGAAGAGGACAAGAAGGAACGCGGCCAGGATGGCTACGTTCAGTTCGATGCTTTGGTTCTTGTTAAGGTCGGGGGTCATTGGCTGGTTCGTTGTGGCTAGCACTGAGGAACCATAGGGAAGCTTCGAGCTAACTGTTAGACCTGAATCTCACATGATCTAAACAAGCATAAACTTAGAGTCGTATACCGGTAAACACCGATGACCTAAGTAGAGCTGTAGTGATGGACTTGTTAAGACGTGGCACTGGGTGCTAGTTGTTGAGAGAGTAAGATTGGTATTGATAAACTATAGCTCGAAGCTGAGGTATTACAGCAAGAGTCGTGCTACTTATATACTAAAGTCTATGTGCTAATAATAAGTCCATTGGTAAGCAGCAATGAGTGAACAATGAGGGTATGACAGTATGTTGAGTGGTAACATCATGATGGAAGCGAGCCATAGTGGGAGAACAATAGTCAACTGTTATAGTCGTGGAGTTGGTGCGGTGAGAGGTGCAATATGGATTAGATAGTGGCGATTAGATAGCGAAGATAAGTGCTTGGGCACTTATATGAGGAGAATCGGAGAAAATGTGAATAAATCATAACACTGCCCTTGTCTGACTTTGTCTATGCTTTGTCCAACCTCTCGTGTGCCATTACTGCCAACTTCCCATCACAGTAGCGTCACATATTTTTGACCTACAAAGAATCTCGGTTCGAACATTACTCAACCTCAACAACTAAAAAGTCTTACCAGCAAGGCTTCGTCGATTGGAAATTTCTGGCTTGATCACCTGGACCTCCACACGACTTTGCCTCGCCACCCAACTTCTTATTTATCTCGCTTACCTTGTTAAACCTCTTTTCTCACCCTCCTATCCACCAGAAAATTTTTCATGGCGCTGATGAGCCTCAGGGCTCCGTACGCTCAGAATTCGCAAACTTTGTCATTTCTAAGTGACAATTGACTTAGCACCAGATATAATATTATCTCCGGTGTGCACACGCTACTATAGGACCTTCTTGACACTTCAACGACTGGATATAATGGAGAATATCCATCCCAACTTGTTTCACGGCTCAAATCGTACGCCATCATGGCTAGGCACCAATATCGACCAATTAGTCGACCACCGGAGATAAATCATACAACACATCAGAGCGCATCACTAGCGCATCACGGCGTAAAACCCCGGCATTGATCCTTTAATTATATGAGATCATACTCATTGACCGTTATTCCACTTCAATAATCACCAGGTTTTTTGTCAGCTCGATGCCCGGTTTTACCAATAACACCGTGCCAAGGCCACTAGCGCTCAATACTCCTTTCATACACCTCAGGTTATTGACCATACCCTCCCAGTCCGCAGTTAAACAGCACCTTAAAAACCATGCTGGAGAAGACCCATGATCTAGGAAATTTACCTTCCTTCGGTAATGCAGAGGATTGGCTGTTACAAGCGACTACAGAGATATGTATGGATGCTAGGATCTTTACAAAGCCACAGCCTTGTAGCTTTACTAAGTACTGCTATTAATAATTATCTCCGGTAGTATAAAAGTGGGTAGAAAATTGTAGTACAGTAGTTAATCAACTACCACCTATTACTCTGCCATTAGCCTCGCTATACGCTTGTCACCAGATATAATCTCGTCTCTACACACTTGCTACAGTCATTAGCACTGGTTTTAAACGAACCATACCCCACGCATAGCACAGTATACGAACAATAACAATTGTTTGCACTCCATACGCTCGCTATAAGCCAGAGACCGGTTTTACACTGTCTGAGCTTCGTACTCCTTCGCGCTCTCCTTGAGAAATGCTCTAAACCGTGATCAACCAGTTTTAGAATTATCTCTGGCATCATGCCTCGCACTTTAGCTTGCACCCTGTCATTAGTGGTTGATACTCGCGTCTAGCGTGTAACACCGGTGTTCGTGTCGTACACCACCTCTTTTGTTTTATAGGATTGGATCGTCTTCATCTTCGTACCATAGGAGTTTTATTCGGCTTTATTTTCAACATCGTTTATCGCAGCCCCCTTGGGTAGTCTCTGGCAGACTTATAGGAATCAAAATCATCAACATAGGATCACTTTGGACTCAACACCATTTAGGACCGTTATAGGATAGGATAGGATAGGATAGTCCCTCGAGAGGACTCATAGGTTTGACATTGACATAGGATAGGAACGTCTCCGAGTAGACTCAGCTTTCGACATCGACTTCAGTATATTTTGTCTCATATAGGAGCAATACTTGTTATCTCTGTGCCCCACCGGATATAAACATATTTTCACACTTTTGCCCACATTAACCGGCATTATTAGGATTGCCACTCAGTACATCGACACTCCACCAGTTATAAACCAACTGCTGCACACCTAGCTTCATTTTCACCGTTATTTTCATAGGACCAACATCTAGAGATCTTGTCTATTCGTTTCTCCTCATTACACCGGATTTGCAGTATTCACGTCATACCCAAAACCGTTCAATCTCGTCATTGAGATTATCACCGGCCTACAGCCAACACCTTTTAGTACTCAATCACTTGAGTGCTACTTGCTTGACTGAAAAGTCGCAGTATAAACTCGCGTCTAGAGGAAGTGATTAGGTCGCATGGAGGTGCCCCGAACAACTCGCACAACACAGTACCTTTATCTCTGGTCTACACCATCATTAATCATTACTCTTTGAGTTTTGGTTTGCCGTTGCCATGGAAGTCTAGGTTCATCAGCGCCGTTGACCCGATCGAAGGGGGCTGCTCCAGTTCTAGACTTGCCTCCTCAAGGGAATGCCAAACAGGCAACTGCCACTTCCGCTGAGTTGCCATCAATTCATTCAAAAATTTATGCTGACCTTCTGGGGGATCTCGAGAGTCCCCTGACCAGCATTGCGAGCCTCCGGCCTGAATATAGTGCCAGAGGTTCAGGCCCTATCTCTATTGATGAGAAGGGATTATCATCATTGCCTGTGAAGGAGGAGTCAGTCATGTCCAATGACTTTGACCTTCCAGGCAATCAAGGCAGTTGCTATGATGCAAATGAGCTGACATCAGTGGGTTTCGAGACTGTGCTGGAACCGGATCTTCTTGATTTAAGAGACAAGTCCATCGTTTTCCTGTTAGGGCTAGCCTCAGGTAAACCAAACTAGAGTAAACTGTCTGACTATACCGGGTTACACCCGAGTCAAACAGAGTCTCAATGGTGTCTGGTGTGGACTGAGAACTGGCTCAACGACTAGTACGTTGTGAGTAATTCGAGAGAAGAATGAGATTGTAAACTTTAGCTCGAAGCTGAGTATTACAGCTGAAAGTGTGCTACTTATATACTAAAATGACTGTCCTAATAATAGCTATGAGCAACAGTGATGGTGAAGATTTATGGAAGTTGATGTGACCGTTGCGAGTGTGATGAATATAGTGCCAATGTGAAGGTTTGAAGGGTAAAAAGTAAATAAATCGTAACATTTCCACCCTGACGATGTCAAAGGGTGGGAGACTGTTGGGAAGAAGGGTAGACGTACCTCTTCCCTGAACCCCAGTTCAATTTCAGCTGGGCTGAATACTGGAACAGTAAACAGGTTTGAGTTACTACAGGACTTGAGTAATGTTGGGAATAATGTTGCTATTGAAAAGACTGTCAAATTCATACACAATGAAAGACAGAAATACTTTGAAAAATGACTAGAAAACCTGTTGAATCAGTTTGATGTTGATCGTGAACAGAAGAAGCAAGCTGCTAATGACCACAACGGTGACATTGGTGACTCTTCTGTGAATGAAACTGAAGAACCAGTGGAACTTCCCCCCCCCCAGTAGTAAATAAGGGTAAGGTTCACAAATTTTGCGATACAGGTATTCCTGGTATTGAGAACAGGGACTTAGATCCCAAAACCCAGCGCCGCGCATGGGCAAACTTCGATTTCTTGAAAAATGAAGACCCTGAACTTCAGAGAGTTATCTATGAAGGTATTGTGAATAGCTGGAACACCTTCAAAATGAAGACAGCAAGTGCAAGCAATGATGCCCGTCAAATGAGATGGGTTGAAATTGTGGCTGAATCATATGGGGAGAACAACATATCAGATGATGCTGAAAAAGAGGTGCATCTTGCCCCTCCACGTTCTGGAAAGGAAAGCCCACATGCAGGAGAGGCCAGTGTTCCTAGTGACTCACCGACAATTGATGTGGAGCATTCAGGTGATAGGAAAAATGGGGACTTCACCCTGCCAATTACGAGCACACCAACAATTAAACCTCAAAAGAAGGTGAAAATCATTGAGGTTACTAATGATGGAAGGACACTAGACTCATACACAGGCGCCTCAACAGGCAAATCCGATGGGTCAAGCCTTCCACTGTTAAAAGCTGGTAATCCTGGTGGAATGGAAGCTCATTTGCCCATGACAGGACTTATGAATACACCTGGAAACCCTCACGTTGATTTGCACAATATGATTAGTGTCTCTCGCCAGGCAATGCATACTGGTACAAATCGCTCAGATACACCAAACATTCATACTGGCCCTGCTTTTGCAGCAGATCAAGTGGTGCCCAACAGCTTCCTGGATAAGCTGCTAAAGAAATCAAGCTCTGGGCATGGAATGGACATACCTCCAGAGGACCCCAGAGACTCCAGTTCAGATTCTTCATCCTCTGATCATTCTGACAACGGATCTGGTCATTCTGATGATGACTCGAAACTGGAAGCACACCACAAAAAGAAGTCAAAGTCTTGTCATCCTCATGACTGCCTGTCTTGGGAAAGACCTATTCCCCTGTCCCCAAATAATGGTTCAGACAATCCCAAGAAAGTTGCCTGCTTCATCCAAGAATGCGAGCAGTATTTGAAGATGGGACGAGTAGCAAATGAGGACAAGGTTTTCCATATCTCTAGGTATCTGGAGGGTCCCACTCATGACTTCTATGACCAAAGTGTTAGTATGAATTATAACCAGTGGGATGTAGACACCTTTTTCTGGGAATTATTCAACTATTGTTTTCCAAGGGATTATTGTGCAAAAGTTTGCTGAAAGATTAAGCAGTGCTTTCAAGGGATCTGGGACATTTGTGCTTATGCACATGAGTTGAAGGGCCATTACCACATGCTTGGGGATGAGTCTGAACATACTCAAGTATTGCGCCTGTGGATTGGCTTGCATAAGGATCTTCATGATGAGCTTCGCGCTCATTATTACGATGAGGAAGTTAATACATGGGAAGAAATTGTTGACATGGCTGAAATTCTGGATATCTCCTGAAGATGGGAAGAAGGAAGGTCCAGAGGAGACTATGAGCACAATCACTGTGCTCACAATTGTAATACGAATGAAGCCACAGAACGAAACAAGTGGAATGACATACCGCATTCTAGGCAGGACCATGCTCCAAAACCTGTGCGACAGTCGTTCAATGACAAACTTTGTGCATTGTCGGGGGTGCCATGCAAGGGTCCTGTAAGGAACTGGGAAAAACCTGTGAAGGATAAGTCTGGTCCTTGGCATGAGAATCGTCTCAATAAGAAATAACAAGACAAATATCTTGCCAAAGGGAAGTGTTTCCACTGTGGGAAAGCTGGTCATATGTCTCATCAATGCCCTGATGGTAACACAGTTTCCTTGGGCTCAAAACCTGGACCACCTGGGAGTCATAAGCCTCCCCAGATGTCATTCTCGAACATTCAGTTCAAGTTGAAAGAGGCAGATCAATTGTCAAAGCTGGCTGAAAATTCCTCAGGCCTGCAGCTGAACAACATTGATTTGGGTTGTGCCGACGATATCAGCCACAATGATGGCGCATGGTCAACAGAAGATGTGGCTGTCTGGCTCAAGCAACCTATGGGTGATATGCTCAAAGAATGGTGGACCTGGAGGATCAACTCAGTGGCAGAATGGCCGGACACTGGCAGGTTGCCGGCTCCCAAGGTCGCACCCAAAATTCTAAACAGTCGTTTCCACATGTATAGGACAAAGGGCATGAAATACGTCCTGTTCGACTCAGCATACACCAATAGGGATGAGGTACTGGTCCCTGCAGACATAGTTCAGTATGGAGACATGATTTCATGGTATAGTTGCTACCTCGTATTGGAACATGGAATCCCATTTGTGCATTCTCTCCTGCCACTAGCCAAGGATCTGACTGCAGCCTTTGTTGAAGAATACTTGGAAGATGGCTTCAATGATGAGTTTTGGAAAGTGGCCAAAAGATTCACTGTCTCGTATAAATCGCCTGACATGTTCAAAGTGAAAGATCAGGTGCTGGGACATGAGTTTACTCTGTGCCATGCTACAGTTGTGCACCCCAGTTTTCAGCTCTATAATTGGTGGTTATCCCACATAATGTGTTGGGAACATAAGCAGGTTAAACACACTTGTTAGGTGAGCTCAAAAATTGGACTCGCTGGCATGGAGGGCAGGTGTGTAGAGTCTATTACACCCAAGCTTGACCCACCTGCATCCTGCCTGGACGGAATCTATGTGGGCCATGTGAGCCACAAGAATACGCTAACTGCAATTGAGCGTAATGCTGGAATACCCTGCAACTTTGTGTGGCTCATGCCTAGGCCAATGGTGGTGGAAGTTCTCATTGCAGGAAGAAAGGTGCATGCCCTCATAGACTCTGGCTCCTTGTCTGATTTCATGTCCACGATGGTAGCAGATCCAATCAATTTGAAGAAGATAGAGCTTGAAAAACCAATTTCTTTGCACCTGGCAGTCCAGGGCTCATGCTCTAAAATATAATTTGGAGTAAAACCAAGGTTTGAGTACCAAGGTATAGATGAGCAAAGATACTTTGATATTGCAAATTTGAGTAATTATGATGTAATTCTCGGCACCCCATTCCTGTTTCAACATAAGATTACAATGGGATTAAATGAGAATATTGTTCACATTGGGAGTGAAGAGAGCTTACCCATTGCAGGCGCAAATGTTAGCAAGTTAGCTTCTCGTTCAATGGAGATAGCTGAAGAAGCTATCAGGGATGTTCGAAACATAATTATTGATTCTGTGCGAGCCTGCGGACTGTTTGAAGATGCTGCAAAGGCCCCAATGCCTCTGTTGATGAGCCTCAGGGCTCTGTACGCTCAGAATTCGTGAACTTTGTCACTTCTAAGTGACAACTGACTCAGCACCAGATATAATATTATCTCTGGTGTGCACACGCTACTATAGGACCTTCTTGACACTTCAACGACTGGATATAATGGAGAATATCCATCCCAACTTGTTTCATGGCTCAAATTGTATGCCATCACAGCTAGGCACCAATATCGACCAATTAGTCGACCACCAGAGATAAATCATATGACACATCAGAGCGCATCATGGAGTAAAAACCTGGCATTGATCCTTTAATTATATGAGGTCATACTCGTCGACCGTTATTCCGCTTCAATAATCACCAGATTTTTGCCAACTCGATGCCCGGTTTTACCAATAACACCATGCCAAGGCCACTAGCGCTCAATACTCCTTTCATACACCTCAGGTTATCAACTGTACCCTCACAGTCCACAGCTAAACAGCACCTCCATAACCATGCTGGAGAAGACTCATGACCTAAAGAATTTACCTTTCTTCAGTAACGCAGAGGATTGGCTGTTACAAGCGACTATGGAGATACATATGGACGCTAGGATCTTTACAAAGCCGCAGCCTTGTAGCTTTACTAAGTACCACTATTAATAATTATCTCTGGTAGTATAAGAGTGGATAGAAAATCATAGTAGAGTAGTTAATCAACTACCACCTATTACTCTGCCATTAGCCTCGCTATACGCTTGTCACCGGATATAATCTCGTCTCTTCACACTTGCTACAGTCATTAGCACTGGTTTTAAATGAACCATACCCCACGCATAGTGCAGTATACAAACAATAACAATTGTTTGCACTCCATATGCTCGCTATAAGCCAGAGACCGGTTTTACACTGTCTGAGCTTCATACTCCTTCGTGCTCTCCTTGAGAAACGCTCTAAACTGTGATCGACCAGTTTTAGAATTATCTCCAGCGTCGCACATCGCACGTTAGCTTGCACTCCATCATCAGCGGTTGATACTCGCGTCTAGCGCGTAACACTGGTGTTTGCGTCGTACACCGCCTCTTTTGTTTTATAGGATTGGACCATCTTCATCTTCATACCATAGGAGTTTTATTCAGCTTTATTTTCAACATCGTTTATCGCAGCCCACTTGGGTAGTCTCTGGCAGACTTATAGGAATCGACATCGTCAACATAGGATTGTTTTGGGACTCAACACCGTTTAGGACCGTTATAGGATTGGATAGGATAGTCCTTCGAGAGGACGCATAGGTTTGACATTGACATAGGATAGGAACGTCTCCGAGTAGACTCAGCTTTTGACATCGACTTCAGTATATTTCGCCTCATATAGGATCAACACTCGTTATCTCCATGCCCCACCGGATATAAACGTATTTTCACACTTTTGCCCACATTGACCAGCATTATTAGAATCGCCACCCAGTACATTGACACTCCACCGGTTATAAACTAACTGCCGCACACATAGCTTCATTTTCACCGTTATTTTCTTAGGACCTATGTCTAGAGATCTCGTCTATTCGTTTCTCCTCATTACACCGGATTTGCGGTATTCACATCATACCCAAAACCATTCAATCTCGTCATTGAGATTATCACCGGCCTACAGCCAATACCTTTTAGTACTTGATTGCTTGAGTGCTACTTGCTTGACTGAAAAGTCGCAGTATAAACTTGCGTCTAGAGGAAGTGATTAGGTCGCACGGAGGTGCCCCGAACAACTCGCACAACACAGTACCTTTATCTCCGGTCTACACCGTCATTAATCAATACTCTTTGAGTTTTGGTTTGCCATTGCCATGGAAGTCTAGGTTCATCACCGTTAAGAGCAATTAATCACAAAATTCCTTTCATTGACGAAACAAAGACCTACCACTGGAGGCCATCCAAGTGCCCAGAACCTTTACTTGGTCAGTGGGTGCAGAAGAAAAAGGATTATCTCTCCACTGGCTGTTGGAAGGTGACAACGGCCTGAAATACGGTTCCCATGCTGTGTATATTCAAGCTGAATAAGCCCAAAGGCATGCCAGAATTACGCACAGTTTTTGATCTGAGGGAATGAAATGCTAATACTCGAAAATTGGTAGCCCCCCCTGGCTTCCATAGATGGAATACTTAGGCATGTAGCCAGCCATCTTTTCTGGTCTCTCTTCAATCTCCAAGCAGCATACGAGCAGATTCAGGTGATTACAGGGCACTTAGGATGACCATCTGTGACAACACCAGATGGGAATATGATCAGTCTAGTAATGCAGCAGGGTGACTGTAATGCACCTGCTACATGCCAAGCTCTAATGAATCACCTATTTTTGGCATACATAGGTGTCTTCATGGACGTGTACCTTGATGACATTATTGTATATTCTGACACTATCGAGGATCATGTGAAGCATTGTGAGATTATTTTTGATATCTTGCAGGAACAACGTCTGTACCTTAGTGAAAAGAAATGCCAGATCCTCGCCAAGGATCTACATATCCTGGGACACAGTAGATGAAAAGGGGATTCAAATGGATCTGTCAAAAGTGGACACTGTCCTTAACTGGAAGGTCCCTCCAAATCAAGAGCTGCTCAGCAGTTTCCTTAGGTCTGTAGGATATCTCACTGACAATATAAGTCGTGTACACATACCAATAGGTGTATTACACAATCTGACAGGGGCAACTGTTCTCTGGAATTGGACTGAGACTCATCAACGTGCTTTTGAGCAAGTCAAGGAGTATGTACATCGGTGGTGGGAGCACCATCGTGTCCCCCTCAATTATTCCAACAATGCATCAACAATAAATGTTGTAACAGATGCTAGCAGTACGGGTATAGTGGGCATCGTTAGTCAAGGCCAGGATTGGAAGAATGCTAAGGTAGCAGCTTTCTTCTCGGAAAAACTGAATTCTGCTCAACAGAACTATCCTGTGCATGAGCAGGAGATGTTCGTGGGTGTGAAAACCATGCACCGACACTGGGACATACTTCTGGGATGTCATTTCAAGTGGTATATGGACCATAAAGGTCCGATTCACTTGATGAACCAGCAAAATCTGTCCAGGTGACAGGTGTGATGGATGGAGTTGCTGTCAGATTTTGACTTTGAGATTGTATACGTCCCAGGAACACAGAATGTACTAACGGATGTGCTGTCCTGACTATACTCCAACGAACTGTCGGGTACTGTTCGTGCACCTTCCAAATACACACAACATGATGAGGACCATCCCACAGTGGATCCTGCCACTGCCAAAGTAACAATGCCGGTGTTTATGGGACTTGAAGCCAATGCTATGATGTTGACTAGGATGCAGTCCGGAGTTAAGCCTCAGTGGATGTTGAAGCCAAAAATTTGTCAGAATGAATCCACAATGGTGTTCACAAGATGGATGGCTGGAATGCCATTCAAAATACATGGCCCTAGAGAAATGGGAGATGACAATGTATCTCCATCATTGAATGATAATCTGCTTCCTGGTATGACAGATGCTCCTTTGTGGGATGACAGCGATAGGGTCTCCATGGAGGATGAACCTGACTTTTCAGCCACGATCGTGGATGATGAGGTGCAAGCACCACCATGATTGGTACCACAGACCACTGATCTGGCTATACTGGATTTGGTTGTACTGCTGGCAACTCACCTCCCCGACCCTGACACGAGCTTGGATAGCTTGTCTCTATCTTTGCTCACTGGGCTGGTTTCCTCACGACTCGTTGGTGTGGATCTGCTACCAATTATTCATTGCCACATCACTGGAGACCCTACCCTAGCTAAAATATTGGCTGCCCCCACACAGTTCAAGAACTTTACCATTGATGACAACCTCATTTACTTGCAGGAGGATGGGAGGAATCTCCTCTGCATGCCCGAACATGTCTGAGTACAGAACAGGGACCTATGTGAGATAATAATCTCCAAAGCCCATTCTCTACTCACACATCTCGGCTCTGTTAAGACATTAGCATACCTCTGAGACCATGTTTGGTGGAAAAGTATGGGTCATGATACTTGGGCATACTGTGAGTTGTGCTCTACTTGTAAAAGGAGCAAACCTTCTAACCAGAAACCTTTCAGATTGTTAAATCCATTGAAAGTGCCAACTGTTCCATGGGAATCTATAGGTTTTGATTTTGTAGGCCCACTCCCTGATTCTGTCAATAGGGATGGTTTGTTCAACTCGATCTCTGTGTTTATTGACTTACTGACTGGAATGGTTCATCTCATACCTTCCAGGACTAACTACAAAGCTCCTGAGGTTGCTGAATTGGTATTCGCCAAAATTTACAAACATCATGGTTTACCAAAGAACATCATCAGTGACTGAGACATCATTTTCACCAGTAAGTTCTGGTCACACTTACACAAGTTAATTGGTGTGAATTTGTGCATGTCCAGCATGTATCACCCAGAATCGGATAGTTCCACTGAATGCGCCAATTGGACAATCACCGAAATGATTCGGAATTGCATGGTGGTGAATCAAAAAGACTGGATCACGAAGCTCCCAGCTATTGAATTCGCAATCAATAGCACACGATCAGATTCAACAGGCAATGCACCATTTTTTTTTTGAATACTGGATGGATTCCCCATTCCATGCTCTGGAACTCACCCTCTGATTGTGAGTTCCCCAGTGTTTGTAAATTTGTGGAAACTATCAAGTCTGCACTGATGGCTGCCCATGATAGCATATTGGCTGCTAGGGTAAAACAAACTTGTGATGCAAATAGGCATTGGTGACCGTCCCCTCTTGCAGCCAGTGATCTGGTCTACCTCTCCACTAAGAACATCTCTTTACCTAAAGTTCTAGCAAGGAAGCTCACTCCCAAGTACATTGGCCCATATCGAATTACACATGACTTCAACAACAACTCGTATGAGATTGAACTTCCCTCTAACCTAAAATGCCAAGGGATACATAACGTCTTTCATGCATCATTGCTATGGGTACATATCCCTAACGACAATTGTTTGTTCCCTGGTTGCTTGGATACTCAAATTGGCCTGACTGAGCCTCTCGAGAAAGAATGGAAGGTCTCGAGTATCCTGTCTCACATTGGCTGGGGGGAGCGAGCAATTTTTGAGTTGGAGTGGGCTTCAGGTGATCGAACTTGGATGCCATATACAGACACGGTGGGTCTGAGTGCATTACAAGATTATTTCAATGTGCTTGGCATCACTGGGATATCTGAATTGGAGGGCAGAACAGGTTCATTGCATGACGAGCCTGGGCTGTTCCTAGGAGCCATTGATATTATCGACGGCTCCAGTGTTTCAGAAGGGGAAAAGGAGGAGAAAAATTTGGGTTCCGGTTGGGAGGAAATTTTTCAATCTGTGGGTTTAAGGAGTGGGGAGGGCCTGGCTAGTCATAAAAGGATGTGCCATTCCACCTCATTCTTTGCCTCTCACTGCATCTCCAGTCTTCCCTGCCTGGCACCTATTCACCAGCACCTCAACGACATCCAAGCTCAACTTGTGTTCATGCGTGAACATTTCAACCCACATGCTCCCGTACAAAACACTTTGCTCAGCATCGAAAGCTCTTTGGACAATGCCCTGTCTTTGCATGTCTGCAAACCCACCTTTTCACTGGCCCCAGATGAACATTTGGATACGTCCAATGCAATCCTGGAGGATGCTCTACCTGGCAGCGGGGCGATGGACACTGACAGTCCTAGTGAAAAGACTTAGATGAGGCATGACAATGATGCTTTCTTGTAAAGCATCGGAGGGTGTATGTAGGAGATCCTGCACAGTATCTTATCTTATCCTTACTATATTCAGCTTACTATTCAGGTTACTATTTTATTCCTATTCTACTGCGGTGATCCCGTTCTTCTATACATTCTTACTGATGTTATCCCATCATATTCATTAACCCCTTTACTATACAGTAAATAAAGACCTAAAAGTACCTAGTACAAAGGAGTTCTACTCTAAGATTCTATTACCTGGTCTGCCCTTGTCCGACTTCGTCTATGCTTTGTCCAACCTCTTGTGTGCTGTTACTGCCAACTTCCCATCACAGTAGTGTCACATAATCCTTTGCTCATGAATGTCAGGTGCTCTGCCAGCCACCATTGACAAGTGCTCCCATCAGTGTGCACCCTGGCCTAAAAATAAGGCAATCGCAATCACATGCTCTCTGCTATTAATACTATGCAACCCCTGACATCAAAAGTGATTGCTAAGCCATGGCATCTTCCCCTAGTTCCTTACCATTCCTAGATCCTCATCAATCCATCATACACTCGAAAACTAGGTAATCATCACATTCATGCAGTTAAAAACATATATATTTTATGACATAAATATTTTATTTCTGCTATTGTGGCAACCGAAATACATCAGGAAAAAGCCATATGCTATGTAGCTTGGCACTAGTGCTACATTGAGCTACACCATGCTATCTGGTATGTAGCTGTGGATACCTTAGTGCCTGGGACATGTAGCTTCCCATAGTGCCATGTAACCCATGCATATAGGTCTAAGGTCTGTACCAGCACACCATGTCTTGATTTGTTATTGATATTTACAGTGCAGCTTATGTGTCATCTTTATCTGTGAGTGGTGGAAAATGACATTCAATGATATATTTGTCACAGAGGAGTACAAAGTCGATGTGCCAGAGGTACAAATTAAGGTGGAAAGTACTACATGTATCCAGTATGCTGTTGCTGGTATAATGTGGATTAATGGAACATCCAAAGTATGGAGTAAGATGGCAGGTACAAGCAATATAAGTGATAGGGACAATCACAGCACTTGGATGACCAGATCGAAGGGAGCACTGAACCTTGAACATGCCCATCACTTCATCTATTTTGTGAAGGGGCATGAACCATTCAATGTATGCAAGGGGTCGAGGGTAATATCCTAGCTCAGCAGGGAGGTCAAAGATGGCACAAACTTGGGCAACATGAAGGCCTCAAAGAGGGATTAATTGACAAGAACTAGGATAGATAATGCAGAGTACACACTTTGTGGTCCCAGAAGACATAGATCCACATTCTCATCCTTGGGCAACTCCTTTCTTGCCAATACAGTGTCCAAATGCATCGGTGTTGCCTTCCTGTGACCATGTGATGGTTCTGGAAGTGTTGCATGAATGGGATCAATTGTAACCAACTGCGAGACTTCAGGTGTGGGTGGAATGTGGACTCAAAATTGTTTATAGACCAAATATATGGCTGGCATTGCATCCCAGTAGTCAGGTTTCAAGAGTTTGTGCTCATGAAGAAATGTTTCCATGGCATATACAAACTCTGAAGCCTTAAACTTGACCTGGAGATGATCAATGGTGACGTTGGTGTAAGCAGGCACCTTTGGAATGGAGTAAACAGACTCTCCAAATGCGAGAGGTGCTGCAATGTCATTGCTGTTGCTGTGAGTATTGTCGTTGTTGATGGTATGATTGACACGGGCCTTGCTCCCATGGTCATGACCAGTCTGAGAACCATCAATGTACACATTGTCATCATCTACCTCTACCTCTGCCCCTTCCTCATTGTCTTCCTTCTGATCCTCTCAATCCTCAGAGTCTGTATACTCATCAATGGAATACTGCAAGAATCTCTGGAATTTCTTGACTGCCTTGTGCTTTGACATCCAAGCTGTAATCTGTTTTATGTACCCTTTCTTGTTTGATGCATTGTATGCCACCTTTGCATAATTGATATGCAGTCACTCGGATGCCTCTGTATTGTACCTGCCTGCTGAACCATGTGAGTGTATTGTTGAGGCATAATGAGCTATGGAGTGGATCTTGGGAATGTTAAAATGCTCATGTATTCCTTGTTCAATGAAGACAGCTTTGTGATCATGAAAGGTGCACCATGCTTCCTCTAATTTTTGCAAGGACTCAGTGGTATGCTCCTCATAGTGAGCATAATAGATGAAATCAAGGACTGCCCAGATGCAGGTTGTAACATTGCTATCAGCACACCCTGCAATAACTGATAAGAATGTTTTCTCCATATTTTTGTACTCATTGCCTGTCCACTGGGAGACTAATGATATCCCCTTCTTGAAGTGTTGAAGACTTGGATGACATGTCATGGCCTGGAAACAATGATTGACCTCTGATTTCTGCAGACTCTCCACCATTCGGTCAGGACCTTCAACATTCACAGCAGCTGTAGTTCACTTCACCAGGTGATCCTTGAAGGCCCCCTTGTGAAGCTGGTGAAGAATATCAGGTGTGAAGCACAGAAATATGTTGCAATAGGGTAAGTCTGCCCAAAACAGATTCACTGGGCACAGTCCCCAGTCAGTGAATTCCTCTGGATCGAGTCCTTCTGATGCTTGTTTCAGAATCTGAATTGTCTCTTTCTGATTATGTGGTAGTGAAACCTTCAGATCTCCCAACTTGTCTGCTTTGGCCAAGCACTTCAGGCAGCAATTCTCCATACAACATCTGACCAAGCATTGCTCAGGGTAATCAGCAACATATGTGGCCAGGATGGGGTGTACAAGCCTTGTCTGCCCATCGGCACATAGAATTTCGACACCCCTGTTTCCAGCCTCAATCAAGGGTTCAAGTATGGAGTGCATGCACATATGAAATAGCTGATAGGACTTAACTGCATGATGTTTTTTAGAGAAGCATTCAAGCTTACTGACAGGTAGGTACCCTATCAGTACCATCACATGTTCAGATGGTTTTCATCTGATGTTGGTACCAATATTTCCTATAGTTAAATACATGGGCCATACAGACTTGTCATCACTGAAGTGCAAAAGCTGTGTTTTGTTGGATGAGATGATGACTGGTGCAACTGTTATGCCCTTTGGTAAGAGTTTCTGTAATTGTTATTATGAATATTACATTAAGAGCAAATACTATTTAGGCTCTCGCTGATACGCCATCTATGTGTTCACACCTAGATTTTGTGATTTTACAACAATACTATTCCAGATCTATCTGATATTAGTGAGACTTCAGAGGACTGTAGCAGAGGCTTCGAGCTGATAGTCAGATTAGTATGTGACTAGTAAAACCAGGACTTAGAGACGGCACCTCTGCAGGCCAAGCTCTACCAGCTGGTCACACTAGTATCCTGCCACCTAATGGGCTAAATGAATAAAGCCATGAGTGGACCAAGGACATGGCTAGCACATCAAACAAGAGGCAGAGGGCACACTTAGTGTGGAGTTCAATCACTAGTGTACTGATCTTGGCAGAAACACCTAAGTCAGGATAACCTAGTTATGCAGAATCTCGAATAGGACTTAGAAAAGCATCAGTAACGGATCGACTTTGCTGGAGATCCAACTAGTGTGATACAGATCTCATATGATCAGCACTAGTATAGCCAGGCAGCGGTTCTGATCATGATCAACTACTGTTGCAGGCATGTCTATCAGGCTACTCATTCAGCCTTGACAACTACAGGCAAATAGCAGCTTTGAGATGCAGGATAGGGCTCCCATCAGAGCTCCTAGGTCCCACTACAGCTCTGGACAATCAAAGTTGACAAACTTGATTCTTGCCGAATGTGTATTTTTAACATAAATCTGACTTCAGAATCAGAATCAGAAGGCTCAAAAATGTCTAAAAAGCAACCTCCAAAGTTTTTCCTATGACAAGTAAGGTTTGGCCAAAAATTTCGGCAAAAAAAAATGAATTGTATATAGATGTTTATGTGGTTAAGGACCAACTTGACGATCATCATTATCCTTTATGACACACAGTGGTGACCTTAAACTTCAATAACTGACAATTTGTATGCAAAGTTAGTGTCAGATGCCCTAATAAATGTAGATGTATGTGATTTTCATATTATCTGAAAACTATTAGTGCATACAGAGCGAAAATATAGCTATTTAAATATTATCTTCTCACATTACATTATATGCCCATCAGGACTTCTTTGGAAAGGGAGGATGTCCAATGGCAGCTGTCATTGTCGGTCACTGAAGTTTAGAGATCTTCACAAGTGTCACCCATGAGTACTCGTGAAGATCTCTCAGGATGCTAAGTGGTTGTCTGGCTCCCTCCAAGGTATTTCAGCTTGACATCCTGTATACCTAAATAATGACAGGTACACTAGGTCAAGCTAGAGATGCCTCTTATAAAATGGGATGGAGTCATCACCTTGTCCAACTTCACTGAGCCATCAAAGTTGTGTTGAAGCTGAGTCAAGTTATTTGGGGCTTGCCAGACTCCGCTCAATCAAATTTTGACTCCGCTCAACAACTCAGTGACTCTGGGCCAGGCTGTGGCAACATTATGGCAGCCGAACAGCTTGTTGAAAAAATTTCATTTGTTGACCATCAGATAGCCCTTGTGAAAAGGAGTTGATTGGTGATTTTTTCATGATTTGTAATATTTTTTTCAGGGTTTGGCCAAAATTTCAGGGTCCAAAAATTAAAATTGATTTTTAGGGAAGATGGCTTGTGCCAAATGAACCTACTAGGCCTAAATACACTATTTAACACATTTTTGATTGTCCAGATTGGTCAGTGAAAGCCAGGTAAATGGTCAATCAAATTTGTTGACTTTGATTGTCCGGAGCTGTAGTAAGCATGCAACTGGTTCCAGACCAGCTATTGCATGCTTTTTCACCATTTCCTGTGACTAGCCAAGCAAAATCTTACCAATAGTACTCCCTATTCAGTTTAATTAGATCCTGATTGTGCCTTATAGCGGTAATATATAAGTAGACAGACAAGTACCCATGTGGCAGGCAAGCCTTCCCCATGATTGTGACATACTAGTCAGTATTCTAGTGCCCCAATTAAAGGATTTTGTGTTTTAATCTCGATGAAGTGACTGCCAGTCATGGACTCACCCTAGTATTGAAGTGAATTGAAGTCTTTTGAGTCTACTGTTGTGTCAAGCAAAGACCAGGAGTGTTTTGGCATTAGTTCAAGCAAGTTCTCAGCAGTCATAGTAGTATTCCTAGGCCAAGAGTGCCACCAGTTCACCAAGAGTGCCACTAGTCAAGTGTTCATCACTTGTAGGAAGCAGTTACAGGGCCAAGAGTACCACTAGTTCAAAGCAGTCATAGTCCCAGCAAGCATAGCAGCTCTAATCAAGTCACCTTTCCCCAATTGTGTCTTAAAACCCCTGCTAGTACAAGTGTTACATTTGTAAGGCTCACTAGTAATGAATAGAAGTCTTTTTGAACAAGTCTACTTGATTATTGAAGTTTGCAGAGTGTTTCTATTGTGCTTGAAACACCCGAATTCAATACATTGGTGATAAGTGTAGAGTTTTGAGAGGTTTAGTGTTGATTGTAGTTCATTGCAACTCACTAGTCCTTTTACCATCCCCCGTTACTGACCACATCACTGAAGGCATGCTTGTCTGGCAAGACCCCTTTGAGCAGTATTTGAATGATGCAGAAGAAAAGGGAGAAGTCCCAAAGCAGGTTTATGTTGCGAAGGACTCACAAGCCTTGGTTGTCCTCATCATCAACATCCTCAATCTGTGTTTGTTTGGAGGCAATGGGGCAGATGAAGAATTGGCATCCATATTCAGGAATGTGTGTAGCTCTGTGGGGGTAGGTGCCGGTTCATATGTTGATTCTGGGCTTGAAGGCTCATTTGACAGGGCTGGATTATTTAGTGGAGATGTGGTAGAATGTTTGTGCTTGGGATGTTTTGCTGCCCTCACCAGTATTTCATCAAGTCTGGTGCTACATTCGGTCTGAGAGTAATGGTTCTCCATACCTGGGCTTGACCATGTCTGGTATTGGCATACCTGGCAGCAGAAAGTTGTCTTGGGTATCTTCATGGGTACTGCACTGATGGGAGAAATATGCAGTTATTTGGCTGTGCACCCCTATAGGTAGTTATGTTTTCTCAAATGTTTGTTGATTCATTTATTTCCAATTATTCACAGCCTTGTCTTGTTCCACCACCATCAACACCAGCAAGCATCAGTTCCTTGCCATGAGCAGGGCCTGAGCATCCAACACTAAGACTACCAGTTTCATGCAAAGTGCAAACCAGCAGGTCAGAAAGCCTAGTCAAAAACAGACTGTAATTGGTGTGTACAACAGTCAGGTGGCATTCTTTTTTCCCTCTTTTATATTTGTGTACAGATCAGCTGGTTGTCAACACTGAGAATCAAGTGGCCATGGCAAGCCTCCAGAAAGAAAACAAACAACTCAAGCAGCAGCAAGTGCTTGCTGACAGAACTAATTGTATATGGCAGAGCATAGATCAGTAGATATAATTAACATTTTCACAGGACAACTTCGGAATGACTATAGGGACAAGTACTCTCATATGGTGGACTCCAGCTCTCAGATCTCAAAAGTGCAGATGAAGAGATGCCCAGTGCATCGCTCAATTTCTCATCATCAGTATGTGATATTTATCCTCGAAAACTCAAATGCAAATTGATATTATTGTAGATCCAGTCTAAAGGAATGGTCTCCAGCCCACCTCCAAGGCTTTGAAGGAGAGGCACTGCATGCCTTGTTTTATCATTGCTGACTCCTGACTTGTCACAATGTTTGACCCCTCACAGTCTCAATCAGCTATCATCAAGCCCATCAGATCCTGAAGAGTTCTTGGATGAAGCTGTGGATGCTGCCCATGATCACCAGTCACTTGATCCCCTTGATCATGACACTGAGCAGCCAGAATCACCACCAAATTCACTGAAACACCATGCAGAAAGTAAGTGCCCATCCAGTCCTTCCATCCCTGACACATCTCTTGAAGTGAAGAAGGCCAAGATTGCCAATGATTCAAAGGGTCTCAACCAACATGACTATGAAGGTAAAGCACATGAAATACTTCACCATGTGTGTAATGGCTGGGAGCAGTGCATCTGCACTACAAATGGATATCTAGACACCAATGTCTGACATGAGTGAATGCTGGAGTTATGGGAGGAGGAATGTAAGTGAGCAGGTGAGAAGCATGAGCTGATGCAGGGTATGAAGATAATGGTACATCTATTGTTTCATGTTGATGATATTGCTGAGTATTTTTATTTTTAGATTAAGAAGTGTTCAGCTCATGCACAAGGTGCTATGAAGACCACTATCAGGCCCTTCATGATTGTGCTGTATGAGTTTATTTTATCAGGTAATACAGTAATGATCTGACAAAACAAGAAGAAGTATCTGATGTTGGCAACAAATGGTGCATTTATGTGCAAGGTAGGCATGTGCAGCAACATTCTATTGTATCTATGTTAAAGGTCACCCCATCTAGAATTCATGCTGATTTACTATGAAAAGAAGACACAAACAGATACATTGATGATGCAGAGAGGGAACATTTACATGCAGATCTTCAGGGCCACAGTGGTGAGACAGATAGTGAAGCTGAGGACAAATCATTAGAAGATGCTGGCAATGCCCAGAATGAAGATTAATTTATGTTCGCAATATGGCACCTTTAATATATATCTGCTTTGCTATCTATTAGCTTGAGTGCCTGGATGTGGACCGCAGTGTGATCTAATGGTATCTACTGAGGAATACAATAGTATCATTCATATATGTAGAGATACCATACTGATACAGTAGCTCAGGCATGGAGCTACAGGATGCTACGTAGTGGTACCTATCTATGGCAGAGGGCTATGAGCCAGTACATAAAGGGGTACCTAGCTATCAGGCTACAAGAGCTATATTTGGCTGATACCATTATATAGCTTTGTGATTTTTTCCTGATGTATAAGCCATTATATACACCAACATATGAGAGAAAAGTTTAGATAAAATTGTGAGCAAAAAATGCACTAAGAGCTGATATCCTGAGGCCCAAAACATAGCGATCAGATAGAATACATACCCCCTATACTGATGATGATGGTATCAAAGCATGAACACAAGCTTTGATATCAGCTACCATTGCCCTCCAAAGCATGTCTTCCTCTGCTGATAGCTTACCTTGGCCCCACCACATTAGCGCAATGAGCATGATGACAATGCCATTTGGACCACCCTTACAGAGGGCCTTATCAAGTGTGCCACCATAATCCTTCAATGGTAATGGGCCAGTGTCAGAACAGTGCCATCCGGGTTGTAATGTGTTCCACCATACAAGCAGATCTGTTGAAAATGTTGCTGGTATTCCTGGATACACATTGTAGCATTGGTTCAAAAGCCATGCTGTCAGGACTGCCAGTCAAGATGCTATAGCACCCATTTGTCTCTTGAGTACACAGTCATTAACAGATATAACAAAAAAATAATAGGCAAATGTGCTTATCTTGCCTGGCGTACCACCCTGTGAAAGTGACATTCGCACTTCTAATGTCTGCCATGCAATAAGAAGGTCTTTCCATTCTTCACTGAATACAAGATCTGTTAGATAGTCAATTGCAGAGGGCAACCAGCCTACAGCAACCACTCCATGAGAAGCTGGTGGCTTGCAAGTATGTTTGCTCATCCTAACCTCTGTAACATTGACCTTCTCTCTAGTCACTTCAGTCGCTTTGAGATTGTTGGGATTGAGGAGGTCTCATGGTGATTGGAGTGAATTGATGATGTTGGGTGTTGGCAATGATGTTAGTGGAGGTTCATTGAATGGCATTGTGTCCAAATCATGGAAAGGATCAATGTCCATGTCTGCACCATGTTTGTGGATGAAAGGGAAGCTGACCTCCTCCTCACTGCAGCTTGGATGGCAGCCAAGTAAGCCATCATAGTCCCAATGGTTGGCATCTGTTGGAGTCATCCCAAAGTAGGCATGACCAAAATCTGTGTGTTCCAAAAGCTGAGGATCTATCTCATCAAACATTGTGGGGTCGAATGATAGTGGTGCAGTGAGAAGCTATAGACTCCTGTGGGCAGAAAACACAACACCTGAATGGCAAGTATAATCAATCACAGAATCTGAAGGCAGGTTCTTAGCAAGTCTAGTCAGGCACCTCCATGCAGTGACTATAAGTCCTAAGGTCATAGCTTATTCAAGGCTACTTGGTGTTATGTCTCGAGTGACTAGCTCTTTTTAAGACAAAGTCAGTTTGCAAAGTGATTATTAAAATTGGTTTTTTCACAAAGGGGTTGTTGCAACCTAGTATGTGGTGCAGTCTACTGAAATACACATCTTTGAGTGTGATGTTTAAAGGTGTGAGAATGCCAACAAAGGTGAATAACCACCTTCTTGGTTTATAGAGTAAAGTTAGAAATGGCTGGGGTTGCAATGACTTATATGCAAGGGTATTGACTGGCTCATTGGGTGAGTATGTCCTTAGTGAAATTACTAAGAGTTCTGAGGTCTCTGGTATGGAGGAGTAGTATCCTGAGTGTATTCTGTCTTTCTAGCTAATACACTTGGGTTTATATACTAATTTTCTCTAATGGTTCATGTAATCTAGGGGTGTCATTCTTTATAACTGCATTAATAGATTAGCGAGCTTTGTGAAGGGTTTGTAACACTATTATTGTTGCTATAACCCTCCTTACTGAGCATGTAGTATATAATTGGGTATGCCAGTTAACAACTCATTGCAGCATCCTTAGCTGACTGAGCAATACTAGTTGCACAGTGCTAGCCTTTGAGATTTGTGCACTTCATTTTTTATTTAGTTTTGTGACCACATGTCTTGTCTGACGAGTCCTGTAGCCATGCACAGTCAGTGAGCATATGGGTGGCATCACATGACTAATATTGCATCATGCCACCTTTGTTAGGTGATGACATGAATCAGATGACTGTCTGGTATGGGTTCCATGGTAGCCAGTATTGCCATATACTTGGTGCCATATTAATGATTTATGGTTTGTGAACCATATTGAATATGTGCTTCACGATCCTAATGGATGGATGGTCAGGATTTGACTTGTAACAGACTTGTAAGAATTGGTTTACTGAATGTCTGTGCAAGGGAGAATATTGCTAAATTGTTTTGTGTGCCCATGATTTCTGAGTGCACAGAGCCACAAGGCTCATCAGCAGGTACTAAGAGTGAAGATGTAGAAGCTTGCTCAATTATGGGGTTCAACAATGGTGAAGCAGATACTGAAGCTGAGAGAGTAGGAGCAGGATCTGGTGTTGGCAATGCAGACACCACTTCATGTGTTGTTGGAGATGGAATTTGCTCATTGTTGTTGTCATTGTTGTTGTCCTCCATGGTCTCTAATGCTCGAAGGTCCACCTTATTACATGCACACTGGGCTCAAACCTCTGGAGCTATAATACCAACTATGAGCATTGTCCCTTCAAAAGACTCAAGCAAACTCATGGAAGAGCAATTTGAGGTATCTTCAAAATGGTGCGATAACACTCTCATCAAATGATGTATAGCTTGTGGCATTTGTATCCTTGGGATTGGCTGAAAAGTGCATGTACTTGTCCTCAAACTGGCATCCATGCTCATTTTGACCAATGTGAAAACTAAGTAGAAGGTCAGCTTGAACACTTACAAAACCAAGTGGGTGAACACACCTGCCAGTATGAATATTCCCATTGTCAGCTGGATCTGAACTACTTACTGCCTATAACAGTGAACCACCATCCAGTCTGGATGGCCAAATCCTTAAGAAATCATTGGAGGAGAGCTGGCACTGCATCAATAGCACTGAAAGTATATTAGTTAGCATATATTAATTGATAGGGATGGAAGTAAATAGACTGACTCAAGATACTCTTCTGGACTTCAGTCACCATGCTGTGCTGCTTCAGCTCACTCCTCACAAAGTTGTTCTGTAGCAGTGAAGATTTCTTCTTTGATTGGGTCAGACTCTGACTCGAAGATTTGATATGTAAGTGTATTGATAAGAGTGAGTTTCTGGCTTTGGCTCAAGATAGACTTGCTTTTGAGAATAGCTGCCTTGACAATAGGCTTGATGCAGGTGGGATAATAGCAGTGAGAATAGATTTTGATGGCCCTAACATGGTGCCGGCACTTCAACGAGAAAAGGATTTTCTTCTTGGGCGAGGTAACAGCTTTTTTGGTGGGATTACTGATGAGCCTCCAGGCTCTGTATGCTCTGAAATCATGGATGCACACTTCAATTTATCAATATTCTCCCTTGCATGGACTTTCAGTAAACCAAACATTTCAAGTCCAGTGCCAGTCAAATCACCTAAATACATCCACTGCATGGAAAGTTCATAATCTATGACACATGCATCATGCTCCCACACACTACATCATAATAATATGTGAAGTACCCGGCACAACCGGCACTATCAGTCACCTGCCTGGACAGTTAAATGATTTGTGTAACAGGTCTATGACATGGCATGGCAAGCAACAGGTCACATATCCCCACCATACAATCACCTGCTGCACACATGCACTAGCTGCGCACAGCTAGGGGACTTGTAACACAAGGCTCACTGAAGGCATATGGGCTGTACTAATAAAAGAAACATACCTCATGAAGCAATGATGACTTAGACTGTGCACTGACTATGGGTTAGTCAGTTTGTGTTGCCATGAAGAAACACTAGTCATTTGAACCATTAATACATGAAAAGCTCAGTAAGAAAGTACATAGCATCGTTAACAATGTTATAAATGGTTCATGAGGTTCACTAATCCATTACTGCAGTTACAAAGGATGACCATAGTATATTATATGTAGAACTAGAGAAATTAGTATAAAACTCTGAATGTTGTAGCTAGAAGAATAGAATACACTTGGGAATACTACTCCCCCACACCATAGCCCTTACATCTTCAAAGCAGCTATGCTAAGAAGACACATACCCAACACACCACTTGATACACTAGTGTTTAAACATTCTTTGTGAACCACATAAACACTTGTGTGCGGTATTGATTACTGGACATTGCCTACTAGCTTCATTCCTTAAACCAAGAAGGCAATAGTTCACCTTCGTTGGCACTCTTGCACCTCTAGACCACACACCTGAAAACTTCAATGGGTAATCTGTAGATAGGATTATTGCATTTTAGCTTCTAACACCCACAGATTACTGTTCCATAGCAAGAGATGACACTAAACATTTCTATACAGGAAACAACATGAGTGGAACCATAGCCAGGATTCTGACACACCTCAGCACCATATATAGGTTGCCCCACTCAGCACACACACAAACTTGCACATTACTTCCCATCTAAGAAGACGTTCACGCACCACTTTACCTTGCGAAGCAGTTGTTTGAGAGACATAACACTGAGTAGCCTTGAATAAGCTACAATCTTAGGATTTACAGTCAATGCATGGAGATGCCTAACTAGACTCACTAAGAACCTGCCTTCAGACTCTGCAATTGATTATACTTGCCATTTAGGTGTTGTGTTTTCTGTCTACAGGAGTCTTTAGGTTCATCACCACAGCAGCAATTCAGGCTTTGTTGCAGTTATTATTAAACTTTTGTATAATTTGCTGAAATTATGTTAATCTAGAGTAGCTTTGTATCAATCAGAAAAACATACATCTTTCCATTTCTGATAAAAGCTATCTTGAAGTGCCCTCTGGGAAATATGCTCAGGCTCATCTCCAATAATTTTCTCTTGGCACTCAGGGATATGCCACTTGTCAAGAAAATCTGAGACAGCTTCAGCTAAAAACTCCCCAGGCTTTCCCTTCAGGCAAGCTTGATGAAAGCCAGGGAGACAAGCATTGAACCAATCATTCTGTTTGGATGAACACCAGCCTGGCAGTGCTATCTAAAAATGGGTCAGCTAATTTGTCCCCAGAGAAAGGTTCTGCTATAACGTACCTGTATGTTTATGCAAAAGTCTGGAACTGACCTAGGTCCATAGACCAATTCACTGCTGTGGTGCATCAGTATTTTATGGGGGTCAAATACTTTGAAGGATTTGGTGCTGGATTTAGTGGGTAAATCCCCAGCACCAAAACCAATACCAAAAACCGATCGGTTTTGAATTGGTATTTAATGTCAGTTTTGGTACTGGATTTGGATCTTAAATAGGAATGCAAAAACACATGGTATTTTGATGAGGATTTGGTCATGCAGATTTGTACTACAAAAGCATGTGGATTTGACTCAGAGATTTGGGTCCTAAATCCAGAAGGGTAAATCTGCTCCCAAAAACAAGTGTATTTCAAATGGTATTTTTAGAACAAATCTGGATGTAAATACTGAACCAAAAACAGGAAATACAAAGGGGATTTGTTTGTTCCCATTTTTGGTTTGTTTTTTACATCCGGATTTGTTCTAAAAATACCATTTGAAATACACTTGTTTTTGGGAGCAGATTTACCCTTCTGGATTTAGGACCCAAATCCCTGAGTCAAATCCACATGCTTTTGTAGTACAAATCTGCATGACCAAATCCTCATCAAAATACCATGTGTTTTTGCATTCCTACTTATGATCCAAATCCAGTACCAAAACCGACATTAAATACTGATTCAAAACCGATCGGTTTTTGGTACCGGTTTTGGTGCTGGGGATTTACCCACTAAATCCAGCACCAAATCCTTCAAAGTATTTGACCCCCATAAAATACTGATACACCGCAGCAGTGATTTTGCAATCATGCTGTGCATGCTGAAGGCTATTCCCAGTAAACTGTACAGGTCAGTAAGCCACAACACCAGTATCAGACCAGCTAACCTTGCATAGATATGGCGACAAAAACTACTGAAAATGCTCCTGCAACTTTCACTGCTGCCCAGCTGGCACAAATTGTTCAGGCACTCCCAAGAAATGGGCCTGATCACCAGGGGTAAGTTTTCTCTCAGCATCACAAGCATAAATCTGATTTGGCGACATAGGCACTAATATCTCCAGTGGCAGTACTCCAGCTAATCCTCCCAGAAATGGAGATAACATTCTCCCATCCCAATGTGGTAGTGGCAGTGGAGATCCAGGGGGTGGCAGCATGGCAGCTTTTGCCATTACAGCAGCAATCTCCCACCAGATCCCTACAGCAAAAAATGGTGAGAGCCCACCTTATCCCATCCCCCCCAACAATATTAACTTCTTCCTCAGAAACTATTTTCACTATATCCACCACGTCCTCAACCTCAAAAATTTGTACAGTCCTCAGTACCCTGCTGGGACAAGGTCAGCATGCACCTGCTCCTGGTGTGACACCCTCTCCACAAACCCATTGCTCCACCATGCCCTGGTACACTGTAACAGTTGGATATGAGGTCAATGTGTTCCAAGGCTAGTATGTTTTTTTTCTTCATGCAGTAAAACCTCATTGACCTTGCCATAGGAACCTTGTCACTCCCCTGGTCCTTCATGTCTCATCCCCTATCTACCAGTGTCATCCTTCTCATGCATCTGCACTGACTCACTATGCTGAGACCTTGCAAATGGCACTATTGAAATAGTACCTCATGATGAGGATTAGAGCACTGGGGGAGATGTTTTGTAAAATTATTCAGATCTGTCACTATCATGGTAAAATTAAAATCTTGCATTGCCATTGTGACTATCTTCTTTTGCATGACCTCAAGACATTAAGAATGAGCTGAAATTTGTATATTAATGAGCTGATGTTCATATGCTGTGGGAAAATGAAAGTAGTTAAAATTCATGAAGATGAGCAAGTCTGATACAGTAGGTGGCCAGACTGGTGACTCTTGTATAACATGTCAACCCCCTCTAAATCCCCACAGAGAATATCCTCCAACCAGCACTCTACCTCCTGCATGCAATCCTGAACTTTCTGTGCCTCAGCTATGTCCTTGCCTACCCTAGTGTCATTTAGAATTTTGTTGGAATATTTGGTGACATCTTGAATCAGCGTGGCAAGCTTTGTAAGTTTGTTGCAAAGTTGGCTGTTGTCTCCTTGAGGAGATTTATCAGTGATAGTGGCCATGAACTGGCAATAGACATTCTCTGCATAGACCCAGGGCCAATGGTCAATCAGATTAAGAAAGTCTTGGTTTGTCCTTGATATATGGTCAAGCATTCTCTCAGAGAATGATTTTGTCTTGCTATAATAGAATGTTTGAGTGACATCACTCAAAAATCAACTGGCAAACCCTACAACATTGGTTTGGCAGCTTGAGAGTGAGGCAAATCTTTGGAAACAGATGGTTTTGAAGGGCTAAGGAGCTGAAGTTTGAGGTGCAAAGCCCAACTCCATAATGAACAACTCACAGCTTTGTTCTTTGGTATCTTCATCGGTGACCTTTATCAATTTGAACTTTATTCCTTAATAAACAATAAGCTGGATTATACACAGTAGTCATGAATCTCCTACCTTTCATATGAGCATGCACTGCTCACAGCATGTGCAAGTTGCTGTTCTTCAGCAATTTGATATTTGTGGAGATGGCCCACAGACAATGGCATGGGTGTAGTCCATATACACTGAAGTAATTGATCAAGGTCTTGCTCTAAATGGGTTGTCATCTGACAAAAATTCTAGAGATGGATTTGGCTGGGGTAAATTAGTGAATAAGAAAGATGAACTCTAATAGAGCCTAGTGATATAATTTTAAAAGCAAAATCAGGCCAAATGACACACTCATAGAGAGAGACATTTGGTGCTATGGCTTCATGACATCATCTTTGGTTGGTGGGCTGTGAGTAACTGGTTCTTCATGCTAGGTCCAGGTACAGCCCAACTCGTGTGACTCAAAGATGTCAGACTGTATGGTAGCACTTATCTAACCTATCACATTCTGTTTGTGGAGATTTCTGCAATGACAGAACAACCATGGAATCAGAATTTCACACATGCAGTAAGTGTTCTATTTCAGTCATTTGGCTCTTAATGATTCCACTCCTTTAACCAGACAGGGTTTGGCCCCCAAGAACTGCAAAAATGCCATCAGTTTCCACCTGTACAAAACAAAGCACACTTTCTTTGCCAATGTTTTGTTGGACTTCATTTATAAAGATTTTGTCCTCTATTGGCCACCAGAGGATCACAGCGATGAGGGCTTGCTAAGGCTTTGTGAGGTGCATCATAATATTTCAACTCATGGATTTTAAACTCACATCAATCATAGTGCATAAGGAATGCCCTTTGGTTCTTATTCAATGCTCTGGATGCAGAAGTGCATGAACAACAATCAAAGCTTACTCCTCAGCTTTATTCCCCTGGCCCATTGGAGAACCAACATTCCACCATTCCATGCAGCAAGGTCCTGCATCCAATCAAGATTGACTTCTTTGACATCACACAGGAGCAAGCCAAAGCTATGGCCATCCATGCAATTAAGTGAGCTGTGAAGGCACACTTGCATAGGTTGAAGGAAGCTGAAGACTGCCAGGGAAGACATTTGGCTTGAAGCCACCACATTTGTACATGGTGCCAGTCATAAGTAGGTTTAATATCCATTGAATTGCCTCAGACTCTCATTACCTTTGTATAGACTTTCATAGACTCTTATAGACTTTATAACAACTGTCAGATATGAATATATTGTTTTTGCACCATATTTGTAGGAGCATGATAACGATCACAGGTTAAACATAGTACAGGAGTACTTATTTTTCCAGGAACATGCAACTCAGCCATCACAACCTCATTCCTCCCCTCTATGGCTGTGCACTACCCTGCCAAACCAAAGTGACAATGACTGGGCTAGAACAGCCATGCTCCCAAGTTGTATGGTGACTCAAGCAATGTACATCCTGATCATCGCCACTATCACCACCAGTCATGGTCATTCCCTGGTCCATCAGGAGGTAGCTCATCGGTGAAGCAAAGCTTTGTGAACTTGCTAGTTTTGCCTCAGAAGAAGACAACAATAATCTCTCTGGCTCTTGATGACCTATCACAATCACTGCAAGGGCTTTTCGATGCTTTGGGTACCTGTGACACATCTCATGAACAGTACCATCTTGATCCTGAGGCATACACATTAGCTATGGCAGGTGACATGGAGAATATTGCAACAGCTTCTCGCAGATGTGTCTATATGGTATGAGGAATTATGCTCTCCTATTAGATGATTTAATTCTACCTAGTATGATCCTCTCTTGACATTTGGTTTACAGGTTGATGACTATCTGGCTGAAAGTATAAGATGGGAGGGCCATAGAGATGTTATTTCACAGAAGCATTGCCCCCATTGTGACAGAACAGAAATCAACTTGCACTGCATCACTTGTAGAGATGCAAGGCAATTTTGCCAGGTGTGCATGATTGTATTGCATGTGGCATGCCCAACACATGTTATTCAGGTATGTCCCTGATTCCTAATGTGGATCTATCTCTGAGAAACTTAATGAAGCACTGGAATGGCTCTTACTTTGACAAGATCCCTCTTCGGAATCTTGGAATGTGCTATCAGATTGGATATCTGATTGGAGAAATCTGTCCTCATCCATGCCTGGCATTCAGGAACCATTTCACCATCATTGACACAAATGGAATTCATAATCTCACCCTTGGCTTTTGCAGCTGCATGCATGAGCATCCATTGGCTGCACAACTTCAATGTGCCTGGCTTTTCCCTGCAACTGGAATAGAACCCCATACTGCTGTCACTACAGCAGCATTAGAGCAGTTCCAGATGTTGACTTTTATGGGGAAGATATCTGCTTATGAGTATTATTACTCTCTTGCTTGGTTGACAGATAACACTAACACTAAGACTCCTTCAGTACATTCATCTCATTCTGTCCATGGTTTGATGCTCATGATACCCTCTAGGATAACTACAATGCTTTCATTTGAATTGTACATGAGTGGTCATTCATTTGGCAGCTTAAGAGGGCAGGAATCAGTAATGATCCTGGGGGATGGAAGAGTGCCAAACTGGTGTCATGTGCTGTCAAGTGCTTGGATTGTCCATGGCTGGGTGTGAATATTCCACATATTATTGATCCCAAGAGGTGTATGCCTTTATTTAGATGTAAACTTTCAATTAAAAGATGTCCAGCCCAGATGCAATGGGTGTATACTCTATACTTGGGCATAGATGGAAACTTCCACTTGGAGAGGTTTAATGTCTCAAGTGAGGAGAAGAATCCTGGCCTGGGCAAAGGCCTAGCATATTTTGTGGACCCCACAGTTTTTTATAAACATCTTCAAGACTTCAATAAATGAATTATACAACCTGCCAGCATGTGTAGCACTCACAAAGCTGTGAAGGGCAATAAGAGGACATGGAACCAAAGTCAGGACTTGGCAGCTAGTGGCATTAGAGCAGTTGTCTGCACAAGACATGAGCTCAAGCTCTCTTTGTCTATGGTTGATCTACATGTGGGTGAAACATGAGTCTCCACTTACTGTATGTTGTATAATAGTCTCATTGTGTGTATTAGACAGGTAGAAATTGATTTTGGATATTTGACCGCTGTGAAATAATTTGAGGGAGTTCCTCACTTTGTTACATCTTACAATATTGCATGTCAATGGTCTATTAATCTTGACAAACACATCAAAATCTATGGTGACCATCTGTGACCTCAAATACCCAATACTCTATACCTAGTTCCAAAATTTCATCTTCCTGGGCACATAGAAGAATATCAGGAGAAGTTTTGCATGAGCTTTCACACACAGGTTGGTAATAATGATGGAGAGGCACCTGAATGAGGTTGGGCTGTATCAAATGGAGTTGCTGCTTCCACATGTGATATGGGTTCTGGTCATTGACATGAGAAGCTTGATCAACATTTCAGGGACTACAATTGGCAGAAGAACATATCACAAGGTATGTATATATCTGTCAGATATTTATCATATCAGCTGACATGGGTTCAGGGAATAGTTTGCTGCAAAAACTCAAGGATGCTTCTCTCCAGGCATCCAAGCATGGAGATTGATTTGAATGCTTCATGAAGTCATTGCCTCAATGGGATGTCACAAAATGGACTGAGTTGGTTGAGGCTTGGGAAGTGGATAGGATGAAACCAAATCCTTTCAATCGAACTATAGCCAGTAAGTAATATATTATCTAAGATATCTTTGAAAGGAACTGACAGTCCCATTAGACAAGACTGAAGTGATGATGCATCTGCAATTGGCTCAAGAAGATGCTCAAGATGAACTCACTGGTCTTGATGGCAATGAATTACATACCACATCACCGAAAGATATGATCTCACAGGGTATTCAATTGGAAGCTTCACAGTAAGTGAAATACAATATATCATTAGCTCTATCTCTTACTGTAGATGTAGATGAAGAATTGCATGGCTGAATAAGGAGCTTAGACCACATTTGACTGATCTCCAGAGAGCTCAAGTCCTTGAGAAGTTGAACCACCTTCATCATCGAATAGAGACATGGTTTGTCATTCAAGAAGCTCACATGCCAGTGGTTTGCAGACTACAAATTTGAGACAGTCAAGGCAATGGACCTTCCCTGCCTGTTTACTCACTCCCTCTATACCTTCCATCATCAATACTGCCAGTCCATACCCACAAAAAACTCCTGGCATGCACTGAATTTTGATTACACATTGCTTAGGGATATGATATTCTTCACACTATTTGTAGTCAATTATTGACATTGTCAAAAGCTTACAAAGATGGTGACACAAATGTTTTGATACAGAAGGAGCAGCTTAAATGCCACAAAGTCATGCAGGACCTCAATGCACATATTACCCAGGCTAAACAATACTATTGTGACATCAGAAAAGGATTGATGGTCTTATTGGAGGTGCTTGTGGTGTGGTCTTGGCAGGTGTAGCTATGTATTTTGGAAGATTCTGATGTACAGAGAATATCAGATGATGAGGTGGGTATTTTAGAAGGGAATCATGCGATGTCCTGGATCTGGTATTCTGTACATCTGGGAGATGTTCCCGGTGGTGTTGAAGAATGTATGTTGACAGGCTTCTTAAAAATTTGACGAGCTGCTGATTTGATGTCTGTAGGTTTGTGAATTGAATGGTGCAAGGTACATGTGCAGGCCCACCAGTGGAGAGAAGAAACTAAGCTTGTTAGTGTTGAAATGCTCATGTCAACCATACACTTTGATTATGAGGCCAATCTATGCCTATCCTGAGCTTCAAGTACACCAATGGGAGGTACCCTATTCAATGCAGGTGAAGGAGTTGCTGTGTATGCCAAACAGCAGGCTAGCACATGAAAATCAATCCAGGAATCATTTGAGAAGAAATGGTGGTTTTCAGATGAATGGATGGTGCTAGGTGAGACTGATGATAATCTTGCTGCAGATGACAACAACATTTTTAGTATTGTTAATTGAAATATATTGATTTTGCATGACATATGAAATTATCAAGACATATAAAGATCCCTGATTGTTTTGGAGATAAGGAGTGAACAATAGCATATTGATATCAGATATTGTGCACAGTGGCCCAAGAGTTCTGCCTTCATTCTAGCACATGTGATGCAATCTCTCTAGATTGAACTGATTGTTGACAATGCTCGAAAGGAACCATGATGCTGAAGAGGCTGGCTGTGGGCACCTGTGGAATAGTGTGCAGAACAGTGTGTTATAAACACTAAACATCACACACACTCACATAAACTACTCAATCTAACAATCACCCTCATAAGTACATGGGGAGATGAGATTATATCAACTCTACGACTACTAGTACTTTAGAGCTAGTGAAGCAACTTATTATCTCAATGCAAGACAGTGTTTACTCATTTTTGATCAATCCTAAGGCTAGAAACTTTTTACAAGAAGGTACACTTCAAGGCACAACCCTCTAGGCAAATGATAATATTCAATATACACTAGGACATGCATCCTACAACACAACACAACATGATACTCTTTGGTATGACACTGAGCTTGCTCTCTAAACTACTTGACTAAGTACTGACTTAGTGAGCTCACTACACGCAAGTGTGTAGGGTTGTCAAGACTAACTGCAATGACAATAACAAACTCTGACTCTTCAGCAAATCTCGGATTCAGAACAGAAACAACTCAGAAACAGTCCAGAAACAGACTCAGAAACAGACTGACAGAACAGATTTCAGAGCTTCCACTTTAATTCATACTCTAACAGACTTTTGGCAGCACTCAGATGGAACAGAACAGCGACACTGATTCTTATTCACTTGGAACTTAAGCACACAAGTCAGATTCTGAAGTTATCTCTATTCCTCAGGGTGAGCTCACTTATTTATATACAATGCTCAAAGCTACAAACTAGTCCTTTATCACAGCACTCACTTTTCTATGCATGGACCATAACTTGGGGGTTCAAAACTTGTATACTAACCCAGACAGCTAGCTACTTATACTAAAATAACTGATAATTACAAATATTGCCACAGTCCTGCTTCGCATCTGACTCGGTATTTCTGCATGTGGTGTGGTTTCCATAGTGAGCTTGCTAAGTTCTGGAAAGCATGCACTAGTTCCAAGTCCGAGGACATATCCCTTGACTGACAGCATGCCATGCTGCATCTAGCTCTGGCTCTATCCAGTTACTCTTCAAGAATGGGTTCTCACAGGCCATGGGCCTACTAACTTGTTACAGCTGCAAATGTGCTTGTTGGCCAATTAGCCAATCCACAAGTGCTTGGCCGAAGCCTCTGTTCAGTCTTTGCATTGGGTTATTATCTTATCTTATCTCTTGCATGGTTTCTGGACCACTCTCCTCAGATACAGTGCATCACTTTAATTTGGTGAGTGAGCTAATTGTTTTAATTGCAATCCACATTATCTTTGGTTACAGGAGCAAGCTCTCTTTGTAGGCTCAACTACTGACATTCAAACAGTGTTTATGAACTTTCTGTCAAGCTAGCCTGTCAAGTACATGCTATAACTAAGTTCCAGTTTAAGTCTGTCATGTCGTGTGTCAATTAGACAGGTAGTATCACTATTCAGCAGTACATATTATGTATGCTCACTTAGTCCTTATGCCCACTCGCTCCCTGTACTGTAGTACAATGTATAGTTTTTCTAGATCATAAAATTACATGTGTTGAATGTCTGCAGTCGCAACAACACAAACTACCCAATAAGGGACATGGCCCAGGGATGTACCTGAGAAGGCGTGATCCAACAGTCATTTTTAGACCTGTCAGTGACTGTTGGTTGGAGTGGGATGCCAATGATGGCAGTACATCATTCAACATGACAAGCACAGATGGGTTGCATCACAGCAGCTGGGTCTCACTATTTTTAGACTTGACTGCAGCTGAAATATTAACCAGTCACTGTAGAACTAGGGCTTTAATATATTATGGTTTATGCTGTCCTACCATTGTTGATATATCAGTCTTCCTGGTAGAGGTGGTTGAACATCTCCTTCATATCATTGATCAAGTAGTAGTTGGTAGATGATGTCATGCAAACTAATTGGTCAGCCATTAATTGTTTTTCAAAGGTCCTTGAACACACCACATCCCTGGAGAACATAACTCAAGATAGTGTACATGTATGAAATCACAACCTGTGCTGAAATATTTGACATCTGTGACCTCCAAGGAATTTCTTTTGAAGCAGAAGAATCTCTCTCTAGAAAGTGCACATTGTGTCATGGAATGTAAAAGTAGCCCTACGGGTGCAGAACAGAATATTAGTTTTTAAACATTTGCTTGTCCATTTGGGATTGTTATAAATAGTGACCAAATGCACAGAGACTCTGATGCATCCATAATGGAATGAATAGGATGTATGAATTTTGTTCAATTGACAAAAAGACAAGTTATAAACATAAGTGAGTCTTCAAATATGAGAAATACAGTAAATGAAAGTTTTAAACCTTCACACACAAATATTCATATTATATCTGATATTCTTAACAGTAGGTCTTCTAATACACCTGGGTCAAGAAGCACTGTAAAAAAAATCAGGATAGTAGGCCAAGTACCAATCACAGAAGGTGCACATTGCACTTATCAGCATTAATGTGCTGGTTAGTATCAGAATGGGCCTGGTCCAAGGCACAACAATACATAACATTGTCAGTGTCAGAGGTGGCACAAGTAGTAAGCTAAAAAATTGAAGCTATCAGTTTATGGTGTACACTCATAGAAGATTGGACCTCGCTCAACATCATTGCTACCAGACTGCTGTTGGCTCTGGGAGGAATTGATGGTCCATTCAATGTTACATTGAATATAAAACAAAGGATTTTATTGGCACTGTCACTGACTGAAAAATTTAATTCTGCAGGTCACATGAGAGCATTTGTGGAAACTCTTACTTTCATGACAATCTTGGTGTAAAGAGAAATATGCCAAAAGCTCCAGAGAACAGAGAAGAAATTGTAAGGTTGAACTCTGTATTTTCCCCTTTCTGAGTCTTCATTTGCCTAGATGCATACAGATGCAAAGACCCAGTTTTGGCTTGCCTGCGCAGACCTTGACATGCTTACCCCTGTCTGCAGGGAACATGGGTTTTACCACTAGCTGACAATGTTCTATAGCCTGTCAGATGTGCAAGAGCTATCAGCATGACTAAAGGCTGATCCTGTATTATCCAAGATGCATAGCACACCCACAAAATGTAAGAAGAAGAGCAGGAGTAAAATCACACAAATCCAGGTGGTGAAGCGATTGAAGGAGCTGCAAGTGAGTCTATGTGTTTATCTTGGTCAATATGTCTCATAATGCCTATACAGCTTCCAGCAATTGAACTAGAGAAGCTTTGACCACAGGAGATGCACCATAAGCCCACAAAGACCAACCCAAACCAACAGGTTTATGTCTACAACCAAGTCGACTTCACAGTAAGCCTTTCCTTGTAATTGACAATTCAAATCTGACCCTGAGAAGTCTTTTGTGAACAATGCCTATAATGAGACATTAGACATGATCAGCTTCACCCTGGCTCCACCAGTCAGTTTAAGTTTTCTGTGCTGCTGCAAATTGTTATGACTGAATGACAACCTAGGCATCTTCTCCAAGTTCAGTACCAGCATTGAAAAAAAGGTGGCCCACTCATGTGTCTTCAAACTTTGGGTCATCCTCTCCAAGTTCAGCATCTGCACCTGCACTGAGAACAGCACCTGCAAGCTTATCCTATCACAGTACTTGTAGGCTAATCAAATCACTGTATCAACCATACTCCACAGGTCTGCTTCCTGCCATCACAATTAGTATCATCAAGCAGTGTGCCCATCTACAAAGGCAGGTGGGGAACTGCTAGATCACTTGTGAGTTGCTTGCAGGTATAATTTGCCAAATCCACATGATCCTATTTACACAGCCTCTGGCATCCACATCAAGATTTTCATCAATAAAAACAATGGAGGTCATCAATCTCATGTCAGAGGACCACAAGTCTTCTTATCAAAGAGCTAGGCAGCTGGTGAGTTTGCCCCAAAGTAGAGATGCAGATAACAGAGATAACCTGTCCCTGTAGCCCATGCAATGACAGTTGAGCAAAGCTGACCCTAACAGGAAGATCATTGTGATTTCAGACTTGGACTCAGACGATGAGGTCATTGTTGTTTCAGAATAGGCTATGTTATAAAAGTTTTTCTAATACAAAATCACATCCTTTGTGTGGATGGTAATTGTCATGCATGTACCATAGTATTTGGTCATTCCCACAGGCCACACATCTATTTAAAGTCAGAAAGCAGCAAAATAAAGATAGGCCAGACAGGTATACTTTTTTAACATTTTTTAATATTCTAATATTGGAGGAATGTCTTTTTTCTCAAAGAAACATGTCAAGAGTGCAGGGTGGTACAGTAATGGGAGAAAAAAACTAGTGTTGGTGACAGTGTGATGCAAAGTGTCAAGAAATTGTATGTGCTTGTTTGGCACTTGTTGGATTTCCCAGATCTCAACTGGGAATTGTCAAGTAGCTACAACATGGGAAGACAATATGTAGTAAGGCAGCTATATTTCCCTTTGGTATACCATGCCATTGATGCCCATGACATTCTAATACTTGATGGTTGAGGCTTGCCCTTGCTCCTCGAGGTCATGACATCAATAAGTCAGCAGTAGCCATGCTCGTTGATTTCATGACTAATCTGCCACACTGCCAGCAATCACCAACAGCCATCATCAAATTGAATACCAAATGTGAGACTCTTCCTTTAGTATGGACCCTGTTATTCTTGATCCCATTAGTGGGAAGGTATGTTGCCCTAGAAGCTCATCCAACATCTTGTACTGACAGCATGTCCAGGAGCTAGAAGGTCACAACATTAAGGGTGCTCTTGCTCTCTCCACTCCATGGCCATCAATTGCTTGTACTGACTACCATGATTACAAGTGTTATCTTGAGACGTACATGATGCCATATCCTGCTTCTATACCAGTGATAGAGCTGCTCATGATAAGCATGGTTATATTTGGATGAAGGACCGTATTGATGGTATGTTACCTTCCATCCCTTTTCCCATTGCTTTACTCATTCTTTTTATAGATGTTATCAACATGGCTGGTCATCATCTCTCCATGGCTGAAATTGAGAGTGCTCTTGTCATGCATAAGGGTGTTGCTGAGACTGCTGTTCATGGAATTGCAGATGAGCTTACCGGTCAGGCTGTATAAGCTTTCTTCACCTTGAAACCCATATTCCCTTATGACCCCACAAACGAGACAGCCTTCACTAAGGAGCTATTTCTCCAGGTATGGAAGGTTATTGGACCCTTCATGGCTGAAGATGAGGAAGGTAACCGTTGACACATCTGCTAGGCATTTACATGTGTAATTTCGCATTTTATAACATTATACACAAGCTGGGAAGCCCTGCAACTGAGATAAGAGATATTAGAGAAGAGCACAAGGAAATAAACATAATACCATGAATATTTGAAGTGACTATTGGTAGAGCACATGCTCTAGCTTAGGGAGACACAAGTTAAGGTCATCCTAAGTGTGAGAGCCCAGTGTTCAATACTAGCTGCACTGAAATGAAGTGGTGCACATACTCTAAAAAAAAGATAATTGAATACATGTGTGATATTAAATAAACTACAAGAGACATCTATGACATACAAGGCACAGATTGACCAGCAACTTGTGTGCATCATGAAATGAAAGCCCAAGTCCAGATAAAACCAAGATACTACACTTTTGCCAATGCACATGAGGTCTAGACATTGAGCAAGTAACCCTGCCAACTGGAAGACAATAGAAGAATATGAATGGAGTGGATCCTGAAAGGTGGGAACTCTGAGGGGATAACAAATGGCAGGTAGTGCACTGTGCACAGTGCTAACTGATGTCACAACCATGCATGCAATACAAGTCTGGGTCTTAATTGACCCTCTGACCAATGTGCTAAGAGATGGCATGCTCATACAGAATGCATGAGATGCAGAGGATTGAGCTCCGAGTTGGAAATAGTACTATGAACAGTTGTATCAATTTGTAGAGCACATAATGTATAAATACAGTAGCATAGAAGTAGTGTATAAGTTTCAGACCCCTAGTGTAATGGTGCAAAGCAGATCAGCCACATGCTCCAGCACTTGGAGTAGTTTGTAGCTTCAAGAGAGAATACAACCCATATCAGATACTGATTGTGTGAATTGAGTTGCACACTTGGATAAGAAAGCAGCATGGCACTTTGTGCAGTAGTTTCAGTTTCAGTTTGACTTGCACTCTGTGAGAGAACAAGAGTATGGTGTCTTGAAGGTCACCCTTTTGAGTTCTTGAGGGCATTTGGTGTGACACGAGGAATTACAAGTGGCAGAGGTTCAAACCCTTTGGCTTGGTTAGTGCTTGCTTTTCTGTGTTATTTCTGCAGGTTGGCAAAGGTTCAAACCCTGTAGCTCTTGTGGCAGTTCTGGGAGTTTCATGTCAATGTAGACACTTCTCCATGTGTTTGTGTAAACACTTCTCCACATGTTTGTGAAGGTTACGTTTTAGCACACAAGGTCTTAAGTTGTGTGTTGAGGTTGAGTGATTTCGTTTGGTGACTATTTGAGTTGCACATGATTGCTATCGAGTTGAGGTTACATCTATTAATGTCTGGAGTTGTTTGAAAACCCTTTGCCTTGAGGCCAAGTGATAAATGTCGCTCCTCTTGTTTAGATAAACCTTTGGACTTAATAAAGTCTAGATACAAGATGAGCACTATCACTTTACATGTATCTTAGAGATATTGAGAATTTAGTTGTTTTGGTTTGCTACTTTCATCGCATTAGAATCCCCCCATGAACTAAAGAGTGTTTGTGTGTGTAGTGTTAGGTGCAGGTGTGATCAGTGTCTTCGACACTGTTGCATTTCTAGCTTTGTGTATGCAGACATCTCTTCACTGTGATGGCACATATCTAGAATGTACGAGTCCCTGCAAAATCCATCTCTGTCTTGCTGACCCTATAAACCTTCTAAACTCCTTTGAATCTCTGCTAGCTCAATGGTGAGCTGCATAAGAAGATCTACAACTAAGTAAGCGGCCATGCATTGGTTTAAAAAACAGGAACACACCTTCACAGATGCATTATTAATCATCATTGAGTCTTGTCATCTTCTAGTTGGTCCATCTACAGAAGCTCAGCTCCAGATGGAACAGGATGTGCCATAAATCTGCTTACCTATGGACAAATACCAATCTTCGAGGCAGTGACTCTCAATTTCACCAAGCTTCATCTTGACTTTGTGAGGTGAAACAAGAGTCTATTCCATACAGAGGTTGATGTCCACCATTAACAGAATGCCAAAGAATCTCACCTTTAGTATTCAATTTGATGATGGCCATTGGTGATTGCTGGCAGTGTGGCAGATTAGTCATGAAATCAACGAGCATGGCTACTGCTGACTTATTGATGTCATGACCTCGAGGAGCAAGGGCAAGCCTCAACCATCAAGTATTAGAATGTCATGGGCATCAATGGCATGGTATACCAAAGGGAAATATAGCTGCCTTGCTACATATTGTCTTCCCATGTTGTAGCTACTTTACAATTCCCAGTTGAGATCTGGGAAATCCAACAAGTGTCAAACAAGCACATACAATTTCTTGACACTTTGCATCACACTGTCACCAACACTAGTTTTTTTCTCCCATTACTGTACCACCCTGCACTCTTGACATGTTTCTTTGAGAAAAAAGACATTCCTCCAATATTAGAATATTAAAAAATGTTAAAAAAGTATACCTGTCTGGCCTATCTTTATTTTGCTGCTTTCTGACTTTAAATAGATGTGTGGCCTGCAGGAACAACAAAATAAGTGCCAAACACCATTGGCAGTATCATCAACACCTTTACCCCATCTATATCAGTAAGCTTTTGCTTTTTTCTGTGGATGACAGGTCATGCTAATGGTCCAGAAGTTGATGCTCCACCCTGAACAGGCCTGGCTCTGCTCACATAGGCACAAGTGACCCAGAACATGCTCAATGGACTCATATGCCTAGAAAATGATTGCAAATATGAAAAACAGTTTTCGTTCATGGACATTGTCCAGTACATAAATCATGTCATGGAGGTGCACCCTTACATCTGAACCAGTTTTCACTGGACATTCAGGAGCCTATGAATTTTGGTAATCCTGACATCTCAGTCTCTCACTCTGTTCAGTATGGCCACCACTCTCCAAAAGATTTAGATGACTCATTTATCCCATATATCCCTGCAGATTTAGACATTGACATGCTCGCAACGTGTCTACGCATGTAATTTTGTGAAATGTATCAATACATGCATTGCATAATGCCTGGGTACTGAGATAAAAAAAGATACAGAGAGAGCACAGTGCTATATGCATAGAGCACAGTGTCAAACACACAGAGTGCAATGATACATGTAGGGAGCACAATATAGAGTCGCACGCAGTATGGCCTTGGGTGACAATTGGTAGAGCACATGCTCTAACTTAGAATGATACTAGTCGAGGTCACACTAAGTATGAGAACTCAGCACTTGATACTGAATGCACTAAGAGGCAGATCAGCCATGCGCTCTAAGGAATTGATGAGAGACAGGCATGATACTAGGAGAACTACATGAGGCTAACACGTGTGCGCATGTATATAGGAGCATAGAAGTAGAGTGCATGAAAAGATGCATGCTGCACACGTGTATGAAAGTAGACATGGAGTGCAGTGATATATGAATCGAGTGCAGTGTCAAACCAATAGAGTGCAGTGATCAAACCAAGATAGCATGCAGTGTAACAACATGCACACATGCAAGTCTTCAGTGACGACTGGTAGAGTGCATGCTCTAACTTAGTATGATACTTCATTGAGGTCACACTAAGTACAAGAGCTCAGCACTCAATACTGAATGCACCAGAAGCAGACTGCATATGCACCCTAATGCATTACTGAAAAGACATGCCTGAGAACTATGTGACACAATGATCTATGATGCACAGGGCGCAGATCGCATGGCATGCTGCATGCATGTCCCAAATAATGCCTGAGTATAGATAACTCTGAGAGAACCCAGTTTGGCCAAAGAGCACAGTGCCTAGGCTTACCACAGGTATCCCCCACCAACCAGAGAAACCTAGAAACTCAACTTTAGAATAGGATACAGCCTATATGATTGGTTGTCAGTCCAGGTATACTCCGAGGAAATGACGAGTGACATGCCAACACAAAGAGCGCAGTGCGAGTGGAGTCTCAACCATGAGGAAACAGAGTCTGGTCTCAAAATAGACCTCTGACCAAGTGTCCAGCCCCAGGCATGCTATAACAATGTGTGCGCGTCGTGAGGGATAATGTTCCGAGGTTGTAACAGTAGTGTATTAAGTTGTACCAAGTTGTAGGACATAGAAATGTATAAATACGGTAGTATAGATAGAGTACAAGAAGTTTCGAGCCCATGGTGTAATAGTGCAAAGCTTTTCAGCCATGCACTCTAGCACTTAGAGTAGCTAGGAACTTTGAGAGAGAATACAACCCATATCAGATATCTATTGTGTGAATTAAGTCACACTCTTAGACAAGAAAATAGCGCGGCACTCCGTGCAGAGAGTCTGGTTTTGGTTTGACTTGCGCTCTGTGAGAGAATAAGAGTACGGTGTCTTGAAGGTCACCCTTTCGAGTTCTTGAGGGCATTTGTGTGATGCGAGGCATTACAGGTGCAGAGGTTCAAACCCTTTGACTTGTCAGACGGGGTTTCTCTGGATTGCATAGGTTCGAATCCTGTGAATCTATGATCGGTTGGAAGCTTGAGCGCGTAGGTTCAAACCCTGTGGCTCTTGTGGAAGGTTCGGAGTTTTGTGTCAGTGTAGACACTTCTCCATGTGTTTGCAAAGGTTTTGGTTTAGCGTGCGACACGCGAGATTTATTAGTGTGTTGAGTTTAATAGGAATTGGTTTCTGCTTCAAGCGCAGTTGTTTAAGTGGTGTTTAGGGTGTTATTGGTAGTGTGCAGTGGTCATTAGAGTCCTGAGCGACTGCTAGAAAGTTGTGGAGATGTTTGACAAAGTTGTATTGTGTTATACACCCTTGCCTTGAGGCCTGGCGATGGAAGTTGCACCCTCTTGTTCTTGAGCAAAGCCTTTGGACTTAGAGAAGTCTAGGTATTATATGAGTGCTATTGCTGCACGTGTATCTTAGAGATATTGAGAATTCAATTGTATTGGTTCGCTACTTTCATCGCATTAGAATCCCCCCATGAACTTGAGCATGTTTGTGTGTGTAGTGTTGGGTGTGGGTGTGATCAGTGTCTTCGACGCTGTTGCATTTCTAGCTCTGTGCACTCAGACAGCTCTTCAACATCTCATCAGTCTCATATATCCCTCTGGAGATTGTTGCTGTTCCTTCAAAGTTGACAGCATACCATACAGCCATTCAGTCCAGTCTCCCTCTAATGTGTCCTACATTAAAAAAACACAAACTTGCAAAAAGAAGGCTCCCAAGCCTCAACCACCTCTTCTGTACAGTACCAGACCTTCATTTTCTGTAAAATTGAACACTCCATTCATGTTGTTGTAAAACGGGGGATCAGGTTCGTTCCCAGTATGTACGCGCGGTGTCTAGCCAATAGTATTGCGCTTGGCTGAGCTCTGCAAACACATGAGGATGTACACTACAGTACCTACTTTTATACTAAAAGACTATTTACTAGAACTTTCTATACTTTTCCTCAATCTTCTTCCTTAATCAGCAAGATCAGCATGATGCCGGATTGCCAAATTCCAACACTCCCCTTCAAGATGGCATCAGGCTCATTAACCCATGACCTAATATATCCTGAGGTTCCCATCATCAAAGATATCACCAATTGATCGCCAACGTAGAAACGGATTACAGCGGCAGAATGGCGGCGTAGAAACGACTTTTATGGTAATTTGCACCAGCGTAGAGACGACTGACGGTGGCCTAAAGAGGACTTCGAATATTGCACTAACCTAGAGAGGAATTACAGTGGCCTAGAGAGGACTTTTCACCTGCCTAAAGAGGACTTCCGGTGTACGTGCGCCAACCTAAAGAGGACTGATTACAGCGACTTCGACTTCTTCAACTCTTCTCCCTGATTGCCTGCCTAAAAAGGACTTCTAGCAATCCCAAAATTTGGCTGCCTTCTCCCAAGGGCTTATGCCGCACTTCAGCAACTCCGCAAGTGGTAACGGATAGCCTGTTAAGACACAATTCCGCGCGAAAGTAGACGAAATACTGAATTGGGTACAGACGGTTAGTTCTGCAATCCCAACTGGAGGACGAACTTCGGCCGGGTAACCGGTGGCCAATCAAAGTGTCAACGAGATGACTAAGACCGGGAATGCGTTTGTGTTGTAAAACGGGGGATCAGGTTCGTTCCCAGTATGTACGCGCGGTGTCTAGCCAATAGTATTGCGCTTGGCTGAGCTCTGCAAACGCATGAGGATGTACACTACAGTACCTACTTTTATACTAAAAGACTATTTACTAGAACTTTCTATACTTTTCCTCAATCTTCTTCCTTAATCAGCAAGATCGGCATGATGCCGGATTGCCAAATTCCAACACATGTCAACTCTGGGTATTGGTGCCCCTGACACCACATTCTACGATGATGCCCTCACTGTTGAACTTCCAAGAGACCCTGTCAAAACTGCATCATTGGTCCCTGTGATTGCCACACCACCAAATGATATTCTCACCATTGCCAATCTTCCAGTCATCCATATCAAGACATCACCACTAAAAAAAAAGGACAATGTTGTCCTTGGGAGCCTTCCAAGAAACATTGAAGCAACATTTCACATCCATTGTCCACCACCTTCATCATTGCATGGTTTGGTATCATCTCAGACACATGTTGAAGCTAGCATTGATCTTCTAACCCATCCACCTGTCACAACCATTCCCTGTGTACCAAACACAAGGCTTAGAGCCCATTGACCTGTGACAGCTGTTCTCACTGTATCAAGCATAAGGTGTCCAGTCCCTCATCCCCCTCTTTCTCCTATCCTTGCCATTCCCTCTGTGCCAAAGAAGGCATTCAACATCCCCTTGGTTTGCCTTCTGAAGGAGACTGCTGGAAAGTTCCATACATATACTTGGCCCACTCCTCCAACAAAAGTCATAATGAGTTCTTCTCCCCAAACATGAGCATCTTTACCTCTTTTTTCAGAGGTCAAAGAACCTTTAGATGACATGGTTATGTTGCCACCTCTTGTCCCCTCATCTCCCATTCAAGAAGCACATGACTGAGAACTTGAGTTCGATGTCCAAAGATATTTTCTTAATGATGACATGGTGATTTCACCCCTTGGTCCCTCATCTCTTAACCCATACACACTCGGGATAAGCTGAGCAATGTGATGTTCAACAACAATTCCTTTGCACCAACAATGAATGGTGATGGTGATGTAGCTATGTTGCCTCCTCTTGGCCTTTTGTCTCTTGGTTAAGATGTGAATTATCCAGATCCCCAGGACAATCCAATGCTCAACAATCCTTATGTTAAAGAATCTGGATCAGATTGTATTCTTTTAATGCCAACTCTCATGAGGTTTAACCTTTTCTTTCACTCCAAATACTGGACAATACACTGCCATAATAAAATTGGGAGTGAAGAATGTAATACCACTCAGCTCCCATGTGCCATTGCTGGGCATCTTCAATCCCAGTACCAATATGTTTTCATAGCAAAAGCAAAAGGTGATCTCAATGCCTATATCATGATGCTGAAACCTGTAACAGATCATATGATGTTCATCAACCCTAAACCCAGTCTTGCACCTGTGAAAGGTCTCAAGATTGAAAAAGGCTTATGCTGCAAGAAATGCTTGTATGCTGTTCATTCCATGAAATTGATGCAACGTCACTGGTACAACATTCACAAATCAGAAATTTATTGTACACCTAAGACATGGCATTGGCATGAAGGCTGGGTGCAAAACATCTTTCCTGTGCCTATGCAGTTCTTTTCGGTGGAGCCCTCTTCAGCAAAACATTCAAATGCCAGGGAAGGGGATCCCTTCACAATCTTTTTGAAGACTGTGGTGCCTGTTATAGAGAAGGAGTCTATTCAAGTCCTTCCCAATGTGATCTGGCCATGGGAGGTACCTCTCTTGGTAAAAATGATGGAATGGCACCTTCACCTCACAGACTATATCACTGATCATCATAAAGTGCAAAAATTATGCACCCTCGTCAAACCATCACCAAAGAGGGTGAAGGGGTCTATCTCAGATCTGATCTACCAAGCAGTGTTTGAATACTTGGATGCAATTGGAGAGCTACACTGTGGTCTTACCATACTAGAGAAGCAACTACTGTTCAACCCAGAGTAAGCATGTTTCTTCTTATTCGTTGACTTTTTTGCTGAATAATAAATGCAGCAACCCTTTGGGGCAGTTTACCATGCATGATGAACATGCCATGCAGTTGGATTATGGTTATCTTCTCTTCATTTTTGTATATGCCATCCTTACCTCAAGAGCGATGTCCATCACAGACTACAAGTTCCCCCTCACTACTTTGGATCATAAAAGTGCTGAACGCTTCATGAAGGCCCTTGAAAACAAAAGATTGAACCTTGAAGCTTCAGAAGACCTCCATAGCTTCTTGGTACCTCTTTTCTCCCCCCTCCTGCCTGCTCAAGATAAGTGGCAAATACCCTTAGAGTGTTTTATAGCCCTGCGCTGTCTATGTGATGATGGGTTATTTACTCCACCAAGCTGAACAACTCAGGTATATGCTAAATTCAAGTATGCCATATATTGTACCTGCCTGTTTGAAGCCAATAAGCGGCAGGCAGACTTTAATGACAGCCTTTACCTGTATGTGCCCTTCTTGCCTTTTGGTAACCCAAAGCTAATTGCCCCACATTTTGTTCTCAAAGAGCGATCAAGCATTACACAAAGCAGATGCTTAGCTCTGAATCTGGAACCAGTCCATTCATGCTTGATACTGAAGCTCAAAAGTTTACATCTGGCCTTGCTCTATCTCAGCCTTCACCTCCCACTACCTGTGTTAGTGCAGATGGTCTCACAATCTTCTATAGAGACACCAAGTTCCATGTTCCATCTTGGAGGGCAGGGCTCTATCAAATGATGGACTTTGTCATTGGTTCTCAAGATGTGCTCATTGGCAAGGCTGACTCTTTCACCATTCCAGACTTCATACCAGATGACTAGGGCAAGGAGAGCAGGGGCTATTCTTGGCTCAATAATGCTGACTTTGGCATCCATTCCTATGCCCTAGTCAAGAACCTCATGGTGGACCCATCTAATGTCAGTGTTGACAAAGATGGTAGCCTTGTGTACAACTTCCCCAAATTGGAGAAATTACTTTCAGATATGGGTGAGATAACATGGACTCTGATGTTCCTTTGCTGCATGCTTCCAGGCTAGGTCAATCACACCAAGGAATTTGTGGAACATAAGATTTCCAATTCTACTAGGCCCTGGATGGTCTTAAGGAGTGGCCTTGAAATGTGGTTCATCATTTGCTATGTGAAGAAGGAAAACATTGTGCAGAAGGCAGCCTTCATTCCTGTGTTGGTCCCACCAGAGCTTTGCATCCAGTTGGAGTGCTACCTGATTTTGATCAGGCCATTAGAGTGAGCTTTGGTGACTATCCTTTATGATCAATCCACAGTTCATATGTATAATGAATATTTGTGGGTAGAGACGGGTATGACGATTCCAGCTCCAAATTTCTCCAAGGCATTCAGGTCAGCAATGAACAAGTATTGTGGAATCAAAGCATCCACAACTATCATCAGGTCATTGTCCAAATTTCATGGACTTACCTAGGACACAAGGTAGATATGGACGATGAACTGGAATGAGACATTTTTGTGGTGCAGCATGGTCATACAGTCCAAACTGCCCATAGGATCTATGCACCTGAAGTGGGACACCTCCCTTCCATGTCCAGCAAGGCCCTTCTTTGGTTATCAGCTGCCTCCAAAGCATGGTGGAATGTCACTGGGTTTGTTCCTGGAGAAAGTCCTATACCTCTGCATGTGAGTCAAAGACAACTTGGGCAAAGGTCTGCTGCACAGGAAGACACAGAGGTGGCTGATGTTGTTGAAACCATTGTTAGGAAGGAGACAGTGAGCTTTGAGGCAAGGCTACAAGAGAAGATGGAGGCCATCACCAACAGCATGGATACTGTCGCTCATTCTGTATCTAGGACAGTCGAAGGGATGATTCAGCAAAGTGGACATACCTTTGAATGATCTAGCTACCTCTTTGTTGTAGAAGTAACTTCAAGGCTACCTAACATATTGATATATCAAAGACTGTACTATATACATAGCAATGATATATTAAGCTTCCAACTTAAACAAGTCATTGGACAATTCTGGGCTAGAACATTGTATCTTCTATTCTGGCTACTTGTTAGGATCGTGCCAATAGGAGTAAGTGAAAGGAATGCACACCATGGAATCCGTGGAGTGTGTGGGGCTTGGTGAAGCTATTAGCAATGTCACCCTTGGGTTGAAGCCCAAAGAAGGATTATGGATGGAGTCCATGGGATTATGACCTCTAAGATCAAAGTTTAAGTCCAATGGTATTAGAGTCCATGGATGTAGAGAGAGATGGACTGTTACGATTTATTCACATATTTCCTAATTTTCCTCATCTAAGTGCCCAAGCACTTATCTTTGGTAACCTAATCACCATTACCTGATCCATATCATCATCTCGCTGCACCAATCCCATGACTATAACAGTCGACTACCGCTCTCTCGCTATGGCTCGCTACCACCATGAGGTTACCACTCAACTTATTGTCATTCACTCATTGTTCACTCATTGTCACTTACCGATGGACTTATTATTAGCACATAGACTTTAGTATATAAGTAGCATGGCTCTCGCTGTAATACCTCAGCTTCGAGCTATAGTTTATCAATACCAATCTTACTCTCTCAACGACTAGCACCTAGTGTCGTGCCTTAACGAGTCCATCATCACAGCTCTACTCAGGTCATCGGTGTCCACCGGTCTATGACTCAGAGTTTACGCTTGTTTGGATCACATGAGACCCAGGTCTAACAGTTAGCTCGAAGCTTCCCTATGGTTCCTCAGTGCTAGCCATGACGAACCAAACCAATGACCCCCGACTTAAGAGAAAAACTTACCATCGAACTAGGCATAGCCATCCCGGCCGCATTTCTTCTCTGCCTGTTCATCGCCCTCACGGTCCACACACACCGGGACCAGCTAAATGAGTTCTTCCACGAACATGGAATCCTCGTTGGAGGTGAGCCAAGGCCCGCCAGGAGGGTTCCCCCCTTCCACTATCAGCCAGCAGCCCCCCCCCCCCCCCCCCCGCCGCCACAAGGGCCCCGCCGGGGGCCTACCCCAAGATCGAGCCCTGTAGCTCACAGACCCATCATGCAAGGAGGTGAAGCACCCCCCACGCCCATGGTGACACTTCCTCCAATGAGTTCCCCCTACGCGAGGGGACAGTACGCGCACCCACTCCAGGACCGTCCAATGCCCCCATGGATGAGCCAGAGCCAAGGCGGTCCTCCGCGGCCGAAGAATATGGGAGGGAGTTACGGACTAGGTTCTGTAGTCCAACCCTGCCCCCTGCATATGCCCCAGCCCAGCCAGTGAGGGTGGAACGACCCGACCCTGGTCGAGGGATATGAATTCCCCCAAGAACGATTGAGGGGCCCGGTAACTGGCCCACCGAGGACTCTGACTCCGATTCCTCGGAGTCCAACATATTCTCCCACTCACGAAGAAACCCCGAGACAATCCAGATCTGAGCGCCTGAGCCCACTCGATTGGTCCCCATCCAGGACAACTACGAGCCCGAGTGGCTCCAACTCATCGATCACGAGCTCTTTAACCACTGGAGCACGGATCAACTATGGCCAGAGCTCGGACCAGTTGACAGGGACCTACTCGGCCCCATTAGAATTGAGGCCTGGACCCTCCGGAGGGAGGATGTGGAATCCCGAGCCTGCATACCCCTTGACCATGGACCGATGGCCTTCTCCATCGCCCATGCACACCTACCCCCAGGAACGAGCAGGGACGAGCTCGGACTTTTCCTTCGAGCCAACGCGGCCCGAACCCTCCACCTGCCCGAGTTGGGCCCAATCATTAGCAGAAGGAGCACAAGGGATAGAAGCGAGAGGCGGGATAACGAGCTCGCCACCAGACTTCGGGAATTGGAGCATCGCCCCGAGAGAAGGGATGACGAGTACCTCTGCAGGGTTTGGGAACAAGAGCAGCGACGCCGGGAGCACAGGGGTCCCAATTAATTTTAGCACATATATACCTAGCCCACAATCTGACCCCTTCACTGCCTATTACCCCGGTCCACAATGGCCCACCCAAATGCCGGACTCACCGCCGGTCCGAACCCAAATTCAGGGATACTATCCCTACCCCACAACGAGCCGACTATTTGGCGCGGCAGGGGATGATGCAATGGACGACCCCATGCCACCACAGAACCCCCCAGGCCCAGGCCCAGGCCAGCCAATTGACGAAGAAGCATGACTCACACGAGTATGCGAACAGTGTGCTGAAATGGCGAGATGAAGAGAAGAAATCCGACAGGCTAGACGAGCCATCGAAGACACGGTCCTCAGGGCCAACGATTACACCGACATCCATGGATTCTTAAGGGACGTCAAAGAAAGGGGACGACCGGGAGCACCCAACGATGCCCCTGCACCACCACCAGCCACACCAGTCACAGCACCCATACCAAATGAGCTACAACCACCACATGATCGAGACGATCGCTACTCGATCCCAAGACACCCGGACTGGCCCTATGCGCCGCACAACCCCCCAGTAGGGTTCGGACTACCCAATGCCCCATACTTCGGAGTAAAACCAACCCTAATTGCCACCCCGAAACCCTTCCATGGGGACCATCACGATATCCTCCGCTTCATTGGTGACAACCTCGCCTACTTCGAAACCTTCCTACCATTCTTCCAAGAAGAACCCCAAAGAGTGACCTTCATGGCCTCTTACTTCGAAGGGACCACCAAGGACTGGTGGACCCACAAGAGGCCCGAACTCTGGGACCCAGTCGACCAACATTTCTGATACCCCTCCTGGAGGGAGTTCGTCGACATGATCACGGCCCACTTCAAGGACCACGCCATAGAGCAGGTCCACGAGAAGAAGATGTTCAAACTCCAGATGGCCGGAGGGACAGCAGAAGACTACTTCCAGAAGCTGGAACAAGAAGCAAAGCTCGCCGGACGACTCACAGATGAAAGCGACCGAGGACTCCTCTGCAAAGCCGTCCAAGTCGGAATTCCAGAATCCTACGCCCACGCAATCGCAGACGGAGAAAATACCCCCAACGGCTATCAACAGTGGAAGGCCCGAGTAGTCAAGATGTACGAGGACTGCACCAGGAAGTGGATCTTTGACCAAACAATCGGACTCCAGTATGGCCACAACCAACGACGAGACAACCGACCCCAGAACCACCCCGCCGGTGGACAAAACAAACCCACCGGCACGACAAGTTCGCCGCCCCAGACCAGCTCCGGTGGGGACAAGAAGACCAGCACCGGAGTAACATATGGAGGCCGAGGACAAGCAATGGAGATAGACCGCCTCAAGAAGGAGGGTCAATGCTTCAACTGCGGGGAGAAGGGACATCTGTCCAGGGAATGCCCAAAGCCGAAGAAGCCACAGAGACAAGACGCTCGAGGGAGATTCACTAAAGCCGAGCTACACACAATGTTGCAAGAGTTGGAGAAGGAACCCGAGGAGAAGACGACCTCGGGCATTGAGGAGGTAAAAGGCGAGGCCAGCGAGTGATCGATTCCACTCGACTGGCCCAAGAACTTTCTTCTGGTACACATTTGCTCCCTGCTGGTTGGACTGATAGTACTTCTGTAGTTACACATATTTACGTGCATTCGAATATACCACTTTCAGCACCTTCCACCGCACAACCAGTAAGAAAAGAATCGAACCGATATGCTCTCCTCACCGATGATGAGGAGATGCCCTCTCAAGTGCCCACAAGGATCAAGAGGGCCGAACAAGGGACAGAGAGTCCCTCAAGTCCGCTTGCTAAGGTGGCCACTGGACCAGTCTGAAAGGCACCTGGCTCAAGCCACAAGCGCGCAAATTCAAGAACACAAGTAAGCACCCAGGACCGACGAGCTGACACCTGAGGCACCGCCACTACCGCCACCGTGAGGGGAACTAGCCCTTGCCCTGCATCACCCTTGGGACAAGCTGAGGGTACGGACCATGCGACAAGCACATGACGATCATGACCCTCATCCCAGACGACGCCTGCGTGCATCGCGCCCTCGACTTGCAATGTAAACGGGAGCGCAACACTCCCCGCTTGTATAGTCAGTGAAGAACGGCAGAAGGACGGGAAGGACACTTCCAAAACCCCAATCGCCCACAAGGATCAAGAGGGCCGAACAGGGCAAGAGACACCCCGACTGCCGTGGACCACCATCATTGAAGTACCCAACAAAGAGGATGACACCTCATACCGACGATGGCTCACCAAAGAGGCTGAGAAGCACGTTCCCCCATCTGTTCCAACGGAAGAGGGAAAACGACTTCAGGAATCGCCTCCCCCGGACAATAGATGGTAGTGGCCTTTCTCCACTGCATGGACTCTGAGAGTGATCCAAGAAGCATGTATGCCTGATCAGGCAAATGCCATCCTCGCACTCTGGATTCATAAAGGGAGAGAGGCCGAACGCACAGAGGAGTTACTTGCAGAACTCCGAAAAGGAGGGGAACAAGTGAGAGAACGCCTCCACGAACTCCAGAAGCCCATTCGATATATCCAGGCCACAACGACAAAACGCAACAGAGACCTGACAGTCACCGCAAGGTTAGAACCTTGCTCGGGCGCACCCGCCCTCTCTGTCAAAGCGCTAATCAACAGTGGATGCACGGGAAGCTCAATCAACCAAAAACTGGTCCGACAGCATGACCTAGACACCAGGAAGGCTGCAGTCCCGATTCCCGTCTACAATGCAGATGGGACCCGAAACAAGGCAGGAGAAATCACGGAATTTGTAGAACTCTGCATGAGCATCGGAGGACACATGGAACGAATTGACCTCGCTGTAACCGACCTCGGGACAAAGGAGGTCTATCTCGGACATGACTGGTTAAAGCGACATAACCCGGTGGTCAACTGGAAAACTGGGACTCTCATCTTTGGGAGGTGCCAATGTCAAAAGAACCACCTACCTCTTCCTGACTCAGACCCCGACGATGCATGGGATGAAGAGCTGGAAGAGGGAGAAAGCATCCTCGCCGTTAACATGCAGGAGGAACTCCTGATCCGTGCTGTTCACCACGCAAACGACCTAGCCGCGAAAGCCAACAAGGGGAAACCAAAGAAAACCTTCGAAGAACTAGTGCCCGAGCACTATCGCTCGTTCCGTGACCTGTTCTCGAAAGAGAACTTCGATGAACTCCCAGAGCGGAAAACCTGGGATCACACAATAGAACTCACCCCCAACGCCGCCTCCACCCTCAACTGCAAGGTATATCCCCTGAACCGTAACGAACAAGAACAACTCAACAAGTTCCTCGACGACAACCTCAAGTCGGGATGAATTCGCCCCTCTAAGTCACCGTTCGCCTCCCCATTCTTCTTTGTCAAGAAAAAGGACGGCACCCTTTGTCCAGTCCAAGACTACCGAAAGCTCAACGAAATGACCATCAAGAATCGCTACCCGCTTCCCCTCATAACTGAGCTTATCGACCGCCTCCAAGGAGCCAAATACTTCACCAAACTGGACGTATGATGGGGCTATAACAACGTCCGTATCAAGGAAGGAGACGAAGAGAAAGCAGTGTTCTGCACCAATCGCAGACTGTTTGAGCCCACCGTCATGTTCTTCGGACTCACCAACTCACCCGCCACATTCCAATGGATGATGAACGACATCTTCAAGGACCTGATTGAGACCGGGAAGGTCACAATCTATCTTGACGATATCCTAATCTTTACCAAAGATTTAGCGGAACATCGACGCATCATCAGAATGGTCCTCCAGCGCCTTCGAGAGCACAAGTTATACCTCAAGGCAGAGAAGTGCGAGTTCGAGGTATTAGAAACCGAATACCTCGGCGTAATCATCAGCGAAGGGACTGTCCGGATGGACCCGGTCAAAGTCAAAGGAATCGCGGAATGGCCGACCCCAACCAAGAAAAAGGCGCTATAATCCTTCTTGGGATTCACAAACTTCTATTGTAAATTCATAGAAGGATATTCCAAGATTGTACGCCCCCTAACCCAACTCTGCAGAAACGCTCCCTGGACATGGGGAACCGCTCAAAATCAATCCTTCCAGCAAATCAAGAAACAGATGGCAGAGGATGTCCTTCTCACTATCCCAACACAGGAAGGAAGGTTTAGAGTAGAAGCCGACGCTAGCGAGGGTGCAATCGGTGCCATTCTAAGCCAAGAAAGGAATGGAAAATGGAGACCAGTGGCATTCATGTCAAAAGCACTCACCGAGACAGAACGAAATTATGAGATATATGACAAGGAGCTCCTCGCGATAATGCTCGCCCTGGCTGAATGGAGACACTACCTAATGGGAGCGACAGAGGATGTAGAAATCTGGACGGATCACCAAAACCTCCAGTATTTCAGAAAGCCCCAAAAGCTAAACCGGCGACAAGCATGATAGGTCACAGAGCTGGTGGAGTATCATTTCACCCTCCATCACAAACCAGGCACCCTCAACAAGAAGGCCGACCTACTCTCCCGCCGGGAAGACCATGACCAAGGACAAAATGACAACGACGAAATCATCGTCCTTGGACCAGAGCACTTCCGAGCAATGATAATGCCCACGCATGAGGAACTCTGCCCCCGAATCCTCGAATTACTCAAGGAAGACGAGAATCTAGACACCAACATCTATGACTCTTTCATCCATGGCCGAGGGGTCTACGAGGACGGGCCAAAGGGGGGGGGGGAACACCAATATATTGATGTACGACAATCGCATCTATATTCCAAAAGATGCTGAGCTCAGAGGCACCATCATCACGATGAGCCATGATCACATCACGGCCGGACACCCTGGAGTAGCAAAAACTTCAGAATTGGTCCAGAGGACCTATTGGTGGCCCAAGATATGCAAGGACATCGAGGCATACATCAAGGGATGCGAAACGTGCCAACGAACAAAGATGGACACTCAACCAAAAGCCGCCCCGCTGAACCCAAACGCAATCCCTACTGAACCATGGTCACACATCTCTGTAGACATGGTTACTGGACTCCCAGAATCCAATGGCCACGATGCCCTCCTGGTAATTGTTGACCGCTTCTCAAAAGAGATCGTGCCAATCGCCTGCAACGTCGAACTCTCATCAGAAGGATGGGCAAGAATACTCAGGGACCAGGTATACCCCAAACACGGAATGCTGACCCACATAATCTCAGACAGAGGACCCAATTTCGTCTCAAGATTCATGAAGGACCTATATAAAATGCTAAACATTACCCAAAACGCCTCCACGGTGTTCCACCCACAGACTGACGGCCAAACGGAACGGGCAAACCAGGAGATTATCAAATATCTCTGAATCTTTGTAGACTACCGACAAGAAGACTGGGCGGAATGGCTACCCCTAGTCGCATTCTCCCACAACAACAGAGTCCACTCAGCAACCGGCAAATCGCCATTCTTCATCAACCATGGAATGCACCCTCGACTCCTATCAGAATCAATCCGAGAAACCCCCTTCGACAATCCCAGCGCTCAGGACTTCTCCGCTACCATGATGAAGATCCATCAGGAAACACAGAAGGCCCTTACCGAAGCCGCCACTGCAATGAAAAAGCAATATGACAAAAAGACCAAACCGGCATGTGGATATAACATCGGAGAACGAGTCTGGTTGGACACACGCAATCTAAACCTGCCATGACCCAAGAAAAAACTGGACGACAAACGAGTTGGCCTGTTCCTAATCCTTAACAAGGTCGGAATGGCAGCATACAAGCTGAAACTTCCACCACACTGGAAGATTCACCCCACCTTCAACGAGAAATTACTCTCACCATTCACACCACCTGCATTCCCGAATCAAGAAGTACCACCACCACCTCCTCCAGATCTAATCGAAGATGAAGAAGAATATGAAATTGAAGAAGTGTTAGACTCCCGAACACGCTGAATACGAGGAAAGAAAGGCCAAAAGTCCAAAACAACAACGGACTACCTGGTCAAATGGAAGGGCTGGACCCAAGAACACAACTCGTTGGTATGAGAAACAGAAATGGAACACGCACAAGAGGCGATAGAGGACTATGAACAACGCGTCCAGCATGCCGGACACATAGAAATAGCCAAAATTGTAACCTCAGACGACAAATACGCAGAATATTGGGAAATCTTACACAACCACAAAAACCCTGGAAACAAACCTTAATGGCAGTCGGGACGACTGCCTTAACGAGGGGGCAATGTTACGATTTATTCACATATTTCCTAATTTTCCTCATCTAAGCGCCCAAGCACTTATCTTCGGTAACCTAATCACCATTACCTGATCCATATCGTCATCTCGCTGCACCAATCCCACGACTATAACAGTCGACTACCGCTCTCTCGCTACGGCTCGCTACCACCATGAGGTTACCACTCAACTTATTGTCATTCACTCATTGTTCACTCATTGTCACTTACCGATGGACTTATTATTAGCACATAGACTTTAGTATATAAGTAGCACGGCTCTCGCTGTAATACCTCAGCTTCGAGCTATAGTTTATCAATACCAATCTTACTCTCTCAATGACTAGCACCTAGTGTCGTGCCTTAACGAGTCCATCATCACAGCTCTACTCAGGTCATCGGTGTCCACCGGTCTATGACTCAGAGTTTACGCTTGTTTGGATCATGTGAGACCCGGGTCTAACATGGACTATGGCTTGAAGGCTGAGAGAGTGAGGACAAGAGTATTGGGCTAAACCAAGTTGATATTCAAACTGAGGTATGTACTACTAAATGTACAGCTTATATACTAAGATGGAGTCTGATGGGTTGGGGTCTGGAATAGTGTAGGTATGGCTAGAGTGACATGATCTGGAATGTTCTGTATCTACAGGAGTCAAGTATTCCATGGACTCCGATATAACACCTACTTGCTACTGTGACAGGTTCTAGGTGTGATAAATGAAATATGTGAAATTAGTAATTGAAATAGGAATATGAAATATGAGAGAGAAACTGGGATTCCAAATCTGATGGATTCTGATGATTGACTTGGAGCTGGTGGAGTTGATGTTGGACAAGGTCCATGGAGTCCATGGCATGATCATTACAGTATCTCCCCTTTAGTGTTCTTGCCCTCAAGAGTGCAGATCCTGATGGCCAGGAGTGCTGCATGGAATTTGTGAGTGTGATATCACATGATTTTCATCTCTTGACTTGTTACCACCACCATCTCAGTGGTAGGTTATACTTGCTTTTGTCTCTCCTTGTTGCTGAGACTAATGGCCGACGCATCCCGACAGTCGTGAACACCAGAGCTGTATGAGGCACCCGCAACTCTGGATGACTTAGATGTGGATGAACTACCGGCATTCTATGCTGGTAGGGATGAGAAGGAAGAAGCTCATCGGAGTGCCATGGAGGCACATGATCTATGGTTGGCTGAAAAGCTGAAAGCTGAAAAGGCTGCAGTGGCTGTAGAGTCCACGAGGAAGAGGTCTCTGGAGAGGGAGAAAAAACTTCAGGAACTGAAGTTGAAAAAGGAGGTGGAGGCTGCAGAGAGGTGGGCAGAGGAGGCAAGAATAGCAAGAGAGGTGGAGGAGAAGAGGAAGAGGGAAGAAGTGGCAGCCATGGAGGCCAAACAAACAAGATACTGGCAGAGGCCAAGGAGGAGGTGGTGTGAACAAGGTGTCTCTTGAAGGAGCAGATGGAGTTGGCTGCAAGGCAGGCTGCAGAAGCAGCAGAGGCAGCTGTGAATGCAGCAGAGGGAGATGGTGATGATGAGGAGACCATGGAGAATGCAGGGGATGAAAGAGAGAAGGCGAGGGAGGAGCTGAAGCAGAAAAGGAAGGACAAGGGAAAGGCAAAATCGGTCAGGGCCATGGATGCTTCTAAGAAGAGAAAGCAGCTGACTAGGTCAGTGGTGGAGAGCGAGGAAGATGAGCAGACCATGGGGCCATTGGAGAGGCTGGCTAAGAAGGCAAAGGGGAAGTCTGCTGACTGTGGAGAATTTCATGGACCGGGTAAGTGGACTTCGGATTGATTTATTTTGTTTGCTGAACTTTTTAGTAGATAAATGTGGGCATTGTCAGGCTGATGGCACCTGCTGTGCTATGTCCACAACCATGCAATCCTGCGAATGGTGCAGGATTTGAAAGGCAAAGTGCCTGTGGACCGAGGAGGCAGAGCCGTCAGTGCTTGAGGAGGTAGTGGACCTGCTGCAACACTTGCAAATGAGGTTCAATGTGATGGAAGAGAGGATGGAGAAGATGGAGAGGGAGTTGGAGGCTGTTGGAGGATGGGTAGGGGACTTAGTGGATGATTTCAAAGATGGGGACATGTTGGAGTATCCGAGGGATTTTGTTCTGGCGGCATCCATGGAGGAATGGAAGGTGTCAAGGGAAGAGTTGGGGGAGTCAAAAAGTGTGAACCCCAAGGCCCTCTGGTGGGCAATGTGATTGTGCCTCAATCAGGATGTTGCCCAAGTGTGGCATGCCCACATGATGTCTGTGGAGTTCAACAGTCAAGATCTGTTTGAACTCACCAACCTCGAATTATGGCATGGAAACCGTGGAAATGGGGACTTGGACTGGGCAATCATGGCAAGCGCATGGTTTAGGGATACTCATGCAGAATTTTACTGTATCAGAAGTCATCGGAGGGAGTGGATTTTGTGGAAGGAATACCTCAAGGGTAGTGAGGAATTTTTGGTAGAGGATTCTGAAGGAGAGCTGGAGGAAGAGGAGGTCAGGGCAGAGATGTTGCCAGAGTCCAGGGCCGATGGGGCACCCAAATTGATGGATTTCATGAGGATGGTTAGGGGAAAATAAGTAGAAGGTGGAGAGGCCAGCGGGTCCATGGATGCCTAGTTCCTAGCCTTTATATAAAATTTATAGACATTTGTAGATAGATGATTTGTAGAGTGTGCCTGGTGAAGAGGCTGGCTGTGGGCACTTGTGGAATAGAGCGTAGAACAGTGTGATACACACACCAAACCACACACATACTCACACAACTACTCAATAATACAATCACCCTCGTAAGTGTGTGGGGGGATGAGATTATTTCTACTTTGTCTTTATTAGCACTTTAGAACTCATAAAGCTCCTTTTTATCTCAGCGTGGTACAGCGTTTACTCGTTTTTAATTGATCCTAAAGCTATAATCTTTTACAAGAAGGTATACTTCGAGGCGCAACCTTCCAGGCGAATGGTAATATTCAATTTACACTAGGACACATGTCCTACAACACAATAGAACACAAAACTCCTCACTATGACACCAAGCTCGCTACTCCCCTAGGGGTAGGGTTGTCAAGACTAACTTCGACAACGATAACAGACTCTGACTCTTTAACAGTTCTCAGATTCAGAACAGAAACAACTCAACAAGAACAGAACAGAAGCGGATTCAGAAACAGACTGGCAGAACAGAAACAGACAGACAGAACAGATTTCAGAACTTCTACTTCAATTCATACTCTTCTTAACAGACCTCAGCAGTACTCAGATGGAACAGAACAGTGACACTGATTCTTATTCACTTGGAACTTAAGCACACTTGTCAGATCCTGAAGTTATATCTATTCCTCAAGGTGAGCTCGTTCTTTATATATGACGCTCGAAGCTACAAACTTATTCCTTTATTACAGTACTCGCCTTCTATGTGCACACCGCAACTTGGGGGTTTGAAACTTGTATACTACACCGGACTTCTAGCTACTTATACTAAAACAACTATTAATTACAAATATCACCACAGTCCCCAGGTAACTAGACTCCTATGCATACAGCCCACCACTGCCACAGTCCTGCTTGGCATCTGACTCGGTATTGCCATATGTGATTTAGTTTCCATGTCGAGCTCGCTAAGGTTTTACAAGCGCTCGCTAATCTCAAGTCCGAGCACATATCTCCTGACCGATGGTGGTCATGCTGAGTCTAGCCCCAGCTCTTATTCAATCATTCTTCCAGAAGTAATTCTTACTGGCAACAGTTCCTCGATAGTGTGACAACCGTGAAGGCACTTGTCATACAATGTCTTGCACCTCAGATTATTGTCTTATCTTACCTCTTGCATGGTTTCTGGACCGGGCTCCTCAGGTACAGTGCATCACTTTTAATTTAGTATGTGCCGATCATTTTAAATTGCAATCCTTTTCATCATTGTTTAAAGGAGCGAGCTCTGTTGGTAATGGACAACTACCAACGGCCGAACAGGGTTTATGAACTTTCTGTCAAGCTAGCCTGTCAAGTACAAGCTGTAACTAAGTTCCAGTTTGGGTCTGTCATGTCATGTCATTTAGACAGGTAGTATTATTGTTCAGAGGTACTTATTATGTACACTTGCTTAGTCCTTAGGCCCGTTTCTCTCCTTGTACTGTAGCACCAGGTATATTCACTAGATCACAAAATTACACACATGGAATGTTTGCAGTCGTAACACCGGAGGGGCAAAAAAATGTAGATATTTGTCTTGATGGTTTGAGAATGGTGTGAAGTCAAGGAATCATCCAACAGAGTCTGTTCCCAATTAGGAAATGAATTTACAATAGTTTTTCAGAATTGAATTTGAAATTGGGAGGACAGATTCCGACAGGAACCAATGGAATGAGTGATCAAGAAGAAATGGGTGAGGTCTTGACTGAGACCTTGTGGATGGTGACCTTGGATAATGGTCCTAGTTTGTCTGGGTAATGACAATGGAAATCTTTGATGTAGTCTTCCATGGAGAACTCTGTAGCAGGGATCCATGCAAATTCTTCATTAGTACCTTCATAGCCCAACCATTGGACATGGTAGAGGAGTGGACAGCGGAACTAAAGGTCAAGCTTGAAATCAAGAATCTGTGTGATCTCGAATTGCTCTTCTCTGTCAACTTCCATGGGAGGTGGAGGTGGTTGGGTGCAATTAGGAATGGTATTGATTTCCACAGGTTCCAACTGTGAGACGTGGAATACAGGATGGATGGAATGGAGGTCTGCAGGAAGTTTGAGCATGAAGGAATGGGATCCAGGCTGAGCAATGATGTCAAATGGTCCAAGGAATTTCTCAGAGAATTTTGCAGTAGGGTGAGTAGTCCTGATGTGCTTGGAGTTAAGGAAAACCTTGTCACCTACTTTGAAGTCTGGAGCTGGGGACCATCGCTTGTCTGCTTGGAATTTGTAACAAGACTGAGCGTGAGTGATTTTGTCTCTAAGGAATTGGTGAAGATCGTCGAGATTGACAATGAAGTCACAGGCTTGGGCAGAGGCAATGTCATGTTCAGGGTACACAGTGATGTTAGGATGGTAACCCTTGTTAGTGAAGAATGGAGAGATTCCGGTGGAAGCATTTGGAGCATTATTGTATGAAAATTCGGCAATGGGTAGTAAGGTATCCCAATTGTCTTGTTGATAAGAACAATAGATACAGATGTATTGTTCAAGGGTTTGGTTGGTGCATTCAGTTTGTCCATCAGCTTTCAGATGATAACCAGAAGTGAAGTGAAGCTCCATATCAAGGGATTTGGCTAGGGCACGAGTGAATTGGGAGACAAATTCAGAGCCACGATCAGAAGTGATGTGATTAGGAACACCATGCTTGGAGAAGACATGGGAGACAAAGAGCTGAGCAAGCTCCAAGGAATTGATGGTGTCATGAGTGGGAATGAAAATGGCTTGCTTGCTCAGTCAATAACGACAAGGATAGCAGTGAATCCATTGGATTCTGGGAGCTGTTCAATGAAGTCCATGGCCGTTCTGGTACAGGCAAGGGTTTGAGTAAGCCGAATGGATGGTGTCTAGGTGTTTTGTTATGACCCCAGGTAGTACAGGATTTGACGTAGTGGCAAATGAATTCACACATCTGTGGCCAGGTATAATTCCATCAGACTAATTCAAGAGTCCTGTTTTGACCGAAATGACCTGCCAAGATATGATTGTGATCATTTTGAAGGACCTGAAGACAGAGGTCCATGGAGTCTGGGACATAGATGTGATTGTCAAGGCAGAGTATCCCTGACTCATCCACAGACCACTGGGAAGGATTAGAAGGGGAAGAATCAAGGTGGAAGCCTTCAGTCACCATGGAACCTGCAGGTTGTGCAAGCTTGATATCAGAATGCAATTTGTCTACATCCATGATTGCACTAGCACAGAGTATGGGACCTTCAAGAAAAGTAGCATGGAGAGAAGCAGAGAGTTGCTCTTGAGTAAATACAGGGTGGAAATTGTGAGGATTGACTTGAGCATATTGACTATCCCCCTCTTTAGGGTAGACGTCCCATCGTCTAGTGAGTGCATCTGGTTTCCCACCTAGTTTTCCTGGATGAAATCGGATGACAAGGTTGAATTGGGAAAGGAATTTGGACCAGTGGACTTGTTGGCATGTAAGGACCTTGGTAGTAGAGAAGTACTCAAGGTTCTTGTGATCAGTAATGACATCAATGGATTCCATGGAGCCTTCAAGGTAATGACGCCAGTATTTAAAGGCTTCAAAGATGGCGAGAAGCTCTTTATCATGGGTGTCATAGTTGAGTTCAGCTCCATGGAGACTGTGGGACAGGAAGGATATAGGGTGAATTTCCCCATCATCAAGGCAGATGGAGAGGATAGCAGCGATAGCGTAGTTGGATGCTTCGGTTTCCATGACAAGTTGACAGTTGGGGATCCAGTGGGTAAGGATAGGAGCATGAGTGAAAGCCTGTTTCAACTCGTTGAATGCAGCCAAGCATTTGTCATCAAATTTCCATAGAATACCTTTGCATGTAAGACATGTTAGAGGTAGAACGATCTCACTGTATTTGTAGATGAAACAGCAGTAGAAGTTGGCGAAACCAAGAAATAATTGGATATCTTTGACCTTCCATGGGATCAGCCAGTCAACAATAGCTTTGACTTTGTCTTCAGCCATTTGTAAGCCTTCAGGAGAGAGAATGTAGCCTAGATATTCCATGGAATCCCGATTGAATTCGCATTTAGAACCTTTGCAGTAGAGCCCATTGGCTCAAAATCTGCATAGGACTTCATGTACATTTTTTCGGTGTTCTGTGGGATCATTGGAGTAGATGAGCATATCGTCATGGTACATGACAACAGAGACATCAAGCATGTCTGTGAAAGTGTCATTGATGAAGCATTGGAAAGCTGCAGGAGCATTGGTGAGACCAAATGGCATGACATGCCATTTGAAGGACCCATAGCAGGTATGGAATGTGGTTTTCCATTCATCTCTGTCAGTAATACAGACTAGATGGTAGGTGTGGCAGAGGTCGAGTTTGGTATATATGCGCATGGAACGCATGGAGTCAAAAAGATTGGATATGAGAGGAAGTGGATAGCAGTCCTTTTTCATGATTTTTTTAAGGCTGTGGAAGTCGACACAGAGCCTGAGTTCACCAGTTTTCTTTTTGACGAAGAGTACTGGAGCTCCATGGGGAGAATGTGAGGGAGAGATGAAACCATTATGGACGTTATTGTTGATAAACTCACATAAGGCTTTGAGTTCAGATTCAGAGAGGGAATAGATGGGACCAAGTGGAGGTGAGGTGCCTTCCTCAAGGTTGATTTTGAGATTGTAAGGATGATGCTCGGGAAGCTTCTCTGAGAGAGAGTCACTGAACACATTGGTGAAGTCATGATACCCCAGTGGGACATCAGATAAATCCAGCAGAGCCATGGAGGCAGCCTGGCCACTAACACTTGGCATCAAAGGTTGGAGTGTGTACTGTTGTGTACCCTCCTCTGTGCAAGCTCGAATGAAAGCAGCTGTAGAAATGATAGATATCTTGGGGGCAACTGAAGTGGAAAATGATGGGATGGACGGGTATGAGTAGATAGGTTCATATGCTGGCAGAGTCCATCGGGATTTCAGAGGTAGTTTGGATGGGATGGGACCTGAAGGGTCCTTGCGAGCCTGTGCTGTTGTGTCAGAGGCTGCAGGAACATCTGGAGTAGACACACCAAATAGCTTTGAGCGGAAAGTGATACTATGCTTTGCCCAGTCAATCAACGGATTGTAGCAGGAGAGCCAGTTGTATCCCAGGACAAGGTTACAAGATGAATCAAGACATGTGACATAGAAGTCAATAGGAATGATATCTCCCGACGGGAATTGTATGGAGAGAGTAATAGATTGTGAAATGTGAGATCCGGCAGAGCCATTGAGAAGCCAAAGTTGAACAGGAGGAATGGAAGTGGTAGGAATATTGTGATCATTAATGTACTTCGAGTTGACAAAGCAATGGCTGGAGCCATAGTCGACTAGAGCAAGAAAATGTAGGATGGTGAAGATAGGAGATCTGTCAGGCTCTGATCCAGAACCAACTTCACTGGATAAGGATATGGTAAGGGAATGGTTGGAAAGGGCGGCAGCGTTGAGGGTTATGACCTCCGAGATGCAATGACAGTCAATGCAACCCTGTCCTTGCATGGAGGAATCAGGGTTGCTCTCTATGTTTCCGACTCCGAAGGAGCTGAATCAACAGAGGTGGGAGTAGGGTCAGAGACCTCAGCTGCACGGCCATGCATGGAAGCCATGGCTTTTTGCTTGTTGCAGTCTTCGGTCTTGTGTTTGTTACCACAGAACATGCAGAGGTCATTCTTGTGGCGGCATTCCTTTTCCTCAGGTGTGAGCTTACCATCTTTGCCTAGCTTGTCAGCATAGGGCTTCTTGGAGGTACCTGTGGAGCCAGAGGAGGAGTAGGTGGATGACAAACTTGTGGTGGAACCATAGGATTTCAGGGCCACAGAGTTGTTGGAAGAGCTTGAGTTAGAACCCAAACCCTTAGGTTTGGAAGTGGAGGAGGTGGAGGGCTGGTCATGGTTTTCCCTTGAGACCTCAGCTTTCCTGGTCCAGTAACAAGCATCAAGCTCCTGGGCAAGGGTTTGCATATCATGGAGGTTGTTGGGTTTTCTATGGTGAGCCATGTCATCCTCGATCCGCAAGCAAAGTCCATGGTAAAAGGCATGACAGAGGGAGTTGTTGCCATAACCAATAATGGTGGCATGTTGGTTGAAGCTGACTATGTACTTCATGATCCTGTCTCCATTGCGCATCCAAAGATTTTCGAGTTCATCTTCAGTGTCTCCGACAACATTGAATGGACCAAAATTGGTACAGAGCTCTGAAAGGAAAGTGGCATAGGAATATGCCCAAGCGGGAGGATTGGCATGGTTGGGATGGAGGATATCCAGTTTGAACCAGTCAAGGGTGACACCAGAGAGGAAGGAAATGGCGTAGTTGACTTGGGCAGTGTCTGCAGCGAATGTGTTGGGCCTGTCGTTAAAGTTCAACTGCAGGGAGACAATGAACACCTTGAGTTTCTACAGGTCCACTCTGTCAAAGGTGTCCGGTTCCTTGACTTTGGTATGGACTGCCTGCTGAGGGGGATTGTTGACTTGGTGGGTGAGGCCGCAGAGAAGATTCATGAATTCCATCATGAGGCAGTTTTTGTCATTGGGATCAGGATTGGGAGGGTTAGGAGGGTTACCACCTGGTCCACCAGGGCCACCAGGGCCCCCAGGGCCACCTGGATTTGGTGGGCCTCCTGGTTGTCGACCAGGGCACCATGGATTGCATGAACCCCAATTGCTAGGGGAATCAGGCTCACCATCGCTGTCACTGTTGTACCCATTTTCACCTTCTTCCTGGACTGGAAAGGTTGGTTGCACAGATTGGTTGCACAGGGTTTCTGGGATGATGTTTTGGTAGTTACCACATCCGTTTGAACTAGCAGAGTCCACAGAGAACAGATTGGGAGTAACATTGACATCAGATTGGCAGGCAGTGAAACCACTGTGATTGTAGGTTTCCCTACAGGGATGCTGTGCTGAGGCTGAATCCTCGCTGAAGAGGTTGTGATCACCTTTCGATGTGCAGACGGGAATGTTGTGCATGGAGAGATGTGATACAGGCAGAGCCGTGGAAGATGATTGTATTTGGGAAGGTTCAAGAGTTGTGTTAGACATTCCTAAAAATTTTGACTCAAGGGTTTGAGTTTGAATATACTGTTAGGATTGTGCCAATAGGAGTAAGTGAAAGGAATGCATGCCATGGAATCTGTGGAGTGCATGGGGCTTGGCGAAGCTATTAGCAATGTCACCCTTGGGTTGAAGCCCAAAGAAGGATTACGGACAGAGTCTATGGGATTATGACCTCTAGGATCAAAGTTTAAATCCGATGGTATTGGAGTCCACGGACATAGAGAGAGATGGACTATGGCTTGAAGGCTGAGAGAGTGAGGACAAGAGTATTGGGCTAAACCAAGTTGATATAACAAAGTAAGGCTGGCAAGCGGCACAGCCTGCTACCTTATCTGGGGCACCGGTGAGCCGTCAAAGACATAGATTGATTAATTTAATCATAGTAAGGGGAGCTGGTATTTTTTTCAATAAATCAGTATATATATACACAAGGAAAATCATGCAATTCATGTATTAAAGCACAGCAATTTAGAAGAAAAACCTGATCGAAGCTCAGTAAGAAAACGGTAGAGTAAACGTCAGCAACTTACATTCTTTTGAGGGAACATTGTTTTTTCTCATCGAAGAAGACGCAATTTTCAGGAATTTTGCCATATAGTGCAAAATTGATGACTCATGTTGCGCAATTTGCTGGTAAATCAGGCTGAAATTCCACCAAATAGGGCATATCAGGATCGTAATGTATACTACCAAGAAGATGATGACATGTATCATATATGTGTATGGTGTAATGGGGATGATCATGGTCGGGAAGTCTACTATATAAACGTTTGAGACGTTTATACATGGTAATTTATGGAAAAATTTACGTGATTGAGCAAACAAATTCATTGTAACTGCTGCTGCAACAGGCATATGTCTTCTTGCTTGAGCCAAAGTACCCAGTGGAGCAAAGGTATTAAATGCATGTGTCTTTCAGGAGTTAAAGGCCAAGATTTGAGGATATAAGTGTAAAATATCATTTCTGGAATTGGTGAGTAAGCAGGTGTCTGAAAGATAGGTTGAACACTTACATTTGTAGTGGTGGTGATGAAGAGAGTTTAAATTTTTGTGCTTAGTCATTGGCTGGTCTTCTTCTATAGCCACATGTGTCTAATAACATTTCATTGTTCATGAAGTAGAATTTGTACGGTTTTCACCACAACTAAAACCGACCTCGGATATCGAAAATGAAGGGAGATGTTATGTTAACATTGTCCAGTCATCGTTGACCTGATACAATCACAATAACGTTCACGATGTTGGTTATAGTGGTCATTTCAGTCTAGATAAGTGTTCATGCAAATGAATAACGCGAATGAGCAGTTATTAATAAAGGCAATTATGATGCTTACTCATAGTAGTTTACATGTGCAGATGTGCATGGGTATGGCAAGTAGAAATGCCATTGTATGCGTGAATTTTTGTGCAAGTCAGGTCTGCTGTTGGCGTTTGCCAGTGGAGTTTCAACCGTGCCAAGATGTCAATGACACATCAACATTATAAGCATGCATGGAGTATTCCATTGGCATCTCGGCATGAAATGAGTACTCGGCAATTGGCAAAATATCGGCAACTTCCGAATAGGCTTTTCATCATGGTAATTGCCAAGGCATCGTCATCGTCTGGCAATTGCTGAAGTTTCAGGAAAGTCATTGTTTGACGGCACTTCCCGAAAATCATTGTTCCACGATAAAGGCTGATTATTCCATCAGCATCTCAGTGTAATTGAAACTCTGCTGGGAAAATACGGTGAAATCATTTGCTCTGCTTTTTTTTTTTGGTTGACTCTTGTGTATTGGCAAATGCCGATGATTTGTCATCAGCATCTCGGCATTATTCAAACTCTGCCGGACAAACCCGGTGAACTTGTTGGGTCCTTTTTTTTTTTTATGACTTCTCATGTGTTTGAACATGCCTGAACATTTTTTAAGTTTGTATAGGACATTCATGGGCTTTGTGGGTGGGTGGAGACCATTGGACTGGGCTCTGAGTTGAAGACAGAACTGATGGGCATCTTGTTATGATGTATTCATTGTCTTTGTGGGTGTGTGTGCCATGGGATGAGTATGGCAGTCAGTGTGACTTTCACATAGGTAGACATGTGCCAGAGCCTTTTTTTTTTTTTTACGAGGCATGTCAACTGTGGAAAAGGGTTCTGTTATTTGGTATAGGACAAATATCGGCATTTCGGCAGTGTTGGAGATGGTTGTGGTTCATTGTGAGTTGGCGATGACTTTGATGAGCATTTCGCTATGACGGTCACAACGGTGGGAAAATTTGTGCTATGACATGTTTGAGAGCATGGGTGCTGGTCCCTGGTTGAAGAATATGGAGATTAACAGTAGCTTGGTATAGTTGAGAAGAACTGGGGAAAATGTCCTTTGATTAGGCCAGACATGTTTCTAAGGGAGGAAGGGGAGACATTTTATGAAACGACAGTGATCGGGGGGGATTGTGACACGTGCTATTTACGTTTTCATATTAAGTGTGGTACATGGCTACGTTCATGCCTGTCATAATGTTTTCTACAAATCCACCGATTTCTAAACACATATCAGATGGTTTTCTTTAGTGTGTGAATTAACAGACATATGTTCGATCATGGCATTGATCACATCTTCATGGGATGTCAGGGGGGGTGGTTTAGCTATTTATATCATGATCACATTACTGTCGTCTTCCATGTCATACATTCGGGGAGTTTGTTCAGGATTGATTCTATGTCCTTTGTACACAAACCTATGTAGCATATTGTCAGATTCAAGTTTAGTGCGCATTGGCTATGGAAGAACCTGAATGAGGACATTTCTTTGCCATACGACGTGGCAAATGATGTGAGCATTTTCTTCAACAGAGTGTTGTCTCTGAGTTTGTAAGTTTTTTGTTCTCCCCATGACGTGGCAATCTATTTCAGTAGTAATGAATAGAATTTTTTTCAGCGAAAAGTTACTGTGCGTATGATTATCATTAACCTTTGGGCAGAACATTGGGGCTTTTTATCAGGCGACGTCTGTTGTAACAATTCTTCTAGGGTTCGTAAATCACTTTCGGCATCCCAGTTGGGAGATTCAGTGGTCCTGGAGGGTTCAAATATTTGCGTGGATGAAGTAGCAGGTGTTGAGGCATTGACTACAGTAGCTGGTGTCATCGAAGTAGGCATCATTGGCATGAATGAAACAAACTTTCAAAACAGGTAGGATATTGTTTAAGTAGACAATACAAGGTGATTAATAATAGTAAGCAGGGCATTCCCTATTCATGCAAGCATAACCGAGGCACCATTGAAATCCTAGACTGGTGTCAGTGATTACATCCTCATCGTTACCTGCACCCTGGTCAGGAACAGCCCAATGAAATACTCCAATGCCTCTGAGACCGCAGAAGCATCTATTCAGCTCAGGACAAGAAATTCCACACTTTCCTTCAAGTGTCACACTTCCCAACAGTAGATGCATATTTTTCAGTTCAAAGTTTAAGAATTGCCAGTAAGTTGGCAGTTTAGGGATTGTAGACTGATAATTGGGATTGGCTTGATAGGAACGTAGCACAAGTTTTTTGACGGTGAGGGTGGGATACAGACAGAACAGTTGGTTATGGGTAATGAAATTCATCTGAGCAGTGGTCAGGGAGCTGAGGATGGGTAGCAAAATGGATTGTTGAGCACTTTCTATTATTACCACAATATTCCCATTTTCAAATGATGTGTGCATGTGAGCATGGCAGGGATCACAGTAAACGGTTTCCGGAGCCTCGAATCGTCTGATCAAAGTGTTAATGTGGGTGTTCACGATGGAAAACTTTCCGTTGGTGATATTGTGAGTGGGTAGTTCGATGAATTTTGCCGCAAGGAGGAAGCAAGACCACTGATTTGATCTGCCAAGGGGCACAACTATATTCAAGTCATCAGGAAACCATTGTCTGCAATCAGGAGAGAGGACAGCGAGTGCAACGGATCCCGCAATGGCTGCTCTGGACGTCTTGAGAAGATGGAAAAATGAGTTCCAACAGTCAGGGGGAATGAAGGGAGCAAGGCATTTCTGGATGTGCATACAGATAATGTACTTGGCAGTGTAGCAAAATTCACTACACACATGGGATAAGTTGATGAGTTTGGGAATAGGTTCGGAGCAAAGTACAATGGTCAACAGTTCTCGAATTCTGGTTAGGGGAGGTGAACAGACTGTAGTCATGACTGGTAGGTGAGGGATAGTGTACATCTGTAAGCTAACAGAACCATGCTTTAAATGCACGGCTGTTGTATCATCATATTCTTTGTTAGTGCACTGTAGGCATTGAGTATTTCAGTGAGAATGTCAAAGTAATGCTTACTGGTGCAATACATTGTCGATGTTGAGCATGTCATCCACCATCACGTCAGTTACCGGATTGGAGTGCAGATTGGAAGATAATTTTAAAATTAGAATGGTGCCGAACCACACGACATTGAACATTTTTTCCACTAGTTTGTTTCCATGCAGAAATGTGGGACAGTCTTCAAAATAAATGGTGTAGGTGTCATTTGGATTGTTGTGAAATGTTTGTACAATGATTTGTTGTCCGTCTTTGTTTATTATGGGATATGTGTTATCCGTGAATCGGACCCAGTCAGACAGCTCGTAGTCATTGATCAATCGGGGGGGGGGGGGGGGGGGAATTGCATGATAGAATGCGAACAGGGACAAGAAATTGTTGCACAGGTGATTTGATGGGATATAATAACACGTGAACATACATATCAGAAGACTAAGGAGGGCTCTTTTCAGTCAGAAGGACAGAAAGAATGAAAGCACAAATGGAAGATTCATAGATATCTTTACACACATCACTGATGCGGGCCTGTTCTTCCATAGGCATTTTGAGAATAGCATGCTGAAATGTCTGAGGGAAAACTCTGGGTATTTATAGGAGATGCAAGGAGCGGAAAGTACATGGATCCAAAAACTACCTCATGGTCTAGCATATTCAGTGCGAAATTGAGTTTCATAGGAGTTTGCCCTGTTTCACGGAGTGTTTTTCAGGCTGCATGCAGCCTGCATCATTCCTGTATTATTGATAGAGTCAGTGACGGAATTGTGTTCTATTGATGACCTTGACACAAATATATGGGTTGAGTCACAGACATTAGGCGGAGGGATTTCGGATGTCTGACATGGGCGGACAGAATTGAGGTTTATGTACATGGTTTATTTCATCCCGAACTACCGGCATATAATACATCCTAAAAACGATCCGCTGGGTAAAGTGGGTATGTCTTAGAAGGGGGATGTTCTAGTGATGAAACTGTATTGGAACAATCGTCAACGTGAACATGTGGTTCAGCAGCTTGTCAACAATGACGTTCCGACGGTTACAGAATGTCTAAAAATGGTAGTCGTGCATCTTCTTACATTCATTCCTATTTCATATTGTTTCAGTGTTATCCAGAAGAAGCGGTTAAAATAGCTGCGCACCTCTAGACTTAAAAAGCTAAAATTCAAGGAGAAAAGTTCACACAAATATGGCCCCACCTAATGTCAGTCAAGAAATTGATTGGGTCATGCAGTCTTACTATCACAGTTCTGGTCCCTCTATATCATGGCTTTTGTATGAACATGACATTTATTCTAACCAAAGCAACAAGACGTCATGGGAATTCTTTAATATAGAAATGCACAAACCTTATCATGGCACGTTGTTAGGTCGGCTTCATTACAGCATGAGCATAACCACAGATCTTCTAGTGAGCTCCCATCTATTTTATTTATTTGCATTTATTGATGTCTATGTAGTTCCCATTGTTAAACAATGATCATTGGTTTAGGTTGGGACCTTCCAGTGATTCACTCAGTGCACAACTACTCTTTGATGCACAAGTGAATGTGCTGCAGGGGTTGTATGTGAAGAATCAAGATGAAGTTTGTGTCACAGTTTCTCACAGGAGCGTTGACGCAATTTCATGTTTTATTATAGTGTTTGTCTTCTAGTTGGATACATGGTTGGAGACAAAAATATATCCTGATCTATATCGAGCTGTTGGTTGTCGTACATGTTTATCTTAATATAGTTTTTGTTGTACTGAATTACAAGAGGCAGTAGAAAATAACTGGATCACCCAATTTTAATGAATGCGGCAATACCTCCACCATGCCTGGGCAGCATGCTACGGCTAAGGAAATTTTGCACAAAGTGGAGGGAAATCCTGTGAAGATCGATGTTTCATTGATGGTGCATGTAAGTCAAGGCATGCAGGACAAATTTGAGGTGAGGATGTTGAATGTATTTGATAAGCTATGAATTTATATTGAATTTTTGTAGCTTTTCGCTGTTCATGCCCATCAAGTCCAGGTTATTACAACTTAGTTCCCTTTGTAGTTACAAAGTTGTCAGTATCTAAAAATAATGAAGGCCATATTTGTGTCATGACATAAGCAAAAATATATGTCCTTCGCATGTTGATGATTGGTTACCGATCGGTACTTATCATCAAAATCCCATTCAGCAACCTTAGGAATGGAAGTTCAGCAAGTAATGAAACCACCACCGCTGGCACCCTAGCTATAGTTTAACTACATTCCTTACATATTCCAACTTATGTGGATCTGACTGCGAACCATAATTCAAGACCTAGTCTTGGGAATTACCGACAGATTACAGTATTGCCCCACACCTGGCTTGGAACAATTTTGGCATGAAGGAGTCATTAGCGCTATAATTGATGATGCCTCTTTCATTGAAGTTTTTGCAACATTAATCTCTGCATGTGTTACGATTTATTCACTTTTTCCAGATTTTCCTCATCTAAGCGCCCGAGCGCTTATCTTCGTTAATCTTATCACCATCTCGCCGCACCAATCCCACGACCATAACGGTCGACTACCATTCCTTTGCTACGGCTCGCCTCAATCACAAGGCTATCGCCCGACTTATTGTCTTCTACTCGTTGTTCACTCGTTGTCGCTTACAGATGGACTTATTATTAGCACATAGACTTTAGTATATAAGTAGCACGACTCTCGCTGTAATACCTCAGCTTCGAGCTATAGTTTATCAATACCAATCTTACTCTCTCAACGACTAGCACCTAGTGCCCTGCCTTAACGAGTCCAACGCCACAGTCTTCCTCTAGTCATCGGTGTTCACCGGTATATGACTTAGAGCTTGCACTTGTTTGGATCACGTGAGACCTGGGTCTAACAGTTAGCTCGAAGCTTCCCTACGGTTCCTCAGTGCTAGCCACGACGAACCAAATCCATGACTCCCGACTTGACAAAGAAACAAACTATCGAACTAGGCACGGCCATCCCGGCTGTGTTCCTCATCATCCTCTTCACCGCCCTCACGGTCTACGACCGATACGAACAAATCCATGAATACCTCCACAGGAACAGAATCCTCGTCGGAGGAGAACCAAGGCCCGCCAGGAGGATTCCCCCCTCCCACTACATACCAGCAGACACCCCCACCGGGGGCCTACCCCGAGACCGAGCCCCGTGGCTCGCAGACCCAGCACGCAAGGAGGCGGAGCACCCCCCACGCCGGCGGTGATGCTTCCTCAGACGAGTTTCCCCTACGCGAGGGGACAATACGCGCACCCACTCGCGCACCCACTCCAGGGCCCTCAGATGCCCCCATGGCAGAGCCAGAACCAAGGCGGTCCTCCGCGGCCGAAGAATACGGGAGGGAGCTTCGGACTAGGTTCCGTAGCCCGACCCCACCCCCAGTCTATGTCCCAAACCGCCCAGCCCGGGTGGAACGACCCTCCTCTGGTAGAAGGGTACGAATTCCCGCAAGAGAGGGCGCGGGGCCCGGTAACTGGCCCGCCGAGGACACCGACTCCGATCCCTCGGAGCCCGATATACTCGCCCCTTTCCGAAACCCCGAGGCAATCCGAATTCGAGCGCCTGAGCCCGCTCGACTTATCCCCATCCAGGACAATCACGAGCCCGAGTGGCTCCAGCAGATCGACCACGAGCTCTTCAACCGATGGAGCCCAGACAGACTATGGCCAGAGCTCGGGCCAGTCGACAGAGATCTACTCGGCCCCGTCAGAATCGAGGCCTGGACCCTCCGACGGGAGGACGTGGAACAGCGAGCCCGCGCTCCCCTCGATCATGGACCAATGGCCTTCTCGATCGCCCATGCGCACCTACCCCCAGGAACAACCGGGGAGGACCTCGGACTTTTCCTACGGGCCAACGCAGGCCGAACCCTTCACCCACCAGAACTGGGCCCAATCATCAACAGGAGGAGCACTAGGGGGAGGAACAATGATAGGGACGATGAACTCTCCCGTAGGCTCAATGAGTTGGAGCACCGCGCAGAAAGGAGGGCAGATGGGTATCTTCGATTCGTTTGGGCAAACGAGCAAGCCCGCCGAACGCGTCGGGCCTATCGAGACGCCAACTAACTATACATACATACATCCCCAAATCAATCCCTTCGCCGCCTATTACCCAGAGCCGCAATGGCCGACTCAGATGCCGGACTCGCCACCGGCCAGAACCAGGCAACAAGGGTACTACCCCTACCCTACCACGAGCCGACTATTCGGCGCAGCAAGGGACGACGAGATGGAAGAATCCGCACCACAACAGCCGCCGCCACGGAATCCCCCGGGGCCAGGCCAACCCATCAACGAAGAAGAGCGACAAACACGGCTAGGAGAACAACGCGCGGAAATGGCGAGGCGAAGAGAAGAGCTGCGACAAGCTCGACAAGCCGTCGTAGACGCAATACTCAGGAACGACGAATACGCCCACATACACGGATTTCTACCGGACGACCCAAACGATGCAAGGGGAAGACCCGGAGCCCCCCAGGGTGCTCCCGCACCGCCACCAGCCGCACCAGCCGCGGCCCCCATCCCCAACGAGCTACGCCCCGTACATGACAGGGACGATCGCTACTCGATCCCAAGACACCCCGATTGGCCGTATGCGCCACGAAATCCCCCGGTAGGAAACGGACTACCCAATGCCCCCTACTTCGGGGTAAAACCAACACTAATTGCCACTCCACGCCCGTTTAGCGGGGCACATGACGACATTCTCCGCTTCGTCGGAGACAATCTGGCCTACTTCGAAACCTTCCTTCCTTTCTTCCAGGAAGAATCCCAGAGGATCACGTTTGCGGCATCCTACTTCGAAGGAACCGCTAAGGACTGGTGGACCCATAAGAGACCTGAGCTCTGGGACCCAGTCCGTCGACACTTCCGATATCCCTCCTGGGCAGAGTTCGTCGAAATGCTAACCAGCCGATTCAAGGACCACGCCATAGAGCAGGTCCACGAAAGAAACATGTTCGAACTGCGAATGGCAAACGGAACGGCGGAAGACTATTTCCAGGAATTAGAACATCAAGCAAAGCTCGCCGGACGACTCGCAGACGAAAGCATCCGAGGGCCCCTCTGTAGCGCCGTCCAAATCGGAATTCCAGAATCTTACGCCCGCTCAATCGCAGATGGCGAGAATACCCCCGGAGATTACCAGCAGTGGAAGGCCCGAGTAACCCGGATGTACGAAAACCGTACCAGGAAGCGAATCTTCGATCAAACGATCGGACTCCAATACGGCCACAGCCCGAGGAAAGACAAACAACCCCAGAACCACCCCGCCGGTGGACAGAACAAGTCCACCGGCACGACAAGTTCGGCGTCTACACCCTCGAGCGGCACCAGCCAAAGCGGGGATAAGAAGACAAGCACCGGAGTAACGTACGGAGGCCGAGGGCAAGCGATGGAGATAGACCGCCTCCGGAAGGAGGGCAGATGCTTCAACTGCGGAGAAAAGGGGCACATGTCCAAGGAGTGCCCAAAGCCGAAGAAGCCGCGACGACAGGACGCCAGGGGAAGGTTCACCAAAGCGGAACTACGCACGATGTTGCAGGAGTTGGAGAAAGAATCCGAGGAGAAGACGACCTCGGGTCTCCAGGAAGTAAAAGACGGGGCCAGTGAATGATCGATTCCACTCGGCTGGCCAAAGGACTTAATACTGGTATGGACTCGCTCCCTGGTGGTCGGACTTATAGTACTTCTGTAGATACAAATAAATACGCGCATTCGAATATACCCATTTCAGCACCTCCCACCATCAAACCAGTAAGAAAAGAATCGAACCGATATGCCCTCCTCACCGACGACGAGGAGATGCCCTCTCAAATGCCCACCAGGACTAAGGGGGCCGAACAAGGGACAGAGAGTCCCCCAAGTCCGCTTGCTAAGGTGGCCACCGGACCAGTCCGAAAGGCGCCTGGCTCAAGCCACAAGCGCGCAAATTCAAGGATGCGAGTAAGCGCCCAGGACCGACGAGCTGACGCCCGAGGCACCGCCATTACCGCCACCGTGAGGGGGACTAGCCCTCGCCCTGCATCGTCCTTGGGACCCGTTGAGGGTACGGACCATGCGACAAGCACGCGACGATCACGACCCGCACCCCAGACGGCACCTGCGAGTGCTGCACCCTCGACTTACGATGTAAACGGGAGCGCGACATCCCCCGCCTGTATAGTCAGTGAAGAGCGGCAGAAGGACGAGGGTGACGACCCTACACACTCAAACGCTCACAAGGATCCGAAGAGCCGAACAGGGCGAGAGACGCCCCGACCGCCGCGCACCACGATCATCGAAGTCCCCGACGAAGAGGACGACACTTCGTACCAACAATGGCTCGCACGAGAAGCCAAGAAATGCGCCTCTCCTTCCGTTCCAACGGAAAGAGAGACACAACTCCCCGGCGCCCCCGACAATAGGTGGTATCGACCCTTCTCCGCAGAATGGACCTTGAGAGCGATCCAAGAAGCGCGCACGCCTGATCAGGCGAGCGCCATCCTCGCACTCTGGATTCATAAAGGGAGGGAGGCCGAACACACCCAAGAACTACTAGAGGAACTCAAAGAAGGAGGAGAATGGGCAAAGGAACGCCTATACGAGCTCCAAAAACCAATCCGATACATCCGCGCCGCCACTACAAGACACAATAAAGACCTGACAGTCACCGCCAAACTAGAACCTTGTGTGGGCACCCTAGCCCTCTCGGTCAAGGCGTTAATCGACAGCGGATGCACAGGCAGCTCTATCGATCAGAAATTGGTCCGACAAAACAATCTAGACACCAGGAAGGCTGCCGTACCAATCCCAGTCTATAACGCAGATGGAACCCGGAATAAGGCTGGGGATATCACAGAATTCGTAGAACTTCGTATGAGCATCGGAGGACATATGGAGCGAATCGACCTTGCGGTGACCGACCTCGGTACAAAGGAGGTATACCTCGGACACGATTGGTTAAAACGACACAATCCCGTAGTCAATTGGAAGACGGGAACCCTCATCTTCGGGAGGTGCCAGTGCCAAAAGAATCGCCTGCCACTCCCAGACTCCGACCCCGACGACGCGTGGGACGAGGAACTAGAGGAGGGAGAAAGCATCCTCGCGGTCAATATGCAAGAAGAAATCATCATCCGCGCGGTCCATCATGCAAACGACCTAGCCGCAAAGGCCAACGAAGGAAAGCCAAGAAAAACCTTCGAAGAGCTAGTCCCAGAACACTACCGCTCCTTCCGGGATCTGTTCTCTAAGGAGAACTTTGATGAACTCCCAGAGCGAAAGACCTGGGACCACGCGATAGAACTAATCCCCAACGCCGCCTCCACTCTCGACTGCAAAGTATACCCACTAAACCGCAACGAACAGGAACAACTCGACAAGTTCCTCGACGAAAACCTCGAGTCAGGACGAATTCGCCCCTCCAAATCCCCGTTCGCTTCCCCTTTCTTCTTCGTCAAGAAAAAAGATGGAACCCTACGCCCCGTCCAGGATTATCGGAAGCTCAATGAAATGACCATTAAAAACCGATATCCGCTCCCGCTCATCACCGAATTGATCGACCGACTCCAGGGCGCCAGATACTTCACCAAGCTAGATGTGCGATGGGGCTACAACAATGTCCGCATCAAGGAAGGAGATGAAGAGAAGGCAGCGTTTCGCACTAATCGCGGGCTCTTTGAACCCACAGTAATGTTCTTCGGACTCACCAACTCCCCCGCCACGTTCCAGTGGATGATGAATGACATCTTCAAAGACTTGATAGAGACCGGGAAGGTCACGATATACCTCGATGATATCCTAATCTTCACCAAAGACCTGTCGGAACACCGACGCATCGTCAAAATGGTTCTCCAACGCCTCCGAGAACACAAATTATATCTCAAGGCGGAGAAATGCGAATTCGAGGTACTGGAAACCGAATACCTCGGGGTAATCATCAGCGAAGGGACGGTCAGAATGGACCCCGTAAAGGTAAAAGGAATTGCGGAATGGCCGACCCCAACAAAGAAAAAGGCGCTACAATCATTCCTCGGATTTACCAATTTCTATCGAAAATTCATAAGAGACTACTCAAAGATCGTCCGACCCTTAACCCAGCTCTGCGGAAACGCCCCCTGGACCTGGGGAACCGCACAAAATCAAGCCTTTCAACAGATCAAAAAACAGATGTCGGAAGATGTCCTCCTCACCATCCCGATGCAACAAGGAAGGTTCAGAGTAGAAGCAGATGCCAGCGAAGGAGCAATCGGCGCCGTACTCAGCCAAGAACACGAGGGAAAATGGAGACCGGTAGCCTTCATGTCAAAGGCACTCACGGAAACAGAGCGGAACTACGAGATCTACGACAAGGAACTCCTTGCCATCATGCTCGCGCTCGCCGAATGGAGGCACTACCTAATGGGAGCCGCGGAGGATGTAGAGATCTGGACAGATCATCAAAACCTCCAATACTTTAGGAAGCCTCAGAAACTAAATCGACGCCAAGCCCGATGGGTCACAGAGCTGGCCGAATATCATTTCACCCTCCATCACAAACCCGGTACTCTCAACAAAAAGGCCGACCTACTCTCCCGCAGAGAAGATCACGATCAAGGACGAGGAGACAACGAAGAAATCATAGTCCTAAATCAAGAACATTTCCGGGCAATGATCATGCCCACACACGACGAGCTCCGCCCCCGAATCCTCGACCTACTCAGAGAAAACGAAAACATAGATGCGAACGTCCACGACTCCTTCATCCACGGAAGAGGAGTATACAAAGACGGCCCCGAAGGAAACAACGCCAACATCCTGATGTATGACGGACGGATTTACATCCCAAAGGACGCAGAGCTCAGAGGCACAATCATCGCAATGAGCCATGACCACATCACGGCCGGACACCCCGGAGTGGCGAAAACAGCAGAGCTCGTCCAAAGGACCTATTGGTGGCCAAGACTACGTAAAGACGTTGAAGCATACGTCAAAGGATGTGAAACGTGTCAGCGAACCAAGACCGACACCCAACCAAAGGCCGCCCCACTCAATCCAAACGCGATCCCCACCGAACCATGGTCCCACATCTCAGTAGACATGGTCACTGGCCTTCCAGAGTCCAACGGGAATGACGCCCTTCTCGTGATTGTCGATCGTTTCTCCAAAGAAATAATGCCAATCGCCTGCAACGTGGAACTCTCATCGGAAGGATGGGCAAGAATACTCAGAGATCAGGTATACGCAAAACACGGAATGCCGACCCACGTAATCTCAGACAGAGGACCCAACTTCGTGTCAAAGTTCATGAAAGACCTGTACAAGATGCTAGACATCACACAAAACGCCTCAACGGCGTTCCACCCACAGACCGACGGCCAAACCGAACGAGCCAATCAAGAAGTTATAAAATACCTCAGAATCTTCATAAACTACCGACAAGAGGACTGGGCAGAATGGCTACTGCTGGTCGCATTCTCCCACAACAACAGAGTCCACTCAGCAACCGGAAAGTCACCGTTCTTCGTCAATCATGGAATACATCCCAGACTCCTACCGGATTCGATTCGAGAAAACCCCTTCGTCAATCCCAGTGCACAGGACTTCTCCGTCAAAATGATAGAAATCCATCAAGAAACTCAGAAAGCACTCTCCGAAGCCGCCGTCGCAATGAAAAGGCAATACGATAAAAAGACCAAACCGGCACGAGGATACAATATCGGAGATCGAGTCTGGCTAGACTCCCGAAATCTTAACCTCCCACGACCAAAGAAGAAACTAGACGACAAACGAGTCGGTCCATTCCTAATCCTCAACAAAGTCGGAATGGCAGCATACAAGCTGAAACTTCCACCGCACTGGAAAATTCACCCCACCTTCAACGAGAAATTACTCTCGCCATTTATACCACCCGCATTCCCTAACCAAGAAATACCGCCACCACCTCCTCCAGACCTGATCGAAGATGAAGAAGAATACGAAATTGAGGAAGTACTAGACTCCAGAACACGCCGAGTACGAGGAAAGAAAGGACAAAAGTCCAAAACAACGACGGACTACCTGGTCAAATGGAAAGGCTGGACAAGGGAACACAACTCGTGGGTACGAGAAACAGAGATGGAACACGCCCAAGAAGCGATAGAAGACTACGAACAACGCATCCAGCATGCCGGACGCGTAGAAATAGCCAAAATCGCAACCTCAGACTACGATAAATATGCCGAATATTGGGAAATCTTACATCAACACAAAACCCCCGGAAACAAACCTTAATGGCAGTCGGGACGACTGCCTTAACGAGGGGGCAATGTTACGATTTATTCACTTTTTCCAGATTTTCCTCATCTAAGCGCCCGAGCGCTTATCTTCGTTAATCTTATCACCATCTCGCCGCACCAATCCCACGACCATAACGGTCGACTACCATTCCTTTGCTACGGCTCGCCTCAATCACAAGGCTATCGCCCGACTTATTGTCTTCTACTCGTTGTTCACTCGTTGTCGCTTACAGATGGACTTATTATTAGCACATAGACTTTAGTATATAAGTAGCACGACTCTCGCTGTAATACCTCAGCTTCGAGCTATAGTTTATCAATACCAATCTTACTCTCTCAACGACTAGCACCTAGTGCCCTGCCTTAACGAGTCCAACGCCACAGTCTTCCTCTAGTCATCGGTGTTCACCGGTATCTGACTTAGAGCTTGCACTTGTTTGGATCACGTGAGACCTGGGTCTAACAGCATGTATCCCTCAGTTGCCTGACATAATGACCGAACTTAATTAAATCCATGAAGGACTCTTCTGATGATGGGACATTCTTGAGCACATGCATATATGCAATCAGCATCATTCTTTTTAAAAAGTAAACGTTGAGTCGATAGATGTTGCTTAAGCTTTTCTGTCAAGTCAAGTTGTTCTTGCTGCTAAGGATTTGCAAGCAAAGGTTCCGAACATCAGTTCGACCACTTCTGGCATGTTGAAGAAATCACACAAGTCAAAAAACATTATTTGCATACTTGAATGATTGTCGACATCAAGTGGCATGACAGTAATAATCTCATCAAAAAAAAATAGCAAGCCAGCATTGGAATGAGCAGCTTGGTTTTACTTGTTCATGCAAATCACATGATTCAGTTCAAACAGTAGTAATACATTGTCAACAAATGTTCAGTCTATTGTACACAGTTGACTTGAAAGAGAAATATAGAGACAGGTTTTACATTATCGGCCCTCCAGAAATTGCCTTGATGTCAACGGGATCGAAACTTTCTAGAACAAGTCTCATTGGAGTGATGTCATCAACTCCAATTGGGGTTTCATCTCTGAGCTCAATTAAAGTGTCGTCGGTGACTTCACCAACATCATGAGGAAGCTGTTCTTCAAGGCCAATGATGAACTGGACGTTTAAGGAGACGCGTTCAAAGTCCTCACAAGTACGATAACCGCCAACTGTGAAAGCGACGAGAACGAAGGAGTCTATGCCAAATTCATCTGCCCGAGGGAGTTTGGGGTAGTGTGTAAGTGCAAACACATCTTCCCCACAGTACATCAGTACTACAATGTCAGGAGATTGTTGTAGAATGGCAAATTTTGGGCAATATGCACCTTCCATGTTCCAAGCGTGAATAGCTTTCGAATTTGACATTAATTTGCAACTATGTACATGAAAGAAAAAAACACACAGGGCCCATGGTGAATACCATCCATGTGAATTTTCTTGATAGTGGGCTCTTTTTGCCCTAAATGATGCATAAGCAAGCAGAGTAGTGATGACAGAGTTTGAATACGAACCATCGCCTGGCATACGGTAAGTGGAAAACGTAATGCCATCTTTATATACTGCAACTAGGGGGTCATTGAACTTCAGTATCTGGGCTAGCACCGTGACACATCGAGGCCATTGGCAACCCATAGGTTGAATATCAATCTCCTTGTTATATTCACCAGTGGCTAGGTTGCAAATTGTTACTTTTCCAATAAGAAAAAACGTAGCTTCTTTGTTGTTCTTAGCATATACAATTTTTCTGCCATCATTCTTGGGATTGATGACAAGATATTTGTATTGCCGAGTAACAGCACTAAACAAGTTTTGCATGTTATGACCTTCTGATTTAAAGGCAAAGTTCAACAGGCGCCTGTACACAAGGTTAGTGGGGAGGGCCAGAGGATAACAAAATACAATGTACTTCACTTTGACTGTGTTTCCAGCGAATTCATCTGCGAGATTGAATGGAATAATCAAGCAAGGGTCAGGGTCACCATAAGCAACACCTAACTCCTTCATGTGTGGAAGAATAGGAATGGCCTTGAGGGTGGCGAGAAGTTTTTTGAAAAATGGAAGGAGGACAGTTTCATTGGTGGCCGCTGTATTAATAACATCGTCGCTATCGTTATCGGGCTTGTCATTTTCTTTGTTGGCGGTTATGGCTGTGGAGGCAAGCCCATGGACATGATTACCGGTGTCCACGGATATGGCCATATCTCCCTCAGTCATGTTCGGGATACAGACGAGTACACCATCCGGTTCGACTTCCGGGGGGGGAGGTTTGTTGTGCTTGTCAGTTGGAGTCAAGATGTGAGATCCATTGTTATGATTGGCACTCATGGAGTTGTCGATGCCATTGATGGGATCATTGGGGATACTATACTTTGATTAGAACAACATAGCATGGAACATAACATGAACTTTCACCTGACTTCCTCAAGGGAGAGGGAATTAATACTTTGCGTGCTGGACGTCGCAGCAGTAGTGGTCCCAAAATCAATGTTTGTTAAACTATTTGGGATTAGTCACAGTTGATGGCTCGAAACAGACAATGTGTACTTCTTGAAGTCGGACATGGTGTTCTTATCATCGTCATTGCTTTGTAGAAATCAGTGTGACGTAGTGTAGATATAATATACAAAAAACTTACGTTTCAGGCTCACCACCAGCTACTTTGACACATTTGGAACGGGTCATGCTGGCCGACAGTTTGTCTGCAGACCTTTTTCCTTGTTGGATTTGTCTGTAACAAGCAAGGTCAGTTAGATCAATTTTCAGTTGTGTTTGACACAAACTTGGTTTTTTTGGCAGTCATATGAGCAAAGGGCATGGTTGTGGGTTGGGGACTCGTGGTGCAGGAGGGTGCACTAGATATATGTTTTCACACTGAATGAATTTGTACTCACGTCATTTCGGAATCACATCCACACCAGCGCATGTCAGTAATGAACTTATCAGTCATGGAAAGAGAATATTTAAATGTCAAAAATAAAAGAATAGACCAGAACAATGAAGGGTGCAGCAGATCTGCGGCAGAAAAGTCACACAGTTTCGAACACATTGAAGCAAACATAGTTCACGTTATGGCCTACTGAACTAAGGTCAATTGAAATGTCTTTGTCTCGGTGACCTCATTTATGACAATGATCTTACAGACAAAGTCATCAGTATGTACGTATGCAACCTCACGAAGTATGAACTACTTGTTTGCAGAAGCAATGGAAGTATTCACAACAATCGAGAACATTGATCCTTCCACGTTGGAATGAAGTCTATGATCGGATATAAATAATGCATGAAAAACATAAAGATTGTGATTTGGGTCATCTCAGAGGCATACCATGCCTCTTTCTCGAATCGCACCTGTCGACATGGACCAAGTGCAAGAACTATTGACAGAGACGACATCAGGTACGTGATTCTTACATATCCTGGTGATCATTTTAGGCAGCTGAATATTGTAGCCATGAATACTGTGCGGCATTTAAAATCAAGCTTAGTCGACACCAAACAGCTACTTCAAACGTACAAAGACGAGGGAGCCATAGATGGTTGTTTTCAAGTTGATACCACAAGGTCTGATGAGTACAATTACTTGTTGTGGTCCGATAGTGACGAGGAAGTTGTGTTACAAGTCCAGGGTGTTTTGTTGGAAGGACATGTTCCTCCCATGGTTGGCAGCGGGAGCGAGAACTCGTGAGTTGTCCAATTTTCATTCATTTGTGTGCTAACCATCTCATAGACTTAGATTGAATGATCTTGTTCAATCCGTTCTCATTGGAAGTCATGACGATGACCGTCAATTTAACGACACTGTCAAAGCAATAGAGGCCATCCATTACTTCATGAGTAGATTCAACAAAAAGCCATCGACATACTATCCTATGCGGATTGATAACATGGATGCTATTCATGCCACAAGGCGCCTACTCACTCCCACACAATGTGCAAAATCAGATGTTGTTGATCATGGTGCTGTGGATGATAATGATGTTCTTCGAAATGTATTTCACCATGGAAGTCACTGCTATACAGAGGATAACATCATTGCATTCCTGAAATGGGACAAGAAGGTTGACGGTTCAATGTGAGTAGTATTTACATTAAACAATTGACTTTATTTCAAACTGACAGAATACCATAGGCTTGTAACTGATATGAAGCCAATAATGTTGTGCACCGAACATATTGTTGACATCGGAATTTGTTTCTGTATGTTAAAATTGAACAACCATGTACGGTTTTTGGTCAGATTAGATTCTGTTGTGGTCATAAATAGGATGGGTGCCGAGGCATTGTTCTTGTTCAATATATGTGACCACAATCTCAACTACTCAGGTGTTGAAAGACATTGACAGACATCGTAATGAATCCCGAAATGTTGCTGTGCGACCGGTAAAGAAATGCCATGTTCACTTCAAGGGTTCCAATATTGCTGTCCAGGTCCAAACTGCCATGGATGTCGATGCACTTTCTGATATGCTACTTCATACTTCTACGTAGCATGTTTGTGATGTTAATGAATACATGTATTTGTAAATGTACATATTGCATAGCCCCGAGTCCAGTGGTGAAGCAATCATAGATTTTTCAAGACAGCAATGGTGAAGTCACTCGACTTTTAGCATTATGTTAACTTATAGACAGCTTTGGGGAGAGAGACATGGGATCTATGCTGTTTGCAGACAAAATTCAAGATCAATATTCAACACACCATTTTTATGCAAGAATTAACGAAATTATGAATGAAAGAATTTCATTTTTCAAAAAACCCCATGGCAATTTCTTGTCCTTGAGATATAAATATACATTAAGGCAGGAATCTCACCATATTCAAGGCAGTTACCATAAAAATCCCATTTCAACAACAACACATTATGACTGAAAGCAAGACAAATGACAGAGGCAACCACCAACGATGCCATAGCCATGGTTCAACAATTTCAAGACCTGGCCTCGGGAATTACCGACCAATTACGTTATCCATGTGGTTGAAATTCCCCCCCCCCCTTCGAACAGAGTAAGAATTTATTCAGACTTTCAATAATAACAAGCACTCACTCTTGCAAAGCAAGTGAATATATTGATTTCCTCATAAAGAGTGGATGAGACAGATATATGGAGAAATTGGTCTTACAAACTTGGGATCATGCCTCCAATAGCTTTTCCTATGTAATACATTTGAAAATTTCTGAGTATGTATGGTGTTCGAAGTAACAATTATGTTGACAGCCCGGCTTCTGGTTCAGTGACATTGTTCATGTCAATTCTATCTTCTCCACCAGCATTAACGGCCAACTCAGTCAGGCTCTGACTATGCTTGCCAACACTGAAACTGTCTTGAAGGTGTGAAATATCTTCAAGAATATTGTGGACATCTTCCAAGATGTTGAGATTAGTCAAGAAATGTTGAGTTTTGGACCTAATGGAAGATATTCGTGCATCAACTAAATCAAGACTGTCGCTGATGTGTTCATTGACTCCAACTTGAATGACATGTCAGTATTTCTAATGAACAAGAACACTAAAATTTACCATTACTAGTCATGGAAAGATGGTCCAATGGATTCAAGACAATTTGTTGATTTATGGTACATGACTGTTTCACATAATGGCATCACACATAAATAGATGTATGCGTCAAGAATTTACGGCAGTCAGTGCCTCAGTTTTTGCATTGGTCGCAAGGTTTAGAATACTAAGACGAATGGTCATGAAAAAATGGAAGGAAGACAAAACATTACTTACATGCTCTCCAACAAACAATGCTACGTCTTTGTTCCACAAGTGATTGTCCACTTTGATGAATTTTCCATAGTCTTCTTGAACCAAAAGGAGACCAATAGTTCGTATTCCATTTGGAACTGCTTGAAGTGCTGGGCTCACAGTCTCACCAAAGCCACCCCCTTTGATGCCAATTGAAACTGGCAGAGGTTTCGAAGGCCCTGGACCACGTTTACGAATAGCCGGTGTGGGAATGACAACTGGGAGAATGTGTTAGTTTGGGAAGTTATGCTTGACAGACTAACGACTTACCAATTTTGTCATCATCTGTGGGGGATTCGATGGTGTTTCTCTGTTCGCCAGCGCCATCCATGATTGTATGATGTTCATCTTGAAGGCGGGAAATGCCAGTTTTCTTTTTCTTGTGAGGAGGCTCAATGTGTGATGCCTTGGACATTCACTGTCTCTTCATGAATACAGCCGACAAATAAGCATCTTCATCATCAGAAACCTCATCAAATTTTAATAACTTGCTGAATTCGAACACGTGACCTTTGCCTTTGGTTGGAGGGGGACTTATGATTTGCACAGATGGAGAATGTGACGGAGGATGATCGACAATCATTGCATCGGCATGCGGTTGTGGCACCAAGGGGAATTTGCCGTAGATCAAAAATGTGTCATTATTGTCAATCTTCCAAGCTGGAGGACCCCAAGCAGATTCAAATTGAGGAGTGTTCCTGCCTGAATCAAAAGTGAATTTGGCTTCTGAGCTCTCAGCTATATTTTGGCTGTGCATGATATTACCATGTGTCGACATTTGATGACTTGAAGTGGCTGCTACGTTCCATGAATTAAAAACATACATTGCAAAAAATGGAAAGTTGTACCAGTGACAATTTGCAAATCTGAATGATTGTGTTGAATTTGTTTTTCTTCGCTGGCACATCAATATGGTGACTTCATTACAGGATTGGACCCATTGTGAAGTGGGGAATCCGAGCCTAGCTGGAATGTTGGGTCAAAAATCGGCACATTCTTCAACAAAAGAGGAGCCTTAGGTAATAGAACAATGGGGTTTTTTTTGATAGTAAGTAGTTCCTTTGTGTTAGAGGTGGGGGAACTCAGGGTGGTTAAATTCAGTCGGGAGACTGTGGTGGAATGCGTAGCAGACAAGTGCATTGTCGGTGGGGTAGACATTATTTCTTCATGAATACAAATGTCTGCCAGCTTAAAATCGGGAACTTGCTCACATGTAATCGCAAGGTGTGATGCAGATGGAAGCTGAGAGTAAGGGGAACTAGCAACCGTAATTTGTGAGGATGTTGGTTCCACAGGCTGAAGAGAGATTGCATCGTTATTTGTAACAACAGTTGTTCCCTTCAATGGAAGGTTTCTGGTCGCTGAAAGAGATGTGCATGTAGCTAGCATATCTTCCATGTTGGTAGTAAATGTAGGTGTCTTTGCATTCACCATTGATTGTGCAGGAGATGGTTGCCTGGAGGATGAACGAGATGGTAGTTGTTGGACGTCAACAACATTTGTTGTCTGTAAAGATTCTTGAATGGATGAAGATGTCGGAAGAGGATCAATGGTACGGTAATGAAGCATGGACTCCAAGTTATCAATAGTTGTGGCAGTTCTCAACACAGATTGTTCAGCCAACTCGAAATGAAAGGACTGTTGGTGCTTGTTCTGGGGGAGTGAAGATGGCAATCTAGCTTTCAAAAGTGCTGTGGAAGAGATTATTGGCGATGATTGCACTGGATGTGGCCGAAAAGTCCTATGTAACAGGATTGGCCAAATTTTCATACCATAGTCTCTCTGGAAATGATTCAATCAATAAGACTGAAAATGAAACGGACAGTGTGTACATATGGCGTGCACACAAAAAGTGTTAAATGCATCAGTACCTTTCTTGACATCATCTTGATGAATGTTGGCAATGCATTCAATGACTTCGTATTCTAAGTTGTGCCAAGTTTTCTTGCTGATTTCAGAGGGTTCCACAAATTCATAACAAATAAGCCACTGTTTGTATGTTTCCCACAACCAGTCATCAACGAAAGAGGATGACCCTCTTTGAGGGGGATGGTCAACTTTTTCTTGCAATTTAATGGCTGCAGCATCAAAATTTTTAATAGCCTCTTCATGAACAGACATCGAATTGAGAGAAGTGGATGGTTTCATCATGGCTCAAAAATGTTGAGATAGTCTTGATGAAGATAATTTTCCTAAAATTAATTGATGACCAAGAAATGCGGATAGACAGTGAGGACAGTGTAGACGAGGCGTATTTATTGTGAGGCCCGAGGATGACGTTTAGAAGATGAAAAGTGATGACCATAAACATTTTCCTGACAGGAATAACCATGTGGTTGAGAAGGTTGATGATGCATGCATAAATGATATAAAAAGCTTGAAACATGCAACAAACAATACATACCAAAAATTCCACTGCAGTGCCATTGCCTTTAAAGGGGAGTAAGGATAACTAACAGGGGCAAATTTACTGTTATGATTATGCGATGTCATAATTGTGTAAGGCCACCAAGCTCACTTCATAGCAACGGAGTCGATAACCCTACATTCTTGTGGGAATACCATTACACAAATAGCAAACTTATGCTTCAGAAGACAGTTTTGAATCAGTACATTTCTCATCGACTTGTAAGAAGCGACAGTACTTCTGCTATGGTATGTTCGTTTACTACAGCATATGATGACCTGTACAGTTACATTGTAGTTGATTATTCATTATCATACCATAGTAAACAAATATAACGTATCTTACAAGAACATATTCTAAACCAAGAGATATAAGTGACTACTTTTGTTACTCAAGACGGCAAACTGCACGTGATTTCAGCAAAAACACGTCACTGGAATTGGCAACAGAATACTGATTATGTCGATGTTGTATGTTTTGTGTGGAAAAGGAGGATGGTTAATGAACGGTAATGTCATCTTTACTAGGATTGAATGAAGTCAATTTTTGTACCAATCACTGCAATGGTGCATAAGTGAACTGTAAATGAAACAGTGTCTCTCTAAGACATTGACGGGTTTTCATTTTTGTTTACATAAACATTTTGGTACTGGTTGCCCAAAAATGTGCTGTTCGTTTGGCATTCGTTGACATTTTCGTCTGTGGCATGCGAGATCGGGTTGTTTAGCGCCTTGTTTAGGTGATTTTGTGGCTTTGTTATGTACATCCAACAATTCTACCGCACGTTCAACTTGTTCCATTTTCCTATGATCAGTCTTATGAGCATCGGGTGAAGCACAAACATACCGATCACAATCGTGTTCAGTGATCGACAATCTTTGTAATTCCATGTCTGCAGCAGATTTTTCTGTAACATTGCCGTATTTAGTAAGCGTCAACAATCGAAGTACATTTAATTGTTTAGTTTCTTTCCTGAAGTCTTCTGAGGGATTCTTTGTGATAATATCCTTTGAAAACGGCTGTAAGATTAACAATCCTTCCAAGGATTTCACCCTTGAAATCATAACATATGGTGTTTCCGTACTGCGACAATTGTTCAAATCTACAATAGCCATTGGCAAGGTTTGACCCTGTGCTTTGTGAGCTGTGAACGCAAAGCCAGGCATGATAGGCAATTGACTTCTTTTAATGTGGCACTTTTTTCTACTGAAGGGATGTGTGAAGTTCATGTCAACTGTGTCTTGCATAGCCACAGCATGGCCTTGTGGAAGTTCAGTGAGTCTGTCACCTGACATGTTGGGAATTTCCATGACACATGACAACACAATGCGACAGTTTTGTTCATCTAGGTGGTAACAAATTTTTTTCAAAGTTCCTGTAGACCCATTGACTACGCCTGCTTGTACATCAAAGTTAGACGTGATCATTATGGGCATTCCGATAACTAACGGTAAAATGCCAAGCCGTTGGTTAGTTGTCCCACTAGTTAAAGAGTATAAATGTTCTCGTAAAATTTCATCTGTGATGGAAAGACCTTTGTGTGTATCAACACAATGATACAAGTGCAATTCACGTCCAGTTCTTTCAGCAAACGACGCAGTTTGTCATTCGTTAAATGCATCTTTAACATCATTTTGCGTCAATATTACAGGGGTATCACACCATGGTTTCTGGGACCAATCTGGGGCGTGTTGATCATTAAGTACTCTGGACGTGTTACAATTTATTTACTTTTTACCCTTCGGACCTTCACATCGGCACTTTACGCATCACGTTCATGATGGTTGCATCAACTTCCATAAATCTTCACCATCATCCATCACCAAGAACTATTTTTAGAACTATCTTTCTAGTATATAAGTAGCACACTTTCAGCTGTAATACTCAGCTTTGAGCTAAAGTTTACAATCTCATTCTTCTGTCGATTCCCTCGCAATGTACTAGTCATTGAGTTAGTGCTCGGTCCACACCAGACACAATTGAGACTCTGTCCGACTTCAGGTGTAACCCGGCATAGTCAGATAGTTTACTCTAGTGTGGTTTACCTGAGGCTAGCCCTAACAATTAGCTCAAAGCTTCCCTACACTTCCTTCAAGTGCCAGCCACTGTCGGAATTCATGAGCATCACCCCAGACATCACCATGCTTGACCAGAGTATCCTAATCGTTGCGCTGGTATCATCCACTGCCATTTTTGGAACAACTGTCATCGTCCTAGTCTACTTCAGGACTCAGCTGCGGGCTTGGTGCATTCACACCTGGCCAGCACCCCAACCAATCCAACAACCCATCCCCTTACAACCAATCCCCTTTCCCCACAACCCACCCTACAATGTTCCCTACGGACCCCTCCCCCCCCCATGGGTCCAACCAACGTCGCAGATTGCAGAACATCCGGAGATTGCCAACCTCCCAACAGAGGACAATCCCAGGAGCCCTTATAGAAGAACCAATGAGTCCGAGTCTGAGGGCCCCATCACTGGACCTTCCAGGCCTTGGAACCCCATTCGCCCAAGACCTGGAACTCCCAGAATCGAGGAGGACATCGCCAGTCAGAGTCTTATCGACTCCAGCCCAGAGACCCTCCTCAGACAGAGCCCACCCCCTCTCAGCGAGAACCCGCTGATGAACCTAAGACTCCTGCAGGCAGAAAACACAACACCTAAACGGCTAGTATAATCAGTCACAGAATCTGAAGGCAGGTTCTTAGCAAGTCTAGTCGGGCACCTCCGTGCAGTGACGATAGGTCTTAAATTTGTAGCTTATTCAAGGCTACTTGTTGTTATGTCTCGAGCTATGGCTCTGTATAAGACAAGGTCGGTTCGCAAAGCAGTTATTAAAAACTATCTAGTTCGCAAAGGTGTTATTGCAGCCTAGTATGCGGTGCGGTCTACTGTTGCGCTCGTCTTTGAGTGTGAGGTCTGGAAGTGTGAGGATGCCAACAAAGGTGAACAACCGCCTTCTTGGTTTATAGAGTAAAGCAAGGGACGGCGGGGTCGCGACTTAGTTAAGTGCCTTCGTAGTCACTGACTTGTTGGCGTATACATCCTTAGTGCAAACACTAAGTGTTCTGTAGTCTTTGGTATGGGGGAGTAGTATCCCGAGCATATTTTGTCTTTCTGGCTAATACACTTGAGTTTTGATACTATTTTTCTCTAACAGTTCACGTAATCTAAAGGTGTCATTCTCTGTAACCGCAGTAATAGATTAGTGAGCTTCATGAAGGGTTTGTAACACTATTATCGTTGCTATAACGTTTCTTACTGAGCTTTATAACATATAATTGTGTATGCCAGTTTACAACATATTGCGGCATCCTTAGCTGACTGATGGATACTAGTTGCACAGTGCTAGCCTGGGTGATTTGTGAACTTCATTTCTTATTTAACTTCACGACCGTATGTTTGTGTTATGAGTCCCGTAGCCGGGCACAGCCTGCGCGCTTATGCGCAGTCAGTGATCGTATGGGCAGCATCACATGACTAATATTGCATCATGCCGCCTTTGTTTAGGTGATGACATGAATTGAATGACTAGTTCGATGTCGGTCCCGTGGTAACCGGTATTGCCATGTACTTTGTGCTGTATTGATGATTTATGGTTCATGCACCATTATTGAGTATGCGCTTCGCGACTGAAATGACTATTTGGTGGGGATTTGACTTGTAACGGACTTGCAAGGATTGGTTAATTGAACATCCTTGCAAGTAAGAATTTCGTTAAATTGTTTTGTGTGCCCGCAATTTCTGAGTGCACAGAGCCATGAGGCTCATCACCACTCCAGGGGCTATGGGCTATGAACCCCGATCCTCGAGGAAGATTCCCCCCTGATTCCTCTTCTGAATCTTCCTCCCCAGACCCGGAGGCCATCCCTATTCACCAGACCCTGGGAGCAGGTCCCTCCCAACCCATTCACGGCCCGACTCTAGGAGAGTACGTGGAGGTCGAGAGAAGGTTCATCGTTTGGCCAAATACCAACAACACCGCGGATGACCAACAGCAGGTGCAAGAGCTCAGGAACGAGTGCCTACTTGTCGCTCGAGTCAGAAGACCAAAGCCCACCAGACAGACCTGGGAAACCAGATGACAATACAACATCAGACAGAGAGCCCTCAGCTGAGCTGAACCCCCACTACCCCACAGAGTGGAGGAGGCCCTGGCCGACCACAAGCTCAACGAGACCACCTTCTACCCAAACAGGCCAGACAGGGTCTGGCCGGACCTCTCCAACCAACAGCGATGCCTCCTCGGAGAACATCAAGCTGAGGCATGGGACCTCAGAAGAGCAGACTACCTCAGACGAGGAGGAGAGGACCTGGGAACAGTGGAACTCTACAGAGGAACTCGAGGCTATGAGATTACCCTATCACAGTGACGATGGGAACGAGTATATGGACCTCGACCTGGAAGGAGGGTACAAGATGGAACTCTCCGAGAACGGACAGAAGGAGAACAAGAACAGCTCTTCGAGGAACTGGGCTTCCTCCAGACAACCTGGGAGAGGCTCAATCGCGACCTCACCTATGATGATTGGGTGGGAGAAGAAAACATACAGCAGACTGAGCCCCTTCGGAGGTACTACCGCCAGGAATCCATTCTGGCCTCCGAGGCCTCTTCCTGATTCCCCCCCACCCCAAACAAGAACTCAGGGATACTATCCTTGGCCCACCCAAGGACGCCTCTTCGCCGGAGCAGACCCAGGAGAAGGGTTGAGCAAGAAAGGAAAATGGAATGAGGGCCTCGACCCCATGCAGGAAGAGGAAGCAAGGATCAAAAGGGAAGACGCAGCCACTGAAAGGAGGCAAAGAGAGGCTGAGATAGTGGAGCTCAGGGCCAAGCTCAAAACACACAACAAGTTCTGGGACCTTGATCCCCCAGACAAAGGAAAGGGCCCAGCCGAACCAGCCCCACCAATTCCCCCTAGACCCCATAGGGGAAGACAACCCCCTGATCCCCCTCCCCCGGACCTCCCTCCGTCGTACGAGATCATGATCGATTCTTGGTCCCAAGATGACCCCCAAAATATCTGTGACCTCCCAATGGCAATTGGCCAACCGGCCCAAGCAACAATGCCAGCAGTGGACAGAAAGCTGCTGGCATGACAAGTGGATCAGGGGATAAGAAGACTGCCACCGGAACAACATACGGAGGAGCGGGGAAACCCATGGACTTAGATCAGATGTGGGCAGAAGGAAGGTGCTTCAATTGCAATCAGAAAGGTCACCTGTCCAGGGACTGCAAGGAACCGAGGAAGGAGAGAAAGAAGTGGAACTCGCAGGAGCTGCGAGCAATGCTCGCCACTGCCGAGAAAGAGGAGAACCAGGCTGAGGAGAAGATGCCCTCGACCTCAAAAGTCGAGGAGGTAAAAGACGAGGCCGACAAGTGAGCAATTCCACTTGCTCGGCCAGACTTTATAAGAACCATGATGCGCACTCGCTTCTGACTGGTCGGACTTATCATACATCTGTAGTTACTTCTTTTTTACCTATGCATTCAAATATACCTGCTTTGTCACCTTCTAAAGCAACTGCACCAAAAGAATCACACAATCATTACACTCCACTTGCGGAGTTAGAAAAAGGAGAGGATATAAAAACACCTCTCAAACCCCCTTCTCCCCCACTCCCCTGGACCGACCCCCCTCCCCTAGGCCCCTCTGACCATTCGAGAGCACCGATGATCCCTGGCATGTCTATTCAAGGCACAAGAACACATCCAACTGCGACAGGACTGAATAACCTTCCATTGCCAGATGCAAAGGGAACAACCCTCAGGGAAGCCGTCTTGTTGGAGGGGGGACCTGACAAAAGGATGGACAACAATGAAGACCAGGAAGAAGAGCGGCAAAGACCCAAGACAGCAAGACCTGACGACTGGGACCATAGGGAAGGGCCCCCCCAAGATCGCCACCCGGCGTCGGAAACCACAAGCACCCGTGAGAAGGGCCGAATGGGGGCCTGCATGCCCCAACAGCCATGCACCACCCTTATCGAAGTACCTGATGAGGACAATGACACAGCCTATCAAATGTGGAAAGAGAAGCAGCAGCAAGAGGAAGAGAGAGAGAGATGGAATCCCCCCATCACCCCCGCTAAAGATCAGGTACACATCCCTCCCCTGGGGCACACCTGGTTCAGGCCCTTTGAGGTTGACTGGACCCTCCGGGCTATCAGGGAAGTGTGTACTGAGTCCGAAGCACAAGCCGCCCTCTCACTTTGGGTTCACTGAGACCAGGTCAGTGAGATCATAGCCAACCTTATCGATGAACTCAAAGCAGGAGGAGAAGTCGCTAGAGAACAGCTATATGAACTTCGAGAACCCATTCGCTACATCTGCCGAACAGAGGGAATCCCAGCGCATGACTTAATCCTCCTGATAATCATTGAAACCCTTCCCGACCAGCGAACATTTGAGACCAAGGGACTCATCAACAGCGGTTGTACCAGAAGCTCCATCAATCAGGCTTTCATGGAGAGACATCAACTGCCAACCACCAAAGTGGCCTCACCCATCCCCATCTACAACGCAGACGGCTCCCGAAATAAAGCTGGAGATGTCACGGAATTTGTAGAACTAAGGATGACAATTGGCGGTCACAGTGAACGGATTGACCTCGCGGTCACAGACTTAGGGAGGCATAACCTCTTCCTGGGACACAATTGGTTAAAACGGCATAACCCAGTTATTAACTGGAAAACAGGAAAGATCACATTCACCCAATGCCAATGCCATAAGAACCCCTTCCCCCTACCCGACGCAGACCCCGAGGACTGGTGGGATGAAGAGCTGGAAGAAGGAGAAACCATCCTGGCGGTCAACATCCAACAAGCTTTGGAGATCAGAGCAGTCCATCATGCCAACGATCTAGCTGCTCAGGCAAACACGAAAAAGGAGAAGAAATCATTTGAACAAATGGTACCACCAGCCTACCGCGAATTCCAAGACCTCTTCTCAAAAGAAAACTTTGACGAACTCCCAGAACGTAAGCCGTGGGACCATGTGATTGAGTTGACCCCCAATGCGCAGTCTACCCTAGACTGTAAGGTCTACCCCCTCAATCGCAACGAGCAGGAGGAGCTTGACAAGTTCCTGGACGAGAACTTGGCCACAGGATGAATCTGTCCATCCAAGTCACCCTTTGCTTCGCCCTTCTTCTTCATCAAGAAAAAGGATGGCTCACTGCACCCGGTCCAGGATTACAGAAAACTCAATGAGATGATGATCAAGAACAGGTACCCACTCCCACTCATCTCAGAGTTAATGGACAAACTCAGGGGGGCAAAATACTTCACCAAACTAGACGTTAGGTGGGGATACAACAATGTACGAATCAAACAGGGAGATGAACAAAAGGCAGCCTTCTGAACCAACTGAGGGCTCTTCGAGCCCACGGTGATGTTCTTTGGCCTCACCAACTCGCCAGCCACCTTCCAATGGATGATGAATGATATCTTCAAGGACCTAATCGCCGAAGGAAAAGTCACCATCTACCTTGACGACATCCTGATATTCACCAAAGATCTCCAAGAGCACCGAGCCATCATACGACGAGTACTTCAAAGGCTAAGGGAACACAAGCTGTTCCTAAAAGCCGAGAAGTGTGAATTTGAAGTACTAGAAACCGAGTACTTAGGAGTAATAATCAGCAAAGGAGCAATCAAGATGGACCCAGTAAAGGTCAAGGGAATCACCAAATGGCCAACACCGATGAAGAAGAAGGAGCTACAGTCATTTCTGGGCTTCACCAATTTCTACCGATGCTTCATCAAAAACTACTCAAAAGTTGTCCGCCCCATGACCCAACTCACTGGGAATGCCCCTTGGACATGGGGTGCAGCCCAGAACCAAGCCTTTCAGCAGTTAAAGAAGCAAATGGCCGAAGACGTAATACTGGCAATGCCGACAGAGATGGGGAAATTCCGAGTGGAGGCAGACTCAAGTGAAGGAGCAATAGGTGCTGTCCTTAGCCAACAACAACATGGGAAGTGGAGACCAGTTGCATTCCTGTCAAAGGCCCTCACAGTCACGGAACAGAACTATGAAATCTATGACAAGGAGCTCCTGGCGATCATGCTCACCCTCACGGAATGGCGCCACTACCTCATGGGAGCTGCTGACACCTTTGAAATCTGGACGGACCACCAGAACCTACAGTATTTCCAGAAACCCCAGAAACTCAACTGCCGACAAGCGCGATGGGTAACGGAATTGGCAGAATACCACTTCACCCTATTCCACAAGGCTGGCACCGCCAATAGAAAAGCTGACTTATTAAGTCGACAAGACGACCACAGTCAGGACAAGCAGGACAATGAAGACATAACCATCCTAAAACCCAAACATTTCTGGGCAATGATCATGCCCACTGATGAAGAAGTTCACACCAAGATCAAGGATGCTACAAGGGACCATGGAAAGTGGGACCAAGGCATCACAGGATCCCTCAATCATGAAAGGGGAATCACTGAAAAGGACGGACTCCTCTATTACGACAACCATGTCTATGTCCCAAAAGACCACACACTCCGCAGGGAAATCATATCCCGCTCCCACGACCACATTACTGCCGGCCACCCAGGTATCGCCAAAACAAAAGAGCTCATTCAGCAAGAATTCTGGTGGCCAAAACTTCATAAGGATATCGAAGCCTACGTCAAGGCCTGCGAAACCTGCCAGCGAACAAAGGCAAGCATGCAGCCGAAGGCAGCCTCCCTCCATCCCAATGAAACCCCTTCGGAGCCCTGGACCCATATCTCAGTAGACATGATCACCGGACTCCCCGACTCAAACAGATTTGATGCCATCCTGATTATCATCAATCGGTTCTCAAAAGAGATGATCCTGATTGCCTGCAATGTGGAACTAACATCGGAAGGGTATGTAAAGACACTACGCGACCACGTATATGCCTGGTACGGCATGCCCAAGGTGGTAATCTCCGACTGAGGCCCCCAATTCGTCTCCAACTTCATGAAAGACCTCTACAAGTTACTCAACATAACCCCAAATGTGTCTACAGCATTCCACCCACAAACCGATGGACAAACGGAGAGAGCAAACCAAGAAATCGAAAAATACTTACGTATATTCATCAATCACCTACAGAACGACTGGAGCGAATGGCTCGCTATTGGTGCCTTTGTCCATAACAACCGCATCCACTCTGCTACCGGTAAAAGCCCATTCATGGTCAACTACGGCCGAAACCCCAGAATTGTCCCAGACTCCCACCGACCAAACCCATTCACGAACCCCACCACCCAGTCCTTCTCTGACAAAATGAAAGGGATTCACGATGAGGCAAAAGCCTCCCTTATGGAAGCCACAGACAAGATGAAGGCTCAGTATGACAAGAAGAAGTGACCAGCCGTAAACTATAAAGTCGGAGACCGAGTCTGGCTCGACAGTTCACATCTCAGTCTACCCTGTCCAAAGAAGAAACTCAACGACAAATGAGTTGGGCCCTTCCTAATTCTCAACAAGTATGGCACTTCTGCCTACAAACTAAAACTCCCATCGCATTGGAAGATCCACCCAACCTTTAACAAGAAGCTCCTCTCCCCTTACACACCACCCGCATTCCCTAATCAGGAACAACCCCCTCCTCCACCTCCAGATCTAATCAAAGACAAGGAAGAATACGAAGTAGAGGAAGTCCTGGACCACCATACCAAGAAAGTCAGAGGAAAAAGAGGGGAACTCCCAGTAGTCGTCACCAACTACTATGTCAAATGGAAAGGATGGACACGGGAACACAACAGCTGGGTACGAGAAAAGGACATGGAGAATGCCAGAAAGTCAATCAAAGACTACGAAAAGAAGGCCAAACGCGCAGGCCGACTCACTGTAGCCTACGCATCCATGATTGAAACAAGGGCAAAACAGATTGAAGTCACCAAATTCCCAACCATGATCCTGGAAGCCATATATGACGACAAAGGAGTACTCAGCTACCAAATGCAAACAGGTGACGGAAGCCAACACTGGGTAAAGGATCCACCATACTACCCACCAGAGGCAATCCACGAATGCCGAAGATGGGAAAAGCTCGTCAAAACATACTGGCAGAACGTAACTGTGGACGACGTTGACCCCGAAAGTACATGGGAACCCTAATGGCAGTCAGGACAACTGCCTTAACAAGAGGGTAATGTTACAATTTATTTACTTTTTACCCTTCGGACCTTCACATTGGCACTTTACACATCACGTTCGTGACGGTTGCATCAACTTCCATAAATCTTCACCATCATCCATCACCAAGAACTATTTTTAGAACTATCCTTCTAGTATATAAGTAGCACACTTTCAGCTGTAATACTCAGCTTCGAGCTAAAGTTTACAATCTCTGTTAGGACTAGCCTCAGGTAAACCAAACTAGAGTAAACCGCCTGACTATACCGGGTAATACCCGAGTCAAGTGGAGTCTCAATGATGTCTGGTGTGGACTGAGGACTAGCTCAACAACTGGTATGTTGCGAGTAATTCGAGGGAAGAAATAGGATTGTAAACTTTAGCTCAAAGCTGAGTATTACAGCTGAAAGCATGCTACTTATATACTAGAAGGATAGTTCTAAAAATAGTTCTTGGTGATGGATGATGGTGAAGATTTATGGAAGTTGATGCAACCGTCACGAACGTGATGCGTAAAGTGCCAATGTGAAGGTCTGAAGGGTAAAAAGTAAATAAATCGTAACATTACCCTCTCATTAAGGCAGTCGTCCCAACTGCCATTAGGGTTCTTCTTGGTCCTTGCTGTGTATGTTTTCCCAGTATGTTTTGATGAGCTTGTCCCATCTTCATTGTTTGCTAGTAGAATCCTCGGGGGATGGACTGGCTGGATCGATGATCCATTGTTGACTTCCATCCCCGGTCTGGGTCTTATAGCTGACCGTTCCGTTGTCGTCGTATTGGTGGTCTAGGATCATTGTGGGGAAGGTGTGGACTTTGAACTGATGGTTTCCATAAGACTTGGTGTATGCATAGGCTACAGTGAGTCGGCCTGCGCATTTGGCCTTCTTTTCGTAGTCTTTGATTGACTTTCTGGCATTCTCCATGTCCTTTTCTCGTACCCAGCTGTTGTGTTCCCATGTCCATCCTTTCCATTTGACATAGTAGTCAGTGACGACTACTGGGAGTTCCCCTCTTTTTCCTCTGAGTTTCCTGGTATGGTGGTCCAGGACTTCCTCTACTTCATATTCTTCCTCATCTTCAATCAGGTCTGGAGGGGGGGGGGGGGGGTTGTTCCTGATTAGGGAATGCGGGCAGTGTGAAAGGGGAAAGGAGTTTCTCATTGAACGTCGGGTGGATTTTCCAATGCAGAGGGAGTTTCAGCTTGTAGGCAGAGGCGCCATATTTGTTGAGAACTAGGAAAGGTCCCACTCGTTTGTTGTCGAGCTTCTTCTTTAGGCGGAGTAGACTGAGATGCGAACTGTCGAGCCAGACTCAATCTCCGACTTTGTAGTTTACAGCTGGTCGCTTTTTCTTATCGTACTGTGACTTCATCTTGTTTGCTGCCTCTTCGAGAGAGGTCTTTGCCTTGTTGTGGATGTTTTTCATTTTGTCAGAGAAGGACTGGGTGGTGGGATTGGTGAAGGGGTTAGCTCGATGAGAATCGGGGACGATCCTGGGATTTTGGCCATAGTTGACCATAAACGGACTTTTGCCGGTGGTGGAAGGGATACGGTTATTGTGGACGAAGGCACCAATCGCTAGCCATTCACTCCAGTTGTTCTGTAGATGGTTGACGAATATTCAGAGGTATTTTTCGATTTCCTGGTTTGCCCTCTCTGTCTGTCCGTCGGTTTGTGGGTGGAACGCCGTGGATGCATTCCGGGTTTTGTCAAGTAATTTGTAGAGGTCCTTCATGAAGTTTGAAACAAATTGTGGGCCTCGGTCGGAGATTACTACCTTGGGCATTCCGTATCGGGCATATACGTGGTCCCGTAGTATCTTCACGTAACCTTCCGAGGTTAGCTCCACATTGCAGGTGATTGGGATCATCTCCTTCGAGAAGCGGTCAATGATCATCAGGATGGCGTCAAATCCATTTGATTCGGGAAGGCTGGTTATCATGTCTACCGAGCTGTGAGTCCACAGCTCGGAAGGGACCTCATTGGGGTGAAGGGGGGCTGGTTTTGGCTGCGTGCTTGCTTTGGTTCGCTGGCAGGTTTCACATGCCTTTACATAGGCTTCGATGTCCTTATGAAGTTTTGGCCACCAGAACTCTCGTTGGACGAGCTCTTTTATCTTGGCGATGCCTGGGTGGCCGGCAGTGATGTGGTCATGGGAGCAGGCTATAATTTCTCCATGGAGCATGTGGTCCTTTGGAATATAGATCCGGTCATCATAGTAGAGGAGGCCGTCTTTTTTGGTGATTCCCCTTTCATGATTGAGGGATCCCGTGATGCCTTGGTCCCACTTTCCATGGTCCCTTGTAGTGTCTTTGACTTTGGCGTGGACTTCCTCATCGGTGGGCATGATCATTGCCCAGAAGTGTTCGGGCTTTAGGATGGTTATTTCTTCATTGTTGTGCTTGCCCTGGCTGTGGTCGTCTCGCCCACTTAATAAGTCAGCTTTTTGATTGGCAGTGCTGGTGATGAGCCTCCAGGCTCTGTATGCCCGGAAATTTCACGATTTCCATCAAAATAACTGGCAGCGCTCCCGGGCGGGCTTTCAGTAAACCCCATGCTGCCTACAGAGGCATACTACTTTCATATAAAAATGCCGCTACCCTCACGACACCGATATCCCTCCCTCCCGACAACGCATCCCAATCCTTGTATACCATCACAATAAGGTACTGTTCATGGCCGGTCTCCTACTTTCAGCAATAGGTGCGGATTACTGAAACATTGACACATCAATGTCGCATCAACTACACATCACGGCTTAATTGCCAGCACGATCATTTAATTATATGATGTCATAATCATCGACATTCAAGTCCTCTCGATAATCAAGGACCGCGGCCACTATAGACCATGGTTACTAACGCTGCATCCTTGCCAAGGCCTTCAGAAATCGTTATCCCATTCGGCGACCTCTGAACAGACCCCCTACCCTCTCAGTCCACAGCTAAACAGCACCTGAAATATCCGCACATCGGCCACTCATGACGCCTAGTATTATCTCCCTACGGGAACGCAAAAGAGTTGCTGTTACCGAAGCCTTCGGCAATACACATGGATGCTCGAACACTTACAGAGCTGCAGTCTTACAGCCTTACTAAGTAGATCTAAATATATCATGTACATTGTAGTATAAAAATCGGTAAAGTATTGTAGAAAGGGGACACTAGACAACCCCACACATCCTAGAGAACAATAACCGGCACACCAACGGTTATACTTTGTATTACCGTGCTTTACAAGCATATACACTCTATTCTATCGATCATTGGGCATACAACCCGTCACTGTAAGCCTAGGACTGGGTCTTCACCATCTAAACACTTCATTCATCCCTCCATCGTCTCTACCCTCGACCACATACCACCCCGGCTTCGAATATGTGATTGCCGGTCGGTTTTGCACCGGCTACTCGCCGATAAACCGGTCATAGTATTGGTATAGGCTTTGATGTCTTTCTACGCTGCATGCGTAAACATAGCATCCCGTTTCATTTTATAGGCCGCATCATCTTCACTTTCACAGATAGGAGTTTACTTCAGTTTTGTTTTCAACATCGTATTGCCACCCATTTGGGAAGTCTCTGAACAAGACTTGTAGGACTCGTATCGTCGACATAGGATCATTTAGCCCAGTTCAGTTATAGTTTCAGCATAGGATAGGATAGGAAAATCCCCATGTGGATTTATAGGTTTGACATTAACACTGGATAGGATCAGTAACCTGCCATTGATATAGGACCTCGTTTTCGCCCCGTATTCTCAACAACAAAACCGGCTGTGGTTTTATCTTTGTTTATTCACTATTTCTCTTTAGATCCTCTTTAAAGAAGATCGTTGCCTAGCGACTTAGTATCACCAGATCAGATTCATTTTCCCACAGACTACTGGTATTCACGTCATACCGGTTTCTGTCAGCTCTCGTTTATTTGAGATAATTACCGGCGGACAGCCTACATCTAAGTACTCGACTGCTAAAGGGTACTACTTGCTAGACTTTCACGTCGCAGTATACACCTGCATCTAGAGGAATTGATTGGAGTGCATGGAGGTGCCCCGAACATACTCGCAAACACATTGCCTTTATTGCTGGCGGTTTCGCATGTTACCGATACTCTTTGAGTTTGGTATTGCCGTTGCCACGGAAGTTTAGGCTCATCACCGGCCTTGTGGAAGAGAATGAAATGGTACTCTGCCAGCTCTGTTACCCATCGCGCTTGTCGGTGGTTGAGCTTCTGGGGCTTTCGGAAGTACTGGAGGTTCTGATGATCCGTCCAGATTTTGAAGGTGTCGGCAGCTCCCATGAGGTAGTGGCGCCATTCTGTGAGGGCGAGCATGATTGCTAGGAGTTCCTTGTCATAGATTTCATAGTTCCATTCTGTGACCGTGAGGGCATTCGATAGGAATACAACTGGTCTCCACTTGCCATCTTGCTGCTGACTGAGGACAGCACCTATGGCCCCTTCACTTGAGTCAGCTTCTACTCTAAACTTCCCTGTCTCCGTCGGCATTGCCAGGATTACATCTTCGGCCATCTGCTTCTTCAACTGCTGAAATGCTTGGTTCTGGGCAGCGCCCCATGTCCAGGGCACGTTTCCGGTGAGTTGGGTCATGGGGCAGATGACCTTTGAATAATTCTTGATGAACCGTCGGTAGAAGTTGGTGAAGCCTAGGAAGGATTGTAGTTCCTTCTTTCTTGTTGGCATCGGCCATTCCATAATTCCCTTGACCTTTACTGGGTCCATCTTGATTGCTCCTTTGCTGATGATTACTCCCAAGTACTCGGTTTCTAGCACTTCGAATTCACACTTCTCAGCTTTCAGGAACAGCTTGTGCTCCCTCAGTCTTTGAAGTACTCATCGTACAATTGCTCAATGTTCTTGGAGGTCCTTCATGAAGATGAGGATATCGTCGAGGTAGATGGTGACTTTTCCCTTGGCGATCAGGTCTTTGAAGATATCATTCATCATCCATTGGAAGGTGGCTGGTGAGTTGGTGAGGCCAAAGAACATCACCGTGGGTTCGAAGAGCCCCCAGTTAGTTCGGAAGGCCGCCTTCTGTTCATCTCCCTGTTTGATTCATACATTATTGTACTCCCACCTAATGTCTAGTTTGGTGAAGTATTTCACCCCCTTGAGTTTGTCCATTAACTCTGAGATGAGCGGGAGTGGGTACCTGTTCTTGATCATCATCTCATTGAGTTTCCTGTAATCCTGGACCGGGTGCAATGAGCCATCCTTTTTCTTGACGAAGAAGAATGGTGAAGCAAAGGGCGACTTGGATGGATGGATTCGCCCTGTGGCCAAGTTCTCGTCCAGGAACTTGTTGAGCTCCTCTTGTTCATTGCGATTAAGGGGGTAGACCTTACAGTCTAGGGTGGATTGTGCATTGGGGGTCAACTCGATTGCATGGTCCCATGGCTTACGTTCTGGGAGTTCGTCAAAGTTTTCTTTTGAGAAGAGGTCTTGGAACTCATGGTAAGCCAGCAGTACCATTTCTTCGAACAATTTCTTCTCCTTCTTGGCATTTGCCTGAGCGGCTAGATCATTAGTGTGGTGGACTGCCCTGATTTCTAGGGCCTGTTGGATGTCGACTGCTAGTATGGTTTCTCCTTCCTCCAGTTCTTCATCCCATCGGTCTTCAGGGTCAGTGTCGGGCAGGGGAAAGGGGTTCTTACGGCATTGAAACTGGGCAAATGTGATTTTCCCAGTCTTCCAGTTAATAACCGGGTTATGCCGTTTTAACCAATCATGGCCCAGAAAGAGGTTATGCCTCCCTAAGTCTGTGACTGCGAGGTCGATCCGTTCACTGTGACCACCGATCATCATCCTTAGTTCTATGAACTCCATGACATCTCCGGCTTTATTCTGGGAGCCGTCTGCATTGTAGACGGGGATGGGCGAGGCTGCTTTGGTGGTTGGCAGTTGGTGTTTCTCTACATAAGCTCGATTAATGGAGCTCCCAGTGCAACTGCTGTCAACGAGTCCCTTGATCTCAAATGTTCGTCGATCAGGAAGGGTTTCAATGATTATCGGGAGGATTAAGTCACGCGATGGGGCTCCCTCAGTTCGGCAGATATAGCGGATTGGTTCTCGAAGTTCATAGAGTTGTTCTCTAGTGACCTCTCCTCCCACTTTAAGCTCGTCGATAAGGTCAGCTATGATCTTGCCGACCCTGTCTCAATGAACCCAAAGTGAAAGGGTGGCCCGTGCCTCTGACTCAGTACATGCTTCCCTGATAGCCTGGAGGGTCCAGTCGACCTCAAAGGGTCTGAACCAGGTGTGCCCCGGGGGAGGGATGTGTACCTGATCTTTGGCAGGGATAATGGGGGGGTTCTGCCTCTCTCTCTCTTCTTCCTGTCACTGCTTCTCTTTCCACATTTGGTAGGCCATGTCATCGTCCTCATCGGGTACTTTGATAAGGGTGGTACACGGCTGCTGGGGTGTGCAGGCCCCCGTTTGGCCCTTCTCATGGGCACTTGTGGTTTCCGATGCCAGGTGATGATCTTGGGGGGGCCCTTCCCTACAGTCCCGGTCATCAGGTCTTGCTGTCTTGAGTCTTCGCCACTCTTCTTCCTGGTCTTCATTGTTGTCCATCCTTTTGTTGGGTCCCCCCTCTAACAAGACGGCTTCCCTGAGGGTTGTTCCCTTTGCATCTGGCAATTGAAGGTTATTCAGTCTTGTTGCAGCTGGATGTGTTCTCGTGCCTTGAGTGGACACGCCGGGGATTGTTGGTGCTCTCGAATGGTTAGAGGGGCCTAGTGGAGGGGGGTCGGTCCAGGGGGGTGGGGGAGAAGGGGGTTTGAGAGGGGTCTTTATATCCTCTTCTTCTTCTTCTAGCTCCGCGAGCGGAGCATAACAATTGTGCGATTCTTTTGGTGCGGTCATTCTGGAAGGTGTCATAGCAGGTATATTCGAATGCATGATATGTAAACACAGAGTAACTACAGATGTATGATAAGTCCGACCAGTCGGAAGTGAGCGTGCACCATTGTTCTTATAAAGTCCGGTGTCGCAGTATACATCGAAGCAGACATAGACAAATGTGCGAGGCCATGAGTTACTTGCCAATCGGCTGGGTGTCGATATGTTTTGAGGTTTTTCGGGTATCCGAAATGTATCTAGATGTAAATCAATATAAGAGGCTAAAAGGACCACTTACTGGACTCAATCTTAAAGGCTCGTAGGCTCGCTCGATGGCTCAATGCTCGTGGTAAAAAGGGAAGTCAAGATAAATCCAATTTTTGGATGCAGGTACTGATAAGAGAAAAGGGGTAGCCGCACATGTTCTCTTGCATCGCCAGAGCCTGTGGACAATAGTATGTTTATATATATATATATATCTAAGAAGAAAAACATCAGATGAAGTAGAATACCTTAGCTTAGTTACCCTTGCCGCCAGCAAGACTAAACCAACCAGGATACGCGCAATATGACATAGGGAGAGCTGCTGCCCCGTTCAGCATACAAACGGTGGCCCAAGCCATTGTATCTCGATCCCTAGCACGTTCCGAGCTGGTGTTGTCTGCCTTTGACATTGGCCTTCGCTTCGGATGGGGTAGGGAGGGGAATGATGGTGGAATGAAAAGAAAAGAGTAAGAAACCGAATTTAGATGATAGTAACGAACCAGTATATCACTTGTACATTCATACGACCCTAGTCCTTTGTTATCCTACTGCCACATGTCGAAACGGCTTGTCTAGAAGCGAGGTTTAGTACCTCAACATCTGTATCTTGATATTGAGTCTCGTAGCTTGAGGGGAGAAGTTGTATGGTGTACTCTTGTAGGTCGTAGCTCTAGAAGGGTTCATGTTGAAGGAGAATATAAGCATGTAACGATGGAATGAAGCAAAGAACAAAAGATGATAGTAGAAAGAAGGAGAAACACATAGCAAACCAAAAAAGGAAGTACGAGTCAGCTGGCCCGAGATGTTGAGTCTACGAGCACGGCAACTCGTACTACCACACTGGCCGAGCAAGTGGAATCACTCACTTGTTGGCCTCGTCTTTTACCTCCTTGACTTTCGAGGTCGAGGGTGTCTTCTCCTCGACCTGGTTCTCCTCTTTCTCAGCAGTGGCGAGCATTGCTCGCAGCTCCTGCGAGTTCCATTTCTTTCTTTCCTTTCTCAGCTCTTTGCAATCCCTAGACAGGTGACCCTTCTGGTTGCAATTGAAACATCTTCCTTCCGCTCGCATCCGATCTAAGTCCATGGGTTTCCCTGCTCCTCCGAAGGTTGTTCCGGTGGTGGTCTTCTTATCCCCTGACCCACTTGTCACACCAGCAGCTTTTTGCCCACTGCTGGCATTGTTCTTTGGGCAGTTGTCGGAATTTTTGGTTCCATAGTTGGTTCGGTTGTAAGCCTGGGACTTAGACCATTGTTCGTGCATCATGATGATGCGGGCCTTCCATTCTTCGTACTCAATGGGGATGTTCATTCCAATGTCGGTTATGAACCTGACATAGTCTTCTGGGGCTCCTTGTTGGACTGCCCTGACCATTGCCCCTCTTTCCCCACTGTCATGGATCCTGTTGGCTAATTGCGCTTCCTCTTCCAGCTTCTGGAAGTATCATATGGCAGACCCATTTCCCATCCTGAGGTCCATCATCTTCTTTTCATGCTGCTCCTTGGCCGTGGTGTCCATGAATTGTTCTTGGATGATGCGCATGAAGCTGGTCCAGTTTGGATAACGGAACCTTTCGAGTCAGAGGCTGTAGTACTCCATTCACTTGTTGGTCCACCACTTTGCTGCGGCCCCTTCGAAGTAGGAGGCCGCAAAGGGGACTTTTAAGGTGGTGTTGAAGTAGGAGTCATGGACCTTGAAGTATGCGACACAATCCCTGAAGAACTGCATTATGTCGTCATGCTTTCCTTCGAAGGGGGTGGGGGTTCAAAGTAAGGTGGGCTTGACGGAGGGAAAGAGGTCATCGTTGCAGGCAGGGCCAGTTGGCCAGTCGTCATCGGAGGGTCGCAGATATTTCGGGGGCCATCTTGGGACCAAGAATCGGTCGTGATCTCGCCCGATGGAGGGAGGGGGGTCGTCTTCCTCTGTGGGGTCTAGGGGGGACCGGTGGGGCTGGTTTGGCTGGGCCCTTTCCTTTTTCTGGGGGATCCAGGTCCCAGAATTTGTTGTGGGTTGCGAGTTTGGTGGTGAGTTCCGCTATTTCAGCCTCCCTCTGCCTTCTTTTGGTGGCCACATCTTCTCTCTTGATTCTTGCTTCTTCCTCTTGCATGGGGTTGAGGCCTTCATTCCATTTGCCTTTCTTGCTTGATCCTTCCCCTGGGTCTGCTCCAGCGAAGAGGCATCCTTGGGTGGGCCAAGGGTAGTATCCCTGGGTCCTCGTTTGGGGTGGAGGGGAGTCAGGTAGAGGCCTCGGAGGCAAGAACAGATTCATGGTGGTAATACCTCCAGAGAGGCTCGGTCCGCTGTATGTTTTCTTCCCCCACCCACTCATCGTAGGTGAGGTCGCGATTGAGCTGCTCCCAGGTTGCCTGGAGGAAGCCCAGTTCTTCGAAGAGGTGTTCCCTCTCTCCCTCCGATCGCTCTCGTAGGGTTCTGTCTCGTACTCTTCTTCCGGGTCGAGGTCCATATACTCGTTCCCATCGTCGCTGTGATAGGGTGATCTCATAGCCTCAAGTTCCTCGGTAGAGTTCCACTGTTCCTGGGTCTTCTCCTCCTCATCTGAGGTAGTCAGCCCTTCTGAGGTCCCACGCCTCAGCTCGATGCTCTCCGAGGAGGCATCGCTGTTGGTTGGAGAGGTCTGGCCAGACTCTGTCTGGTCTGTTTGGATAGAAGGGGGTCTCGTTGAGCTCGTGGGTGGCCAGGGCCTCCTCCACTCTGCGGGGTAGTGGGGGTTTGGCTTGGCTGAGGGCTCTCTGTGGGAGGTTGAATTGTCGCCTGGTTTCCCAGGTTTGTCTGGCAGGCTTTGGTCTTCCGACTTGAGCGACAAGTAAGTGCTCGTCCCTGAGCTCTCGCGCTCGCTGCCGGTCCTCTGTGGTGTCGTTGGTAATTGGCCAGACAATAAATCTCCCCTCGACCTCCACGTACTCTCCTGGAGTCGGGCCGTGAATGGGTTGTTGTGAGGGGCCTGCTCCTGGGGTCTGGTGAACAGGGACGGCCTCCGGGTCTGGGGAGGAAGATTCAGAAGAGGAATCGGGGGGGAATCTTCCTCGAGGATCGGGGTTCGTAGCCCATAGCCCCCGGAGTGGGTTCTCGCTGATAAGGGGTGGGCTCTGTCGGAGGAGGGTCTCTGGGCTCAAGCTGGGGAAGTTCGAGATGGTGATGTCCTCCTCGACTCCAGGAGTTCTAGGTCTTGGGCGAACGGGGTCCCGAGGCCTGGAAGGTCCAGCGATGGGGCCCTTGGGCTCGGACTCAATGGTCCTTCTACTAGTGCTCCTGGGATCGTCCTCCATCGGGAGGTTGGCAATCTCAGGATATTCTGCAATCTGTGACGTCGGCTGGACCCATGGGGGGGGGAGGGGTCTGTAGGGAACATTGTAGGGCGGGTTAGGGTGGAATGGGATGGGTTGTAAGGGGATGGGTTGTTGGACTGGTTGTGGTGCTGGCCAGGTGCGTATGCACCAAGCCCACAGCTGGGTTCCGAAGTAGACTAGGACGACGATAGAGGTTCTGAGAACAACGGTTGATGATACAAACACAACGATCAGGATGTTTTGATCTAGCGTAGTAATGTCTGGGGCGAGACTCATGGATTCCAACGGTGGCTAGCACTTGAAGGAAATGTAGGGAAGCTTCGAGCTAATTGTTAGGACTAGCCTCAGATAAACCAAACTAGAGTAAACCACCTGACTATACCAGGTAATACCCAAGTCAAGTGGAGTCTCAATGATGTCTGGTGTGGACTGAGGACTAGCTCAATGACTAGTACATTGCGAGTAATTCGAGGGAAGAAATAGGATTGTAAACTTTAGCTCAAAGCTGAGTATTACAGCTGAAAGCATGCTACTTATATACTAGAAGGGTACTTCTAAAAATAGTTCTTGGTGACGGATGATGGTGAAGATTTATGGAAGTTGATGCAACCGTCACGAACGTGATGCGTAAAGTGCCAATGTGAAGGTCTGAAGGGTAAAAAGTAAATAAATTGTAACAATCTCATTCTTCTGTCAATTCCTTCGCAATGTACTAGTTGTTGAGTTAGTGCTCGGTCCACACCAGACACAATTGAGACTCTGTCCAACTTCGGGTGTAACCCGGCATAGTCAGATAGTTTACTCTAGTTTGGTTTACCTGAGGCTAGCCCTAACAGGACGATAACATGGAATAATCTTCAGGTGTACAATTTCCAGTCCGCAGTCTAGCTAACATGCTTATGAAAGCTGCATTGGCGGAGCCTTGTTGTCTCTAAATTTCATGTAAGACAACAACAGTATCTACACAAAGCCAAAGAATTTTCCCATCTATTTGCTCTTAGTTACTGGATTTAAAATGTTTGATGTGGGCGAACAATTTAGTATCCATTATGGGAGCAAGCTGAGCAAAATCACCAGCCACTATATTCATGCCTCCAAAAATTTTCTCATCTTCTTTGGCGATAGAAAGCGCATCTGATATTTGCACCAATGTTTTACAACCGACCATAGAAATTTCATCAATGAATAAATCATCAACGCCTTGCCACATTGACACTAAATCTCAATTGGTCTTTGAAGAAATTGAGTGCTTGCTTCTCTGATTTAGCATCAATGCTGAATGAAGTGTCATGCCAGATATGTTACGCGCAGCAATACCCATAAAAGAAGTCAAATGAAAATGGTGTTCTTGACCACGTAGAGTAAAATAAGTGTGAATAGTGTTAATTACTGTTGACTTTCCAGTGCCTCCTGCACCACTCAAAAACATTCATAAACGGTCTGGTTTCAATGCCAAACTATGAAGAGTGACTAGTCGAAAAGCATGTGCTTGTTCAATGTTAAGGTTGAATTGTTCCACAATAGATTCAATGTCTACATCGTGTTCAGGATTAACTATGGGAATATCACTATGAATGGAAGGTTCAATTGTAGCGGCATGTTCGAATGCTTGGTGAAAAGCATTACCATCAATTGTAGCACGCTCGTTTTGTAGACTGGGTGGAACAGAATCAGTTACTGCTGAGGTGTGTGTCTTTGGCACATTTTTTGTGATCCTCCTTTCATTTTTCATACTCTTCATACCAAATAGCTTCCAAATCCTTCCCCGTGTCATTCAATTCGACTAGCTCTGTGCAGGCTACAATTTCCCGATCATACATAGAACGCATGTGATCTTTACAAACAGAAAACATATGACAATGTTCTGCAGCACGTAAACAAGCCTCTACATTCATCCGAGCATATAGGAGCTTTTCAGATGCAACATATTCTAACGAACGCATGTGTGCCAGAATTGCATCTTCAGTATTCTCCTCATCATTGAAGTCATCTGAATTGTGCTGATTTCTATATTGTCCTCCGGGTCTTTCATTCTGGTGTGCTCTTCATTCCGCAAAATGATCATCTCTACTATCACGACATTCATGTAAAATCTGCATATTATTCATTAACTGCATAATCTCCAAGGAACATGATTTTTGAAAGATGTCAAAAGTGTCTATCCATGATTGTCCATTTGCTCTTAAGTCATCAGCATGACACCATGGCTTAAACAATAATAACATCAAACAGCAATAATGTGGGTAAATTTCGGGCTGATCCCGGCAGGGAATAGTCAGCCTGGAGGGCATGGGAACTTTGCGAGCCAAAGGTGCATTGATAACTTGATGATAATTTCCGGCATCAGGGTGCGCATCATCGAGACTCATTTTCGGTCTGATGGGATGACAATCGGCTAAAGCCGCTTCTAAAGTAGGCCACTTACTACCCTTGAGCGATGAGAATACGTGATCAGCACTGGCAGTCTCTGGAGCCCGCTCTTCACTATCATCCTCATCGGACTCGTTGTCGGAAATATCACTAATGTTCTCTGCCTGTTCAACTGGCTTCTGTGTCCCTTTTTTTTATGTGGAGCACCATGAACTTTAACAACTCATGCTGTATATTCCCACAAATTTAGTCCATGAAGAAATTCTCCACGTAATTGATAATCAAGAACACCTGGTGATCAGGCTAAGAGTTTACCTTTGTCGTCCATGGTTATGATGACGTCAGCATTGCCCTTCTCCTGTTCCAGTGGATCTTCCTCAGTATCACTGACATCTTCGTGTTCTGGCTGTTCATCCACATCGACGTCGATGGTAACAAATGTATTGTCAGACATAACGGTCTGGCTGTCAGAGTGCGAATCATTGTTGATCTGTTCGGGAGGGTGTGGATTAGTGTAGATGTCATCAATTTCCTCTGGTTCATTATCGTTATTGTGCACAGGACGACTTTGACATTCTGGAGAAGGTTGTTCATCATTCAGAAATGATTCATAACTGGTCCAATACAATGAATGAAATTTGTGGCTGGTAAAATGATCTTCATAATCCATGAGGTATGAAGCCACTTGTTGGGAAGATAATTCTTGGTGGGAAATCATAGCATATGCACATCTTTGAAGATGTTTGGCACGGACAGTAATTTCATCTTCATCAGGATTGAATTCACTCAATTTTCATATGGATAATTCCAACGCCACATAAGCAATATGTACTTTTAATTGTGACTTAGTAATGTAATCTGTTATGTAGTACATTATCACCTTTGCTGAAGCTCCAGATCCAATAAATTTGATGTCCATATTACACTGCACGGCTCGAATCATAGTTTCATTGAAGTTATTAACGAGTTCATTCAAACATCATAGACATAACTCTCCTTTTTCATAGTCAAAAGATGAATATTGATGGTAGTTTGATTCATCTAAGTCAAACCGGCAAACACGTTCATACTTTTCGCAATATTTAAAACACGTTTTTGAATGAGAATGTTTCTGACAGTCTTCTACAAGATTGTGCAAATCTTTTTGAATTGCTGATAGCCTAACCATGTCAGGTAAATCAGGTGGTATTCCTTGCAAAGTACATGAATGTACACCGTCAGAAGGAATGGAACAATTTACTTCGGGTTCCGGAGGAATTTGATTGGTAATGGAATCATCGAGGAAAGCGAGTAACCTATCTCGAAATTCCATGTCATTGCCGGACATAATTCTCCTTTTAATTTCATCAGGATTAAAGGACCCCTCCAGCCATACCATCATATGACAATGTAATGTTCCTCGACCTTGAGCTTCTACACAGCCATAATATGCCTTAACAATACCTAAGGCTCCACCTTCTAAATTCTCGTGTTTAGGATTGTAGGCTAAAATAGTTTTGATGAAAGCTTTCATATACCAGTTAAAGAATGTTGCCACCGTAGTGGGATTCTGAGCGACCAAAATGCTTTGGTCCCAATAACGAGGAATCTGTTCAGGTAGCATGTTATCAACATTAATTTCTGAACCACCCAGAAACTTTACAATTGGATTATATATGTCCGCTGGATTGGTAGTAATGAAGAAACTGGCCAATCCTTGATCGACACATAAAGCTTTCACCTCATTTCTTTTTCCTACATGAGCCATGGAAGACCCTGGTATGGCCGACGAGACAGTGTTTACTTCTTTCATCAATGCAAGAACACATTTTTCCTCAGGATTATTCGCAGTCACAACATCGCCATTGGCAACTCGCTGGGCAACTGTGGCGACTGCTTCTGCTGAAACTGATCCGAACCGATCTGTGACTTCAGGAAAATTTCTCCTTTTGACTTTTAAACTGGTGTGTAGTAACAATTTTCACTGCTGAATCATATTAAACGCTGTAAACATAAAAGTATAATGTCTCTGAAATTGTGTATCATTAAGGCTAAGGAGATGTTTGACATGGGCTTGAAATGATATAGATGTCGTTCTACCACAGTCTTCCATACCTCCAATGCTGTAAGGAAACAAGGTGGGATACATGAGGGGAAACAATTCTGGATTATTGAACTCATTGACTGGTGTTGGATCATGTGTGATTTCAACATATCTGCCTCCTCGTGACTTGACATGACTCAGTGCAGCTGCACGTAATTTATTTGAAGATGCACTAACATCCACGTTACTGATCACTATGTGCTTGAATGGAACATCACCATCGTCAGGAGGTGCATCAACTTTGGGAATGTCGCGACATGTGGTCTGCAGTGGAACATCGCATCTTGATGTCAATTTCTCTGATTCCTCAGATACAGGTATGTGTTGAACAGAGAAGGGTAACATAGGATTGGCGTCAAGGTAAGATAATACATCCTCATTAAGGACCACGTTTTTGTATAAAGGGTTATGTGCTTTCAACCATCATAACGCCAATCTGACATGGCGACCATTGACTGCTAAAGGCTTTGCCTTTGTTCTGAGCCATTCCATTGTAGGAATTTGTGCTCCAATAAATAATACACACAATGGAGATGTAATTTCTTCTACAGAAGGAGGAAGCATTGATGCAATTTTGGAAGGCTGCTGAGGATAGATTATTATGTTTCCTTTAATTCCTTGTTGTGTAGTCGGTAAAGTAATAGACCGGTTTTCTTCTTTTAATTGTAGGATCATGCATTTTGCATGACACAGCAATATCATACTTTCCTCAACAATGGTTAAATCCTTCAGTTCGTCTGGAACAGGTCCCAAAAATGTATTATTCGCCAATGATAGCCATGGAACTCTTGTCTTTTTTATATCTTTGGCACAAGCTTTACAACATAGAAGTGTTGGATTATCTGATGGCAAGCTTTCGACTCCACATGGGTCTGTCATTAAACAGGCTAGGGGACCTGATTGAAAGGGCAATGGCACATCGGCATTAGGCCAAAGCATGACATTGTCATCCTCTTCTGGCGATAACTGAATGGGTGTCCAATCATAATCAGACATGGGCATTTTCTGGCAATTTTTGGCCCATGTCCTCGTGGAACAAAAGGTGCAGGTAAACGATAATAGAGCAGTATTTCCAGTATCCTCAACGAAATCAGACAATAGTTTGTCTTTTAGTGTCTGTGGTACAATAGTGGGCCACATATTATGAACATACTGAAGTCTGTCTTCAAAATGACTCAATTGTTGCACATTACTTTCAGCACAACGCGCATTTTGATCAGCCGTAAATCACTGAAATTCTTTTGCTCAACAAAGACGATCAGGCCCTTGTGCAATCGTTTTCCTTAATGATTTGACACCAGGTGGTTTAGTTGCATCTCCATTTGCATGGAAATTGTGTTGTTGTATGACACTGATGAACCTAGAGACTCCTGCGGGCAGAAAACACAACACCTAAACAGCTAGTATAATCAGTCACAGAATCTGAAGGCAGGTTCTTAGCAAGTCTAGTCAGGCACCTCTGTGCAGTGACTATAGGTCCTAAGTTCATAGCTTATTCAAGGCTACTTGGTGTTATGTCTCGAGCTATGGGCTCTGTATAAGACAAGGTCCGTTCGCGAAGCGGTTATTAAAAACTATCTAGTTCGCAAAGGTGTTATTGCAGCCTAGTATGCGGCGCGGTCTACTGTTGCGCTCATCTTTGAGTGTGATGTCTGGAAGTGTGAGGATACCAACGAAGGTGAACAACTGCCTTCTTGGTTTATAGAGTAAAGCAAGGGACGGCGGGGTCGCGACTTAGTTAAGTGCGTTTGTAGTCACTGACTTGTTGGTGTATATGTTCTTAATGCAAACACTAAGGGTTCTGTAGTCTTTGGTATGGGGGAGTAGTATCACGAGCGTATTCTGTCTTTCTGGCTAATACACTTGAGTTTTTATACTAATTTTCTCTAACAGTTTGTGTAATCTAAAGGTGTCATTCTTTGTAACTGCAGTAATAGATTAGTGAGCTTTGTGAAGGGTTTGTAACACTATTATCGTTGCTATAACGTCTCTTACTGAGCTTTATAACATATAATTGTGTATGCCAGTTTTCAACGTATTGCGGCATCCTTAGCTGACTGACGGATACTAGTTGCACAGTGCTAGCCTGGGTGATTTGTGAACTTCATTTCTTATTTAACTTTGTGACTGTATGTTTGTGTTATGAGTCCCATAGCCAGGCACAGCCTGTGCGCTTATGCGCAGTCAGTGATTGTATGGGTGGCATCACATGACTAATATTGCATCATGCCACCTTTGTTTAGGTGATGACATGAATCGAATGACTAGTTCAGTGTCGGTCTCGTGGTAACCGGTATTGCCACGTACTTTGTGCCGTATTGATGATTTATGGTTCGTGAACCATTATTGAGTATGTGCTTCATGACCAAAATGACTATTTGGTGGGGATTTGACTTGTAACGGACTTGCAAGGATTGGTTAATTGAACATCCTTGCAAGTAAGAATTTCGTTAAATTGTTTTGTGTGCCTGCGATTTCTGAGCGCACAGAGCCACGAGGCTCATCATCCCCCCCTGACTAACATTTTTATTGATTGACCCGCACGTGCCTTCTGAAATGCTTCCTTTTGGTATAGTCCGGTGTTTTTCCTGAGGATCTTTGATTTTCTGGAATCAGGCATGGTATGTCATGCCCGATTAGGGTTGATATGTGCCTGGTAGTCATTCTGGTAATTCCAGTAGAATTTTGAGTCATGCCCGCGCGTTCTTCTTGTTGCCCGCTGGAATGGTTCGTGAACTAACAGCCTTCTTGTTTGGTGACTTTAGCCTTCTTGTAGTCGGGCCCGAGTCAGGATTTTGCTTAGTCGTGTTCATATAAAAAGGGTATTCTTTTTGACTTCGCGTTCTTCACCAACGCCTTTCACGTGTAACTCTGCTTGACTTGCTCCTCTTTGCTTTACTTCTCAAACATGCCTCTTGCCTTCGACGCTACCTGCCCCTTCCGCCAGGCTTTGGCGACATGCCATTTTTGCTTGGACCATGAAGCTGACGGTTCCCTCGCTGCTCCGACTCCCGACATGTGGGTTCGCGCAGCTTATGCATCCTGGCGCCGCCTTGAATTGGCGTGGGCAGCTGATGAAGAGGGTTTCCCCGATGAGGAGGAGTGGTTTGATTTGGAGGACCAGCTGTGGGTCGCCTTGGGAAGTGTGGACACTTCCCTTGTTGTGCATTCACGGGAGGAATTCCGCTATTTGGCAAAGGTCACGGTACGTTTTTCTCTTCGCGAATCATAATATTTTTATCGATCTTTTTGTTTTTAGAGTAAGGGTGGGATCGAAATCCGTCCTCTTCCTGAGGATGTCAATTCCAGTGAGGATTCTGGTTCTGAGTCGGGCGCTGATGCTACAGCGCCCCTTGTATTGCCCTCTGTTCCTATGGAAGGTGTACAAGGCTTTGCGAGTCCTTCTTCTCCTGCGGTTTCTACTGCAGGTCTGGTCCTCCCTTCGGTGCCTGCTGTTGCACCTGGCTCTCCTTCTGGTTCGGAGTATTCGTCTCCACGGGCTCATCAACTTGCGCCCCCCATCCTCGCAGATCGCTTGGCCAGCTTGCGGCCTTTGAACACTCGGAGGTTCAAGGCTAAGTTTTCTCCAGAGCTTGCAAATGGTATGCCTTTTTGTTTTGTTTCCCTTCCTTTTTGACTTCGGAATTTCTGTTTTAGCTGACTTGGCCGATTCCACGGCTTTTGTTTCTTCGTCGCCCTCTCTTGGCGACCTTCGTAAGCGGGTCCGGGCTTTGTGTGAGTTTTATCTTTCGCGAATCCTTTATTTTAATTAACTTCGTTTTTCTTTTTCTAGCGCCAGTTGCTGGGCCTTCGAGCCCAAAACGTCCTTGCCTAACAAAGGCGCAAAAGGGCAAAGGCAAGGCTGTTGACCCTGGTAAGTCTTCTCTTCTTGTGTTTCGTATTTATTTTTATTCATTCGCGAATCTATTTTCAGCCATCCCCAAAAAGTGTGGTCGTCCTCGCACGGTTAGGCCTCAAAAGCCTATTTTTAAGCGCAAGGGTGGATTGGGGGAACGTATCCCTTCCTACGCTGTTGAGGCAGAAGAACCTCATCTCCAACCCATCGGTCTCCTTGTCCCTGACAAGGACTTCAGTAATTACATGGGTTGTAACGATTTTTACTTCGCGTGGCCTCTTGGTGAATTGGTGGGGCATTTGGTACGTCTTTCCTTCTTTTCTTGTCTTAACATCATTCTGACTTTTGCTTGCAGATGCAAGAACCTTGCGACGCCTGCCATCGCGCGGGTGCCCAATGTCGTACTATTCGTTCAAAATCCGCCAAATGTTTCCGGTGTTCTTTCATGAAGCATCCTTGCATTGTCTTCCATGAGGACAACTATGTCAACACCATTGCACAAGTTTTTGATCCTTCGACCTGTAAGTCCCTTTTGTTTTCACGAAGCCTTTGTTTTTAAATGATTTCCATTCTTTCTAGCCCTTGCCGACTCTATTCAGCACGACTTGCGGTCTATCCTGGACCAGGCTGTTGCCGCTGTCAATCCTTCAGCTGGTACTGTCAAGCGGTCTTACTTCAAACAGCAAGCCCATGCTCTTCAAGCTTTAGCCGAGCTTATTGATGAAGGAATGTGTTTGGCTTGCGAAGCGGCAGATAAGGAACAGGCTAGTGAAGAGGAATTGGAGGCCGAATAAACTTGTAGTATGGCTGATATAGTCTATGGGACTCTAATATTTTTGTTTGTAGTTCTGCGCCTTCGGGCTGATTTTGTTTTATATAGTTTTTGTATATGCAGCACTTCAAGTGCCATATTCCTCGTTTGATTGATTGTCTTGTCTGAACGGGTGTCAATTGCCTTTTTAGGTTCACAGAATTAATGCATGTTCGCAAAGTCCATTCAAGGAATAAGGTCATGTGTGTTTTGGCTGACTTGGGCATGATTTCCGGGCTTCGCTTTTTAATTTGCCAAGTCTATGTTTCCAAAATTAGATCCTTGATATGTCAACGACAAGGATGCTGTTTTTGAGGGCCGGTGACTTCGTCATGTTTCCGAGGTGTAGCGTGGTCATTCTTTTCGTTACTGATATCTTTAGCCATGGCTTTTCTTTCACCAGTTCTCTTGTTTTGATCCGGTTCGCAAGGCGTCATGTGTTTAATTTATTATATGGTGTATTGAAGACTCAAAATTTCTGGGTGAGTTTCTTTCATAAGTTGTGGTGGATTTAAGTTTGAATGATTGTGCGATGTATTCTGATGTGGTTTGACGTGTCACAACATGGTTACATGTCTCCTCCCCCTGACTTTAATTTTTGAATGGTTTCGACTGTCAAAAATTTTCCAGTCAAAGGTTTTTAGGTTCACGAACAGATATGATGTCAGATTGTGAATTGGTGGAGCTAGTTCTTGTTTTTCAGGTCTTTGTGGTTCAATCCGCAGTGATGAGAATAAATTATAAGTCTGCGATGAATGGTTGTATCAGCCGTCTCTGACTGTACGCATACTTTCTTCCTTTATAAAAGGTGAAAGTTTCCCATCTTTTCTCTTCACTCAGTCAATGACTGTTATTGTGTTCCCTCCTAAACCCCCTGCCTTGTCCGAGCTGGTTGCTCGTGTCAAGCAGTTACAAGCACTTTCTCTTCCAAAGAGTTCTACTGCCATCGCTCTTAAATTTTGGTTTTGCAAAGCTAAGGATCTTGAGGTGCGTGTACGATTTTTCTTTGCATGTTGTATGCATCCTTAATTTCCTTTGTAGACTTTGATCTCGATCCATTATACCGATTTTCATCAAAACATTCAGTTCAAGCGGTTTGCCGGCAGGATTAAACATTGCCTTCGCGTCCATGACTACTACGCCGAGTGGGCCCTTATGTCCTGACTCCACGTTAATAGAGTCTCTGTCCGTGGCTCCTCTAATCCTGTTCTTTCTAAAGCGGTGCCCTCAATTATTGAACACCTCGAAGATATGCCCCCCATTGGTCCTACTCTTGACAGCGACATCCCTATGGGATCCCCGGCTGCAGGTAACGGTACAGATGGTTGGAACCAATCTTCCTGGTCCGACCCCCCTACGCCTTCCCCCTCCAGAGCTAGTACTCACTCTGACCACGAATTTGACTACGGCAGAGTGCAGCAGGCTGAATCCGGTTTGCCCGTCGTGGACCCTTGGGTGCATTTCTTTTTATCCTTCATGTACTTCATTTACTGATTTGTTTTTCCCAGGATGACTCGCCTGAGGGTGACTGGGACGAGCCTCCAAACCTTGAAGGTCTCGCGGCTCGAGAAGGAACCTTGAAAGCCGCGCAGAAGATTGCTGAGAAATTTTCTGAAAGGATTCCTCCTCACGTCCCCTTTGAAGGTCAACAATTTGGTTCGACCTTCTGTGCCTTCTGCTCCGGTACTCCTCGCCATCCTCCTCATGAATGTCCTGCTCGGTCCGTGAAGGTACGTTTTTGGCATTTTCTGTTTTCCTTCATGCTTAATTATGATGTTTTAGGCGCATCGTCCTTGCTTGTCTTGCTTAGCGAGGAATGAGGAATGCCTGTTTATGGGTCTCAAGGTTGAGTGCATGAATTGTGCCTGTCACTGGGGCCGTGGTTGCGTTGGAGGCACTCCTGATAGGAATGTCTTAGCTTTCCCTTTTTCTGGGGATTCCGATGAGCAAGTGGACTCGGTTATGGCCAAGATTAATGCCATGACTTTGGCTATGGCTCCTTATGGTCCAATTGGTGGTAAGTCTTTTTCTTTTTGCTTCGCGAATTTCTTTTCATGTTCATTTTCTTGATAGCCTGCACCACCACTTCTGACACATCTCGTGCTCAAGAAGTCGAGGATTCTGCGCGAGCCTATGTTGCCCTCAACTGGCGTCAGTTGACCTTTAATGGTCCTGAAACTCTTCCTTCTCTTGTCACCTCTTGTGACACATTATTTTCATGCGTCGAAGTCAATACTCGCAAACTCCTTGCTCTTTTGAAGGTGCGAGCTACGCTGACCTCTGAGTATTGAATTGTTCGGGCCAAGTTGGAGGAGAAGCGTGCGGATCCCAGCAACGACTTTGGACCTCCTATCCCCCCATCTTCTGCTCGAGTCAAGAAGACTTCTAAGGGGAAGGATCCTCAGTGGTGGTAAGGCAGCTTCGCGGCCATTCTTCTTTTTGTATTTTTGAACTGTAGTATATCGTAGTCGCATGTGTCATTAAACATTGTTCAACCAATGTAGTTTGTGTTTTTGTTACTTGTAGAGACCGTGGATAGTTTGCATGGTCGTCCCCCCCCTCAATACATATAGCTTTGTGAAGGGTTTCAACCCCCAAACTGTTGGTGTGATTTATGCCAGTTCGGCTTTGTTATGCTCGTCTTCATTATCTGGTAATTCATCGAGCACATCTTCTTCGTTACTGTCCAGTAATTGTTTCATTCTGGCTGGTGGTACGTCAATTATTGCGTTGACGTCTGGGATTTTTATATTTTGCCTCGCGAAGTAAGGAATTAATCGATAGGCTGCTATTGGTCTTGCGAATGTTGAACCATCGATCTCACAGAGGATGTAGGCACCACCCTTGTTCCGTCCTAGGACCACTAAGGGACCCAAGTAACGGGGTCTCATTTTTCTGTTAAGTGCCTTTTCTATTTGCGTGTTCCTCATCAGGACCAAACTTCCTTTCACGAAGTTGAAGTCTTTTATTGAGTATTGGTAGTCCTCTTCGAATTTTAGCGCAGCTTTATGCCTAGCATCGTAGACTTTGGATTTAAGACGTTCTAAATCTTCCGTGCATTTTTGTAAACTGATCGCTCTTCGCGCTATAAGTGAGGTGGTGCTTATAATGTTGTCTGGAGGTGGCATAAGCCATGTTGATTCCATGATATCCAAAGGCAATAATGGTTCTGTGCCCATGGCTGCGAAATATGGTGAACAACCCATTCTTTTTCTAATGGTTATTCTGTCAGACCAGAATACTGAATATGCATTCTGGCTCCAGTTTTTCTGGTCACCCTTGGACGCTTTGAATAGTCCTTGGCGCACATCAAAGTGTGGTCTTTCCGCGATCCCGTTGGCTCACGAATTATATCCAGATATTCGGATATGATTGATATGGTATTTCTTGCTGAGATATTTGATGGCTGCTACAAAGGCTTTGCCATTATCGGATACGATTTCCACCAAGCTTCCCCAGCGGCACAGTATATCTTCGAATATCCATTCCCCTATGGTTCGCGTGGTTTCTCATCTTAAACATCGGAATTCTGGGTAATGGCTCATGGAACACCGTCCTTGAACAATATACTTGAATTGCCCCGACATCAGCATTAACATTGTATCCATGTACATCTTCGCGAAGAGAGGTGGAGGTACTGCAACCATTGCAGGCATGTAGATTTGCCTCATTTGTCGTACTTGGCATAGATGGCATGTCCTCACGTACCATGCAATATCAGCTTTCATGTCTGGCCACCAATATCGGATTTTAACCAGTTCGTGAGTCGCATAGAACCCTCTATGAGCTACTTCGTCATGACCGGCTATCATGACTTGGATCCTTTTTGACTGGGGTATGACAAGTTGATGTTTGCCTTGCATACTTCGGTGCCATAGTCGACCATCTTTTTCGAAGAAGTTCATAGCATATCGTATGAACTTTGCGTAGTCTTCATCATTTATTTCTGGCGGTCGGACAAGGTTTGTATGCCATTGTAAGATGAGTTCTAGTCTTTTGTCATGCAACACTTGTTGCGCGGTTCACGGGACTTCATTATATGTTAATAACGTGTTTTGCTCTGTTGATTCTGTCGTCTCTTCTGTGGTTATTGAGAAAATGTTTAACGGGTTGGGGATTCGATTTTGCATTAGGCCGTAATGTGTTTGTAGGAAATCTTCCATCCCATCTTCAGGTGGTGGAGGATCTCCTTCTTGAGGGGGTCGCCTAGATAAGCCATCAGGCCCATGTCTAGTTCCTGGTACATGCACTAGCATGAAGTGAAATGATAAAATTCCTATGATCCACCGATTTACTGCAGCTGATGGTGCAATGTCAGGGTTTTTGAGCATTCCCTTGATGGTGCTTGCGTCCACTTCTACTATGAAGGTGGGTAGGCCGATCAGGTATAATTTACAATCTCCTAGGGCTCTGTATAGGCCATAGATTTCTCTCTTAGCTTGCGAATACCCGCATTCGCAGGGATTTAAGGTAATGGATCCAAACCTCGTGAAGTATCTGATGGACGGGTTGTTTGGGTTGCATTGGGCTAAGTAAAATCCAACCACAGCTGGTCCTGTGTCCACTGCTAGAATAACAGCGCCATTTGAACTGTAGCTTATTGGGCTTAATGCAGGGCTCTGTCACATGGCTTCTTTTAACTTTTCTTGGGCCTCTATTTCTTCTGAGCCAAACTTGAATTCCACATCTTTGTGGAACAACTTTGTCAACGGGATTGAGTTCTCCGCGAAGTTCTCTATAAAATTGCGTAGTACTCCAGCTGTCCCTACGAAAGCTCGAGTATCGGATATGTCTTTGCATGGTCCCCATCTCAATATAGGGTCGATGATGCTGGGTAATGGTAAGTGACCTTGGTAGGTACACTGGTGTCCTATGACTATGATTTCGGGACAGCAGAGGTACACTTTCTTGCCAGAGAAAGTACCACCACAATATTTCATGCATTGGACTATTCTGTTTAGGTTCGCGAAGTGTTCCCATACAAATCTCCGGATGCTGGGATTTTCTGGTATCGTTTTGTAGGTATTGCCTACTTCATATCGCGTAGCTGGTCCGCGAACGGGTACATTGTCAATATATGGGATGGTATATCGAGGGATTTTGGGTTGTAGGATGTAAGTAACATCATCGTGGAAGATGGGTACTGAATTGGTCCAGCCCATAGGTAAGGTTACTAGTCGTAAGGCGCCATAAGGTGTTTGGAAGGTGGTAAGGTCGCGGGAACTTTCAGCCAGCATCTGTTCATCGTATCCAACGAATAGATCTAATGTTGCTCCACATGCCCTGCCTGCAAAGTTTTCTGCTAATTGATCGGTGGTAGGGGGCAGGCCTGAGTGCGCGATAGTGACTTTGTTAAGTGGTTCAAGACTATGAACAATTCTTAAACTTTTGCCATCCTTCTTAAGCACGGTAAACCATCGCGAACGGTACAAAGAATTCGATGGTTCGTATACCCCCGCGTCGAGCTTGGTTTTAATGATTTTACAGATTTCACTGTAGATGCCTGGGGGTATTGGTATGTTTCTGAGTACCCACGGGGTGTGTTCGATTACTGGGATGTCGATGGGAGGGAAGAAGTCTTGTCTGAAACTTCCTCTTTCGGAGTCTTCCCAAGCGAATGCTTGGTCCTGAATATTCATGAAATGGTGCATGAGTTTTACTTCTTCTGACCACAGAAAACCTTCGTTATGGATCGAGTTGATGTACTCTTTTCTTTCTGTGGTATACCTATGCGAAGGTCTGAAGTCTGGTGGTAACGGTGATAATTTTGGCATGTTTTGTAAAGGGTTGCCCTTAATGTTACGGATAATCCTGAACTTTTCAGGTAGAGTGGCGAGAACAGGTTTCGTTTTGAGTGCAACTGGTTTATACTTCTTGTTCGCATAGATGGAAGCAGTTTTCTCAAACCATGGTGCATAGTTTTCATCACCAATTACATTCGAGCCGTATAGATTATACATGTACTCGAGTGGTTGCGGGTTTGGTGCTGACTGGGGTTTTACGCTATGCTGCGCATAGATAGGCACTAATTTTTCTGTTCGCGGGCCATCTAACGGTCCTTGGTTGGAGTTGAGTTCTTGGGTAGCAGGGATATTAAGTTGGGTGGGGTCGCACGCTGATAAATATTGTGTGGCGAGGTTCAACTTTGTGAACTGATTATTGGTAGCATGTGCAGAAATAATAGGTTTTTGATTCGCATCCAGTTCTATGACTATGGCCACTTCTTCTTGATCAGGTAGCCGGTCTTCTAGTCAGGGATCATCTTCATCTGAATAGGCATCATGCGTCATGAGCCTGATACGACCCCTAGGTCTGGTGGGAATTGTAGCTGTTTTCCCTGTGTTGGGATCGTGAATTGTAATAGTCTGATCTTGATTTTCGTAATTTCTTATGATGCTTCACGTAAGGGTATCAAATGGCCTCCCGAGTAGGATGTCATACACGGATTGTCTAATGACATGAACTTGCAAGTATAAGGTGATGTTGCCGAATAAAAAGGCAATGTTTCGCGCAAGGCCAAGTGAACTATTCAAAGTCCCATTGGCCGATTGCATATCTATGATTACTGAGGGATCATAGGTTAACCCAAGGCAGTGACACACTGCTTCTGACATCGATATCACTTGTGATCCCAGGTCAATGATGCATTCAACCTTTAACTGATGGTCCACGATAGGTAATATAGACCGCAAAGCAATAGATTCAGCTGCACACTTAAGTGGGCCTTTCTTGATGCGATCTTCATATGGGTCGCGAACCACAAAGGCTCCTTCTGGGAGCTCTTTGCGAGCCACTGTTACTGTGGTATGTTCAAATGTTTGAACTACAGGGTTGGGTTGCCCATATAGTAAGGTAGTTTTCACTGAGGGGTCCTCAGATGGGACTTTAATCTCGACAGTGCCAGGCCCCGTGTACGAAACATCATTTTTGAATTGTTCGACAGTGGGTGGCACCTTTCACTTCGTGATGTCATCTTTCATCATATCACGGATCTCAGGTGATAGTGAAAAGAGTTCACGTTGGGACAAAGTAACCGGGGAATCCATGGTCCTTTTGTATACATGTCTTGCTACTAAGGAGTCTTCTATGGGAGCCTTTGTCTGGTAGGCTGGCTCATGTTCGCAATTCTTCTTCCTATAGTCTCGCTTTGCACCTATGTTCCGATCAACGGGTGGGGCATAGTTTTCTGGGCAAACTGAGGCAAAAGGATGTATATCTTCAGGGATAACTTCTTCGTTCTGGGTCTCCCCTGATTGCCGTTTGGGGTTCGGTACTATTTTCGATATCGGCTTCACGAATACTTTTGTGTGTGACACCTCTTTGGTGCGGGGAATAAACGTGTTAATGACTTCAGCTTCTCTGCCATCATCTACTGTTGTTTGTGGGGAGTGGATCTCCAGGTCACTGTCGTCGGACTCCAAGAGTTCAATGAGGGCTGGTATCTCTTCTAGTTCCGGGGTGATGCCTTGATCAGGTGTATCTTTCTTTTGCAAGGTTTCTTGACCCGATTTTGCTTGTTCCGTGACTTCGCGAAGGGTCTGGTTATTCTTAACCGTTACCTTAGTAGCGTCCGAGGTTGGTGATGCTTCCTTTGGAGTAATGGCTACCAGTTTCAGTTCTTCCGCTACCGTAGGTGCAGTGTGTCGTACTAGATGCGGGACTCTAACTTCAACTTGTTTGAACCAAGTTTTAAGTGTCTCGTCTTGTGATGTGTCGGCACAGTCTTGTAGACTCTTTAGTTCTTTTTCAATAGACCCTGTCTTAGCTATTAGGGCTTCGACGTGTTGTGTGATAGTCATATTGACTGGTAAGGAACGCTGGTTGACTAACTGCGCATAGTGTTCTGAGTTTTTAACAAATGTGAGGGGTTCTTTTAGAAATTGCATCATGGTGGTGTTAACAGCCCCTAGTTGACCAGGGTTCTGTTGATGCCATTCTTCAAACTTGTCCACGAGACAATTTCCGAGTAAACCCTTTGGAAGGTAGGCGCCAGTAGGTAACACAATGTGGTTCCTTGTATTCTTTCTGCATTTGCCTTCACGAATCATCATATCAATTTCTTTGCAAGCATTAATGAAGTGTCCACGTTTGCCGCAGAATCCACAATTGCCGTCTCGAGATGTGGGAGAACTAGCAAAGGAAGACTGTGGGTTTGATTGGTAGTTAGGACGTCGTGGGGAATGGTCCTGTTTGTCGCTGATTTGGAACTGTGCTAAACGCGCGATTTTGTCTTCAATAGCTTGTAAATGTAGCGTTATTTCTGAGGGCTCTTGTTTTACCGTCACTGTTTCGGGTATCCTACTCGAATAAACCTGAGGTATCCCTGTGGGAGCAGTAGAAACAGCGGGTGGGTTGTAAGTCGCGTAATGACCTCCCCCATGGTAGGGTTGTGGCGCGTTCGCGTATAGGCTTTCGCCTCTATTTGTTCCTTGTAGCACGAACTGTGCAGCTTCGTATATATCTTTCAAGGTGTAAGGGTCTGAGGGGAAATGATCAGGGAGTTTGATCTGTAACCGGCACATAATTCCTTCCCATACGGAATCTGGGAATCCTTTGCTGAATAGGTTACTGACTTCTGAGCCCGAAAGTCTTTTCTTGGCTTCTAAGAATTGTGCTTTAGGGAAGAATTCCCTATAATACGTTCCCAGATCTGCTAGAGATGACACTTCGCGAGCATATTTGCCTACGACGCATTCAATATCCATATGCTCATATTTTCTATTTGTGTCCACGTCAGGATATTGTTTAATGATGGCCTCTTTAAGATTGTTGTATGTTTTGTTTACATCCGTGAATTCTGTAAGACTTTCCCAGAAGTCTGCAACTGCAACTCCAGGGTAATGTGTCAACCATCTCTTCTTCTTGGTGTTGTTCGTTATGTTGTATCGAACAAACAGGGCTTCTAAGTCCTGTAAGTATCGTGCCAGTTCGCGACTGGGGTTTGCTTCGTTGAATATACTGGGTGCACTTCGCTCATGCCTGAATGGCATCTGAGCATTCATTGCAGGTGGTGCGGCTGCCTGTGCGGGTCCTGCTCCTCCTGGTGCAGCTCCTCCTTGTGCGGGTGGCATTGAAGTTTGTAAGGTGTTGGTGGGTTTTGTATCGATAATTACTGGTTGCGATATGAATGGAATATAGATTTCCTCAGTTTCTCCTTCTTCTACTGGTGTAGTAACAGGTGCAGCTGTTTGTACTGGGGAGTCGTTTGAGGATAATTCGGTAGTGTCGGTGTTCTGTGTAGCGAGACTTAATCTTCTTCCAAACTTGTCAAGGTCTAGTGCTTGGTTTGGGTTATGGAGTGTCGCGGTATCTGATGCTGGGGTAAGGTTACCTGCGGTATGATAGGCCAACGGTAGTGTATCCGAGAATAGGTTCGTGGATAGTTGTAGACTGGATAAGACTTCATCTTCTTCGAATAAATCAAAGGGTTCCACAGTCGAGATATTGAGTCGTTCATCGTAGAATTCTCCTGGTATAGAAGGTTCTACTTCTTCTTCTTTAATGGTTCACGAAGAAGAACTGGGAATTGGTTGGTCGCTGGGTGGGGTGTCGGCAGTTAAGTGCTTGGTATCTTTTTGCCACTGTTGGCGTTGGGTTGTTACACGTAAAGGTCGCGAGGTAGTTGGTTGGTAGGGTTTGTTATGACCAAAGTCCTTTGGGGGTGCAATGATCAAGGTATGTTTTTAGGAGATAGAGTCGAAATTTGACTATTATCCCCTCGCGGTGGGCTCCAAAATGATGAACCTAGAGACTCCTGCGGGCAGAAAACACAACACCTAAACAGCTAGTATAATCAGTCACAGAATCTGAAGGCAGGTTCTTAGCAAGTCTAGTCGGGCACCTCCATGCAGTGACTATAGGTCCTAAGTTCATAGCTTATTCAAGGCTACTTGGTGTTATGTCTCGAGCTACGGGCTCTGTATAAGACAAGGTCCGTTCGTGAAGTGGTTATTAAAAACTATCTAGTTCGCAAAGGTGTTATTGCAGCCTAGTATGTGGCACGGTCTACTGTTGCGCTCATCTTTGAGTGCGATGTCTGGAAGTGTGAGGATGCCAACGAAGGTGAACAACTGCCTTCTTGGTTTATAGAGTAAAGCAAGGGACGGCAGGGTCGCGACTTAGTTAAGTGCATTTGCAGTCACTGACTTGTTAGTGTATATGTTCTTAATGCAAACACTAAGGGTTCTGTAGTCTTTGGTATGGGGGAGTAGTATCGCGAGCGTATTCTGTCTTTCTGGCTAATACACTTGAGTTTTTATACTAATTTTCTCTAACAGTTTGTGTAATCTAAAGGTGTCATTCTTTGTAACCGCAGTAATAGATTAGTGAGCTTTGTGAAGGGTTTGTAACACTATTATCGTTGCTATAACGTCTCTTACTGAGCTTTATAACATATAATTGTGTATGCCAGTTTTCAACGTATTGCGGCATCCTTAGCTGACTGATGGATACTAGTTGCACAGTGCTAGCCTGGGTGATTTGTGAACTTCATTTCTTATTTAACTTCACGACCGTATGTTTGTGTTACGAGTCCCGTAGCTGGGCACAGCCTGCGCGCTTATGCGCAGTCGGTGATTGTATGGGTGGCATCACATGACTAATATTGCATCATGCCGCCTTTGTTTAGGTGATGACATGAATTGAATGACTAGTTCAGTGTCGGTCTCGTGGTAACCGGTATTGCCACGTACTTTGTGCCGTATTGATGATTTATGGTTCGCGAACCATTATCGAGTATGCGCTTCACGACCTAAATGACTATTTGGTGGGGATTTGACTTGTAACGGACTTGCAAGGATTGGTTAATTGAACATCCTTGCAAGTAAGAATTTCATTAAATTGTTTTGTGTGCCTGCGATTTCTGAGCGCACAGAGCCACAAGGCTCATCAATGGGCAGGAACTAATGTTCCATGAAAAATTGAAGGACACGGCAAATGACTGGCCATCGACAGTACAGGTGGAAGGAAGCATGCTGACTGAGCGAACAGCGCAACATAGAGACAATATATCAAGTAGGAACATGTCAGAAATGACATGGAAAAGTAACTCATTGGAGTACAAGGTAATTTATGACAATGCCCTAAGTAAGAAATGACCGCTTCCGCAAAAAAAAAAAAATCCCATACACCATACACAACCCACTAAGACATAAAACCAGGGATGTCAAATATGATGGCATGGAAATCCTCAAAATCGGTGACAATGATGTGACATACGATGACGAAATGTCAAACTAAAACCGTAACATCCGCAAATATGGACGAGCGGAAATATGAGATGTCATGGAAGAAAGCGGCAAATGGAGAACGTGATGGAGCGGAGTCACAGAAAACCAAACTAGGCAGGGAAATGTATCACCTTTTGAATGGATAAAGACTTAATCCCATGCCTCACAATATCAAAAATAGGAGGGACATGATTGAATTAGATGAAAGTGAATCTACCGCCAAAGTTGCTGTCAATAGCACACTATAAACCTACTACCAAGGTAGCAGGAATTCAAACTGAGGTATGTACTACTAAATGTACAGCTTATATACTAAGATGGAGTCTGATGGGTTGGGGTCTGGAATAGTGTAGGTATGGCTAGAGTGACATGATCTGGAATGTTCTGTATCTAGAGGAATCGAGTATTCCGTGGACTCCAATATAACACCTACTCACTACCGTGACAGGTTCTAGGTGTGATAAATGAAATATGTGAAATTAGTAATTGAAATAGGAATATGAAATATGAGATAGAAACTGGGATTCCAATGATTGACTTGGAGCTGGTGGAGTTGATGTTGGACAAGGTCCATGGAGTCTGTGGCATGATCGTTACACTACTGCTGCATTGCACCTCTATCTGGAATTAAGTCATGTTACTAACTGTGATGTTTACAACATGCAGACAATAAACATTTCGTAGTGAGCTTTAGTTTTCTTATTTGTTTCTGACAGTCATAGATTGATATCATCTCTAGACTAAACCTGGCCTGTTACCACTGTTGCTCAAAAAGAGGGCCTAAATTTGTTCTCAGTCACATTGGACTGACACATCTTCGCACTCTTTTCCCATTACTACAGCATTTTTGCCTCCAGCTCTTTCGTCTCTTTCATATCCAACTGGCTACTCTTCCATAAGTGCTTTTGCTTACTTCAATGCACCAAGCATATATACACATACCACAGTCCCAAAATTTTTGGTTTACTTCCAAGTACCACTCCCCTCACACATCTTTCCACATATTTCTTCTTAATAAACCAACCCATGCCAGTGTTGACCCTGCAGCCTGATAAGAGCCTGATATCTAGCCAAGCCAAGCAAGGCTACCTAACTTATTGATATATTAATGCACTGTTCCTGCAGTCATGGTCTGATATATCAATGATGCTTAAGCAACCCATGACCATGCCCACTCTCCCAAACCCCTTGCCCACAAATGTTGGCCCTCTGTCAGCCACCATCAACAAGTGCTCCTGTCAGAGTGCACTCTACACTGCATGGAGAATTCAATATTCTTAACCAAAATATTGAATTCTATAACTGTATATTTTTTCAAGAATCTTCACCAAAATATCAAAACATGATTATTAATAATATTTCAATAATCCTGTATATTGAAGAAATCTTGAAAAATTCCCAAATATTGAAAGAATATTAAAAATATTATTTCACTATTTTTGTGTAATATATGAAATTAATATACAGTGGGTACTGGCAACCCCCGCCAAATTTTGGGCTCTGAGTGATCTCGATCTCGGCTGGAAATTTGGCACTTTGATGGATGCACCTACTGCAGCTCAAACAAGGAAGATTCACGAATACTTTTGCAGGAACCTTTTGCTCAGGACATAATTATACATGTATTCTTTGAAGCAGAATATTTTTAAGACCCTGTTTTACTATAGTTTCATTGTATTTATGGCATTAAAAATGCCTTTTTAAAAAATGTGCTCTGAAGAATACATGTATTTTATTTTAAAAAGATATCCTGTAATTTTTCCAAAGCAATATGAGGGTTGTGGAAGCCTGTACCAGGTGCATTTGGATCAGTAGTCCAAAGGCTTTACAAATACAACCAAACAAAGATGTCCTCCCACTTTTACACCATCTCATCTGCTGTTGATGGACATGGTCCTTATTGTACTTCTGAAATACTTGAGGAAGTATACCAAGTACAGCATGGTGCAAAAAGATACCTCACAGTAGCAAAATTGGATTTTCAGTTAGACTAGCATATAAAGAATTGTAAAAATGGCTCAGGATTGGATATTGCAAAGGCTAAATCTGTGCAAAAGACAGAAGTGACCTAAAATATAGATACAAACATCTCCAGACAGCTGTAGCCAAGTTACTGGAGCTGCAGGGAATCTGGCAGTTGAGGCTGACAATGAAGAAGCAGAGACAGGGGCTGAAAGGTGCCAACAAGAGATCATAGATGTTGATATTAAGGGACAGGATGAGAATGATAATTAGTATTATTCTAGGAAGAATAGTGCTACTATATACTTGAACTTGTATGTAGCATTATGAAAAGAGAGGAGCATCCATCAGTGAGATTTGAAGCAATTAACGTCGATTTGCTGTCAAAATGGCTGAAAATAGGCTTAGTCAGCTCACGTTTTGGAACTGGCAGTTGCCAGTACCCATATACAGTTATAAATTTTAATATTTCAGTCAAGAATATTGAATTCTCTATGCAGTGCTAACTTAAAAATAACACAATGACAATTGTGCTCTGTCTACTATTAATAGTACACAAGTCTGGCCATCAAAAGGGATTTTTATTTTGCTTGTAGTGTGGCAACAGAATGTAAGCCATTAGCCTACTAACATTTGTATCCTTTAAAATGGCTCATTCTTTGACATACTCCCATTTCTGCATGAAATTCATCAGTTTCCATTGCCCCATCCCACTGCATGGGGAATTCAATATTCTTGGCTGAAATATTAAAATTTATAACTGTATATTAATTTCATATATTACACAAAAATATTGAAATAATATTTTTAATATTCTTTCAATATTTGGGAATTTTTCAATATTTCTTCAATATACAAGATTATTGAAATATTATTAAGAATAATGTTTTGATATTTTGGCCAAGATTCTCGAAAAAATATACAGTTATAGAATTCCATATTTCAGTCAAGAATATTGAATTCTCCATACAGTGTCCACACGATCCAATTTATCCAAATAAAGGGCTTGTCCAAAAATGGACTAGGGATCTAGTTTAAGATCTTAATGACTGTGTCTTGCTTTCTTCTGATACAGGACATACAGCAGTCTCAGATCATTGTCATAGCTTCTACTTAAAGTAAATATATCACTATAATTTACAATTACCAGCTGTCATCCATTCTAGTAAGGTCAATCCCTGGATAGAAATATTCTTAGATTGTATGTCAGAATCCCTTATTGCAAGAAAAAGTGAAAAACCTAGTGAAAAGCAGTGCAATTTCAACTCTTCTTAATGGTTGTGAGGCTTGTAGAGCTCATCACAAGATATGTGTAATCATTATGCATGCGCCATAATCCTAATGTAGCACTGAGATCATTGTTCCTTAAGCGCATTTGAATTGCATTTGCTGATTTTCAGAGCTTCATCTGACAGAAATTAATCCCTTGCTCTGGAGCCTTTATGGGCTGAGAGAGGCATTTTCAGTGACAATAAGGGATCATTATTTGACTAAAAGGATACTTTAATTCAATGACAATGCCTTTCTATGGTACATAGTGTAGGAATACCACTATATTATGCAGAATTTGTATACTGACATGGCAAATATAGACCTAGAGAAGTTATAATCTGAATATTCAAGTCAATATTATGTGTATAACACTGTATGGGGAATTCAATATTCTGGCCTATAATATTAAAATTTAGAACTGTATATTAATTTCATATATTACACAAAAATATTGAAGTAATATTTGCAATAATCTTTCAATATTTGGGAATTTTTCAATATTTCATTGATATACAGGATTATTGAAATAATATCAAGAATAATGTTTTGATATTTTGGCCAAGATTCTTGAAAAAATATACAGTTATAGATTTCAATATTTCAGCCAAGAATATTGAATTCTCCAGCAGTGTAAAATGTTGACACCTTTTTAGCACCCACAATACCTGAAAAAAGGAATAAAAGAAAGTGAAAACATCGGTACAAGCATTTGGTTGAATCAATACCCAGTTTACCGAACCAATAGGATTAGCATCGGCTTCTTCCGATCAATCCGAATTCGTTCATCGCCGCTTCACTGACCTACCCACCTCAAATTTTTCCTTTTTGTTTTTTGGCCACGCATTTGGTGATTAAAATGTTCTTACTGTCTTACCCTTAGTTTATTCTTCATTCATGATAGAGTAGTAATAATTTCAACATATTCTCTCTTAGCTATGTATAAAATAACAAACACAACATTGCATAGATATACCAGAAATACGATGTTGCATTGATGGTGTGCCAGGGATGGATCTAGGCACTAAACGTGGAAAGCCGCAAGTGGCTGTAATGAATTTGGACGATATTACATCACTAGTAAGGACCGGCGATCCGTAACAATCCCGGGCGCAATCCCAGAAGGTTCTGGCGCGATCCAATTCTCTGTTTTGGATGATGTCGGCGACTGTCGTTCTGGTTGAGGCGCGGAAAAGGGGTGCTGGCCATCACTGACAGCGAGCAGCGGTAAATTGATTCGGTGACCCTTTTTCAACCCTTTTTGGTCATGACTGCAGCTGATATATCAACCAGTGACGGCAGGAATAGGCCTTTATTATATCATGGTTAACGGTATCCTACAGACGTTGATATATCAGTCTGCATGGTAGTGGTGGGACGTAGGCATATAGCGGAGATGTGCTGCAGCCGCTAGATAGAGAGCTAGTCCAGAGTCTACAGGTCGTGTCAAAGAACCTTGAAGAAGATAAAGTACCGATGAAGTTGAAATTTCGAAACAAAACTGCAAGGGAAGACAGAGCCGACACATGCAAAGGCCAAGAACGGCACGTCTACACATCACGAGAATACAGCCAGCATGACACATAATCGCACCATAATTCACGGCCACGGTCAAACGCAAGGATAACCAGTTTGGTCCAATTCAGGGCACAAAGGTACCAAAAATGTTCGCTACTGTACTTCACATCATATGCCGAGCTACCAGGAGAAGTCAAATGGAGAGCAGAGAGACCGGAACGAGAGGGAAGGAGGGAGCCTAGGGACTGATACCCCCACCGCGTCTTAGTAGAGAGTGTGCTTGTAGCGGTTAATCAAGTGCGGAATCCAAACAAAAATCATGCGAAGGTCAAATTCATGTGAACTCGTTTGATGTCTATTTGATGTCCAGTGAATATACACCGACATGAGATCCTAGCAGCAGTGATCTGTCGGAATGACGATGATCCTAATATTCGACACAAGTAAACATTGAGTATCTGTATGACGGCCACACAGAGAGCGCCAAATAGCGGGAAAGTAGGATGGCAAGCTTTGGGCAAGCCGGCGCAATGACGGAAAAGGCAAGATCGGAAGCTGGGGAGGCGGGCCGGAGTTTTGTCGCCTCGCGATTGTCACGTTTCAGTTTTTCCACTGGTCTGCAAGCAGATGCCAAAACTGGAGTCAAGCGAGCGCCGTTGCCCTTTGACTGTAGTATCCTCTTTGTAAAAAAAAAACAGCGAATTATTTCTGACCCTCATCCAGTACTTTTGTTCCGAGTCCTATGTATATAGGTACTCGGTTATTATGCAAATGCGAGACCCCCGTGGGAAATTCTATTTGGGGAATCACGGCATTTGCCGTGATTCGCACACTGGCAAAGGTCGTGGGAAAAATCTATTCGTACACTTCGGCATTCTCCGAGACTTGCACACTGGCAAGGGTCGTGGGAAAAATCTATTCGTACATTTCGGCCTTTACCGAGGCTAGCTTGGTCATGAAATTTTTTATTTGTACACTTCGGCAGGCACCAATTCTTGCACTGTGGGCATGTAATCTGGATGCTGACATTGCCACACCATGGAGCAGATGTGTCTATTGTTGTCCATAATGAGGAAAAGCTTCGTGCTGCACTTGCTGAACTGGAGGTGTGTCTGTCTTGTACTTTCCTTCTTATGGTCTAAACAGATGCCAGTGTGAAGGAACACAAGTTTGAAGATGTGGCTGTTGAGTATGATCATACTGATGTCAAACACAAAGAGGATTAAAAAGGCCCAGGATTAAAAAAGCAATGTGCAAGAGGTGAATTGAGCACAAGAAGATACAGGGACTGTGAAGCATCTTGTCTTCTCCTACGATGCACACACAGACATGACAGGAAGGATGTCATTGTCTCATAATACTGTGAACACAGACTCATGTTCATAGAGCATGCAGGAGCCTAATCTCCAGGACAGTCAGGACAGTCTTCCTGTGAATGCAAGTTGGGGCGACTGTAAACATTGTTGCTCAGCTGCATGTAGGGTGCATAGTGCTGCCTGAGCACAAATGTGTAATAAGCATTCAATCATAGCAACAATATACAAACCAAAGAAAAAGAACAATATGTGGAAACAAATGCCCATATGAATATATTGATGTTCTGGGCTCTTCACAGAATATCAAGGGCATTGGAAGTGTCCCAGAAACATGGCTGGAAAAGTTGCAGTAGCGACTAACTCTGCTTAGAATCCTCTTGATCCTGTGAGGTGCTGCGACAACATGTTAGACCTTTAATATCCAATGTCATCTAGTAGGAGCACATACAATGATGATGGTTCAATTTGTTCATTCATTCTGATTAGAGTCATGAGCTCTGGGAAAATCAGGCAAAAATGAAAGGATGAAAGAAACCCACATCTCAGGATGCATTTCGGAACAGAGGTGTGAAGGGATTGTGAGTTGGTGGCCGAATGACTCGATCATTTGTCTTTGCTGCATCATGTGCTAGATTTTTCCTTTGGTGGCACATATGGAATGAATTTTGATGTCACCATGGAGGTAAGGTCTGGTGGGCAAATAGAGTTCGAAGACAACAGAACTGGGGCATCTGAGATATCTGTTGTCAATGGTCCAACTTGAGCCACTTTTGAACTGAGGTTCTGGTACAAGTTGTTGCCAAGTGGAATAGCATAGTCACCAGCCAAGTACATGAGGAAGAGCTCGGATCATGAGGAGTTCATGTCAAGACTGCCTATTGAGAATCCAAGACGGAGAGCAGAGTACTCTGTTGGCCGAAAATGTGCTGGTCATTTGAAATTGAAGTAAACAAATTCGAGTTTTGAGGCTGAGCGATGTTATATCCCAGGATAGGATCAACAAAGCCATAGTTGTCAGAGTGAAGAAAGGCAGTAAGAGAAGAGTCTGGGTCCCATAGTTCTTGGTTTGCCCAGGGTTGAGGTGGTAATTGGAGGGACAACCCAGGAAATTTGGAGTCCATCTAGGTTGAATTCAAACTCTGGCTATCTTGGAGTCGACATTCCAAGAGTTCAACTGAATGCAGAAGCACATGACCACTGTGTAACCTTGTACTTTGTTGAAAGAACAAAGACAACTGAGTAAGCCACAATGGCATAATTTGTAATTAAATGTTATTCTATATGACAGAAACCAGTTAGTTTTGAAACTGCCTGAATATCAAGACCAGGTAATATTCAATACTCACATATTCTCATACTACTTCCCTAACTCATGGCTAGATACTAGAGAGAGGAACGAGGCCATCGTGGCAGAACGATGGGAGCTCCTTTGAATTATCGATCACCATCAATCATCATGTCCACGTGAGTTGAACATTCAGCAGCCATTCCTTGCGATTTTTGTTGCACTACTCATTAGCATGTAAATAGTCATATTTACTAGTTAGTATGATGTCTGAGCCAATATAATGAAATTCTGTGGTACATTCAACTTCATGTATAAACAATACTGAACCAGTACTAATTGTGACCATGTCCTGCGATTTCTATGTATTACATGCTGTTGGATGATGATACTTGTGGCCTCGTCTGTGAACATGGTCATCAGACATTTTCCCTGGATCATCCTCGTATTTATCCATGAATAACCTAGATGTTTACATGAGTCTCGAAGTCTGTATATAATATCATAGTGAAACTTGTCTCAACTCACTGATATAGTTGATAGTAGTTCTCTTGTAGCGATTCAAGGCAAACAGAGTGATGAGGAAGCCAGAGTAAATTGAACAAGTTGATGGGATGATGCTAAGAGAGCTTAATGTGACATTGAAGATAACATTGTAATCGGAAATTTGGTTCAAGTCTCTGTCATTGCCAGATAGTACTCAAATACAGCATGATATTCTCAAATTGTAAGATGCCAACATATACATGCATCTCTAATTAGTTCTAGTGTCATAATACAGGCATACATGAATAAATAGATTGAATATTGAGGTCAGTGGGAGCTACCCTCAGAATCGGAATGGTCCTCCAAAGGCAAGGAAATCATCATGTGGGGACACAGCTTGATTTACATAGGACTCGGTCCTGCCACGCGTATGTGTTGGCCCTCACCAACTAGTTGGCAGCTGATCTAGGTACTCAGTTTTAAAGTGCCTACCCACTGCATAATGACGAGAGATGGGCGCTCGGCTCGGCTAAACGCTATAGCTCTCAAAGGGCTGATTGGAGCCGAGCGGAACTGAACGGCAGCACTAACCGTAGCCTTCCATTGTGACGCGGACGAATCCGAGCTTATCCTCTTTCTCCCGCCATGTCTGGAAAATTCGTCGCCTCTCAGGATGGTACTCGCATTTGGGCAGATGCTGCTGGTACTCCAGGAAAGCCACCCGTTGTTTTTGTTCACGGTTATCTTTGCTCAGCCCTGGTCTGGGACAAGCAGTTCAATGACAAAAAGTTGTTAGATAATCTGTTCATGGTACTGTTATTCTCCTCTTCTCAGGAACGTTTTGACATATGTACTCCTGCAGATCAAATACGAGGTGATCCAAAACCACATCTCCCCTGATAATTCCTCTTATCCTTTTAAATAGACTCGCGGACACGGTCGTAGTGACCAGCCAGAATGGGCGGATGCCTACGCTTCTGAAAAACACGCAGAGGATTTTCAGGCCGTGTGCGCCGCTTTCAATGTTACTAAACCGACTGTCGTGACCTGGTGCGTTCTTTACTCTGTTCCGTTGCTCTCTAACCCCAATGTTTTCAGGTCACTTGGGGGCGTTGTTGTAGCCGATGTGTTGTCTCGATACGGCACGTCCCCTCTTCCTGTGGCAGGGTATGTGATTCTTAACGGGGGGCCCTTGATCTCTGGGACGCGGGAAGTCCCCAGTTCCCACAATACTACCGTTATGTCTTCTCTCCTATCTCCTCAGACAACCGAATTCCAGACTGCGCTGAAAGCGTTTATCAATGCTTTCGTCGCCCCTGAAAAGTCGATTACTTTTGAAGATCAATGCGCGTGGATGGGCAGTGCGGTGGGCATGGTGAGTATAATCTAAGAATCTTGTTGGAAGAAACTGACTGAAAGTCAAAGAACGCTGCTTCACGGACGTTCACGCTTACACGCGCCCAAGATGAAACAGCCATACGCTCTGTGGCTAATGAGCTGCCGATACTCTGTATCCAGGGTACGGACGACGTGCTGATAGACTCGGCGAAACACGAAGAGTTGATGAAGAAACACTTCGGAGACAATATGGACTATCAGAAGCTTCCTGGGGCAGGTCACGCGTGTTTCTACGACCTCCCGGAAGTTGTGAACCCGATGATCATCCAGTTCGTTCAACGTGTGTGCAAAAGCTCGTAGTAATATGAATTCTTTCTGATACTTGCAAATGCGCTGGGCGAGAACAAGGCAGCGGAAGATCGGGTCAAAACGCAGTGAGTTCGCGTGTCGAGCTGCGAAACATTCCGTGAAGTAAGCGAACTTGTATCTGTTGCGTTTCAGATTGTTCCTTAGGACGTAGTGGGTCGCTCGAGTTTTTTTACGTTCCAAATCACCGTTAAGTTTTCCGAATCGCTGACGCTTCTTTATCCCTACTTCCGGTGAATCCTAATGCAGTGGGAGGCTTGCAGTAGGAAATATACTGGATTTTTAGCTACTAGAGCTCAGAACGAGCTGCTTGTATACTACAAAAGTATGTAGAATATTCTACATTAAGTACCTAAAATCATTCAAGTACGGTGACAAATTGGTAAGCCGAAGTTGGAAATCCAACAAGATTTGTAGGAATGCATCTGTGATCCCACAGCCACCCTGATGTCCTCTTGATGTTGCTTGGTCAAGAAATTATGATAACGTGTAAAATCAGCATGAATGACAAATGTGGAGTTCTTACTTAATGCTTTTTGTTCCCGTTTCTCCCGGAATCCGAGTCGACCAATACAACAGTCTTCCGGTCTTCCCGCAATGTCCGGCCAATTGGTAGCCTCTCAGGATGGTACTCGTATCTGGGCTGATGCTTCCGGCACTCCGGGAAAGCCTCCAGTCATATTTATCCATGGGTTTATGGGCTCAGGCATGAACTGGGCTAAGCAGTTTAATGACAAACGGTTGTTGGATAATTTGTATATGGTATATGTTCCCCCCCGCCCACGTCATCAGGTTTTTTGACGTCGATATTTCTAGATCAGATATGAGGTGATCCCAAAGCGCGTCTTCTGTAAATCCCCTTATGCCTTTGACTAGACTCGTGGACACGGTCGTACCGACCAGCCTGATTCAGAGGAAGGCTATGTTTCTGCAAAACATGCAGAGGATTTTCAGGCAGTCTGCACGGCTTTTAATGTCACTAAACCGATTGTCGTAAGCTGGTACGCACTTTAGTCTTTCCGTCCCATATGTTAGCCTTATTACCTCGAACCTAGGTCCCTTGGTGGTGCCATTGTACCGGACGTCTTGTCTCGATACGGCACGTCCCCTCTTCCCGTGGCTGGACATGTTATGATCAATGCCTTAGCATGGATCTCCATGTTACCTGAGATCCATAAAGCGAAGGACGCTACTGGCGTTGCTTTTATTCGGATCCGATCTCCACATACAATCGACTTCCAGAATGCGCTGAAAGGCTATATCAGCACTTTGGTTGCTCCGAGTAATTCAATTACTTTTGAAGATCAGTGCGCGTGGATGGGTAGTGTGGCGGGGATGGTGAGATTTATTGCGCCAAATATCTGATCAGTAAAGCTGATGGAAGGGCAAAGAGCGTTGCAGCAAGGGCATTTTCACTCTCGCGGACGCAGGATGAAACCGCCTTGCTCTCTGTGGCCAGTGAGCTGCCGATTCTCTGTATCCAGGGTACAGAAGACGTGCTGGTAGACGTAGAGAAACACGAAAAATTCATGAAGGAACACTTTGGAGACAATTTAGACTATCGACGACTTCCCGGGGCTGGACACTCACCCTTCTATGAACTCCCAGAAGCAGTTAATCTGAATATTCTTCAATTTGTCCGGCGGATCCATAGTAGTACATAGTAACGCGAATAAATATCTTCCCAAAAACGCGAATATTCCTCTATGTTGGGCGCGCGAAATCGAAAGGTGTCTAGAACTCAGTTCTTAAGCGCTGCAAAATGCCTCTTCACTTCCGTGACGTTCCGTCCGTGGGAGAAATACAAAAGATGGACTCGGATCATCGTCTATTGTCTTCTCTCCTTCGCCCAGTGCGCTACTGAGGACTCAGGATTCTGGCAGGGCAAGAGAGTAGAAGCTCGTCTCATATTGTGGAATCATGGTGGTAACCAGTGATTTTTGTTAAGAGTCTAAAAGGAAGTGAAATGAGAACCCTAACCTTACCATTTTCAGGGCCTCCTCGACGTGACGTGGCTGACTAACGATCAATCTTTGTTTTCTCTCACTATCATCATGTTAACGTTCTATCATCTATGCCCTTTCTAGTCCCGACACACAGCAATAACAGCAGTAACGGCAGACACGAGCTTAATTCGAAAGGTTGATACACATCTTGATCCTTGTAGCATTGAGATCTGATTTTTTCAGTACTGAAATCCTCGGAGCCGTATCCGTAAGGGGATCAGTGCTAGCTCCCATTGGCGGTGGCTCCAATCCCTCTGCATTGTTTCCACGGCCTTCGCTACGCCGCTGACAGCGACGACGCACTCACGGTCTCAGCGGTGCCGACAAGCTTCCATTCCATCGACTACGGAAAGAGTACTCCAGAGTCCAGTGTCTGTCTGGAGCACTGGGATCGCCCTCAGGTGCGTTCGCTTGTTCCTTTGTGTGCTTTCCATTTTGAACTATATCCAATCAATAGCAGCCAATGAGCCCAAGGCTGTTCCTGTCGTCGAGTCAGATGTCGGAATACAATTTCCGTGTGGCTTGACATTGTATTCTGTGCCAGTCATTCACTAAACAGCACTTCCCAACGAGAGCATATCGGTAGGAATTTGTCATCTGGTGGACCTCGTGCTATCTCCACATTTCGGGATCTCCTAGCCTCGTGCCTTTCGAAGGTGTCCCTAGTCGGTGTATATGGGTCCTGCAACGTGTTCTGCGCGAGGCATCACGGTCAGGTGAGCCCTTCGAGGTGCTTGGGTGTCTTTTCTCTAATGGAGCTCATCTGAAGAATTTTTCGTATCTAGCCACGTCACACAAACCATATATACGGTTCTCTCCTTCCTAAAGGTTGCCCGCGTCGTCGGTCTTGTGGCGGGCAAGCATAGGTCTCCACGGTCAAGGGGTATCGCCACCAATACCAATGCCACCACAAGCGCTCCTCCCAGTCAATAGACGGCTTGATATTTGCGGTCACCAAGGATTCCGCCCTCCTTCCGCAGTCTCCTATATGCTTCGCATCTTGCATTTGGCAGGGTGAGATTTGATTACGCGCGATATTAGCCTGTGGGAAGGCGGTTCCGCAGCCACACCGTCCCCCTTGGAGTGCATTAATCTCGGATCGCGGTGGCCGACGAACGTAGAACGTGTATGTCAGACGTCATATGGTGCCGGAGCACTGCGCTAATAAACCTGTGTCCATGACACAGTACATATCTTCGCCTGCAAATTCCATTTATGGACGATCGATGGAGCTGTGCACTGGGCGGGACACTGCCTACACATCAGTACTTACGCGTCAACAACGAAAATCAAGGTTATTTAAAGCTTGCAGTCAACGATCTTTCTCTCCATTCCCTTCTCCTTGCCCACAATGCCAGTCAAGCAAGTTCGCTTCGCCCTCGACCAGACCTACAAGGTGCCCTCGACACCTTCCCCTGCTAAAACATCCTCGACATTACCCTCTTCAAGAGGGTCATCTTCACGACATGGGCCGCGCCTTCCAGGGCCGACCCCATACGCCCTTCCCAGACCAAAAGCTCGCGTCCTCCCACAGGTGCATTCGCTGCTGACAGTCGCGAAGCCCCCTGCAATCAACTATGACCTAGTCAACCATCCTTCCACCGTAACCACCTCCTACTCCACCCTATCGTCCAGACCCAACTCCCTCTCTGAACCTGCCATTTCACCGCCAGTATCTCATTTAACGCTCACGTCCCCCCATCTCCCCTGGCGGATCTCTGTCCGTCCGTTGCTGAACGGCACCTATGTGACCGTTTCCGACGTCCTCTTCGCGATGTATAATGGACTTCGGGAGAACATTTCTCCTGCCGAGTTCTACGCACTTCCCTCGAAGACGGAGGTTCGGAGAGTCACGGAAGCCTATGAGCAGAGATACAGGCGGATAAAGAGCCGGAGTGGGTCGTACGAGGAGAAGAAGGCTGGGGTTAAGCGGGTCGATTTTTTCATGGGACGCACGAGATTTTCTGGGCTTTCGCCCAGTACCAAAGGCCATGATGTGTGGGTTATGAATATCCTGTAATTGGGATTTCGCCCTCGAACATTTTCGTTTCTCTCTCAAAAAAAAAGCTCACGCATCATCTACCATACATTATTCCGTTTCCTTCTCGACCATCGCGCACTAGTTAACTTATACCCACAATTATTTACGCATCACTTGTAGCACAGTCATCTTTTTTTCTTTCTTTCCTTATGACCTATGTAGCTATGTTACGTATATCATGCCTCCTTGATGATTTATGGCTGAACATGACTGCGGCAAATCTGCGGATCTTCTACTATGAACTCCAAATTGCAAATTACATCCTCGAGGGCTGTACAATCTCAGTGCGGCGTATCAAGGGATTAGAGGATCGGACATAGCCAGATAAAACACATTGAAGAGCCTGATCTCCAATCATGTCGACCGTGGACGTAGAAACAAGGCTTGCTAACCGGAGCTAAAGCAAAGTCATTGTAATTTGTAACCTAGTCGACTGTTGAGACCATGTGGATGAAGGCTGGCGACCAACCAGTGCATTCAGCAACCTCACAACAATGTCCGAATATTGTATTGCTACGCAATTCTTTCTAGGGACACCTACGGGAATAAGTAGGCGCAGTAGTTTGTTCGTGTCAGTTACTGTTAGTTCCGGCGTACATTTAAGTGTTGCTTGAGCATTCTTCTACGGAGCCTGGAGCCTTGTCAGGCACGCTTGACAGCTTGTGGCCAGACGAACCAGATGGTTCTTGGAACAACTAGCCATTCAAGCCACGCTCAAAATCTCGGAGCACTAGAAAATACATGCATCGAAAGTGCATGACTTGCGAAACGCACAGCATGAATATCACCATCGTCTGATATTGATATGTAAATGATTTCATCAATGAGGGTAATGACACAAAAATCATAGATGTGTGCGCCGCACTACCAGATCATATACTAAGTAAAAGTACAATCAAAACTGCAATGCGTCATGAGGTTCCGACCGATGGAGAGTGCAAGCGTTAACCTCGCCCTTCAGCGAGGTCCTTATTATCGTAGTTTGCCTTTCCTCCTCAACTCTGCATTCAGCCTCCGGATGAAAGCCGAGAAGCGGCAAGAACGGTTGTTGAGTGAGAGCTATTTCTGCCGCCACACAATGATATTAAGGACATTGTGGTATGTATCAAAAGATGACGACACGTGGCAGCATAGTACGGTTTGGTCGCTTTATAGACATGTCATACAAGCGCGATACCCGTAGATTTCGTAGCCTGGATAAGAATCAAGGCGAGAACGAAACGAGGGTTATCTATCATGATAGTTAATTCAGTACACCGCCAGCCAAAAAGGACCATAAGATACCTCATCTATCTCTTCGCCTCCAGCCCACTTGATCCTCAGATCCTTCACATTTGGCATACGGCAGCATGTATAGCCTCCATGTCCCGCACCTCTTCTCTGCTCGTCAAGATCTCGATATAGGATGATGATCAAGACGCGTCTGGACCACTGCTATCCAAGCGGCGACAGATGTCAGGTAAGGTTAACATCCCATAGTGCCAAAATGCACAGCAATGGTGATCCTGGTGTCCTCAGCGGTCGATATATGATCTTCAAAAGGGCCGAAGTTTACGCAACACTGCCATGAAAATTTCTGGGGCTACCTAGCAATTGCCAAGAGGACGTCATACTTCATCTAAGAAGACTTGAGCTTCAGTCAACGAATGAGACAAAAGAAATCTTACCCTCTAGCAAGTACCTGCCAATAGTAGCTTCCGTTTTCTCTCCGCTAGCTCCGCATCCATCTTCACTTCCATTTCCTTCCTCAATGCGACCCAGTCCGGTTCTTCAACCTCTGCGAGATACGTACCCTCGGTAGCGCATCGGTCCGCCTCCTCATTCCCTTCGATGCCCGTGTGCCCTGGCACGTAGTCGAGAGCGACCTTTCGCCCGAGGCGTCGCACTCTCTCTCGGAGCTTTGCAAGGTAACGAATGATCGGCTCGTTCTCGATAGATTTGCCTTTGCTGCCCATAAAGCCATTCAGCTGCCAACTGCGCAACCACGTTTCCATGCCTACGGTAACGGATCAGGATAGGTAGCAAGAAGAGAAATAGGATAACCGTACAGTTGATTGAGTACTTTGAGTCTGTCTTAATGGTGAAGGGCGTCGTCATGTCCATTGTTTGCTCATGGACACGCACGAGAGCCTATCAAAGGAGTCAGTGAAATTGACTCAAATAAACTGATTTTGTCCACTGACGATAAGTTCTGCCCGGTTATTGGATTGCCTCCCAGGACAACGCTCCGAGATATTTCTAAGTTATAGGTTTCTATCAGTGTCATTCTGATAAATGATGAGCTGCTCACCGTATATCACCATGGCCCCACCAAACGCCTACACCAGCGATAGCACCGACTTTTCCATTCCCTCTACAGGCACCGTCGCAAAAGATTGTTACAGCGTTACTAGCAGGTCGTATCTTCAATAATGCGCCTAACCCGATGTAATCCTCCGCCCCGCTCCTCGTTGGAAATTTCTTGTACTTGCATCCAGAGAATCTGGAGATCTGCCGCTGACACTCAGTCCTGCACACGGCATCAGACGTCCATTTCCTTTCGAGAGCATCGCCAAGTCGTACCACGTCGTGTAGATACCCTTATTCCTCCCGACCTTCACAGCGTAATACCCGGCTGACTTTTTCGAGAAAGCACTGTTGGTGACAGCCGCCGACTCAGCAGTGGATAGGATATATTCTTCCGCGTCCTGTTTGACCCTGAACTTCTTGAACTTGCTACCAGGAAACCCGTTCGTCTGAAGCTGACAGTCATTCCTTTGGACAAATGACGCTAAGCCGAAAAGCTGTTGAGATGTCATGACAAAACACACCATGAAAAGTATATTCCCTTCGTCCTTCCAATTTTAACGGCGTAGAACCATGATTTCACCTTGCTCATCGAACAAGTTGAAAGTGAAGAGAAAAGAAGAAACCATGTGCAGGCTCGCCAGTCACGTAGGTCACACTACCACGTGTGTCGCTGTTTCATCAGGGCCGGCGGCGAAGGAGAGTAACCGGTCCACATCCCTTCATGTAGTGATCCAAGCCAAACCACCGTTCGAACAAGTTTGAAGAATTGAAGTAGCGACAATCCGAGCTGCCCTGGACTCAATTCCATTGCTCCTGGCCCAAAATCGAGGTTCCCGTTCTCAACAGTGTCCTAATAGTCCTAATAAGGTTCTTACACCCCCTCGTAATCGAGCTCCAAATGCCCAATCTGCAACCATTGACCTTCAAGTAGGCTTTCCATACATAAACATTCAACGTTTTTACGTTCTTTTATTAAATAATAGCCTATATACACTATTCCATGATCATCTCGTGTCTTCACTTCGGTACACCGAGTCAATCCTTATAACATTGCCCTGGGACTACGTTTAGACATGGCCCCGACCTCTGTACTCTTCGAATACCAGTGAGAGATCACCCACTTCAGGATGATAGCAATGAATGCGTCAATATCGCTGAACGTGTTTTCGGCATGGATCACCACTCGAATACGCTCCTGGCCCTTCGGTACCGCAGGGAAAGGAATTGCTTGGGCGATGTATCCCTTTGATTTGAGATACTCTGCGAGCTCAATTGAATGGCTCGTGAGCAGGGGGAATACCGGCGAAACAAGGGGGTCTTTGCTTCTATCAGCTGAACACATGGCCAGCATAGATTCCGGAATGTCCTTCAAAGCTAGCCGAAGTTTGGTAGCAAAGTACTGGCTGCACTCGTATACTTGCTTTCGAAGCTATAATGTAGGTTGTCAGTAATTTGTTTAAAGCGGTCAGGACCGTGATGCTCACCCTATCACCTTCAGGACCGGAAATGAACTCGAACGAGCTTTTAATTACTACCAGGTGGAGATGGGGCATTGAAGTGGTGTAGATCAGAGGCCGAGCATAATTGACAAGGTACTTCCGAATAATTGGCGACGTGAGAATGACGGCTAACGATATGGTTCAGGTCACCGTAAAGTCGATGCAAGGAAGAAAAAGGCTTACCCCCCGTCAAGCCTCTAGCTTTTCCGAAGGTATGGAGGACCGTGTCTACCTCATTCTGCAATCCTAGATGATCCACGTAGCCTCGCCCCATCGATCCATACAACCCGGTGGTATGCGCCTCATCTACGACCATATGACAATACGCCTTTGGAATATGGCCATAGAGACTCTCAACGATCTGCGGTAAAGGAGAGAAATCTCCATCCATGCTGTACAGACTTTCCACGGCTACAAATACCGTCGACTTCCCAGCTAATATCTCCGGGTGCTTCTTCAAGAGCGCGGCTATACAGCTCTCGAACGATGCAACAGAGTTATGGGAGAAGGGGTAAGCGTAACGCGTCCGCGCTGCCGCGATTCCATCCCTCACTGACGCGTGGATGAGTTCATCAAAGACGATGATGTCCTCTGCCTGGGGTACAGACCCGAAGAATGCGACGTTGGCGTCATAGCCAGAGGTGAACATGAGGGCTGCAGGGGCATTGAAGTGGGACTGGAGATACTTTTCCGTCTCTGCATGACTCGGGCTGTTTCCGTTGAGCAGACGGGAACCAGTAGAGCCAAGCAGTTTCTTTGACGGGATGAGGGCGCTGAGGACATTTCTGTTCAGCTCGGGATTGGAAGTGATGGAAAGGTAGTCGTTAGAGAAGAAGTCAGGAACGTTGGTTGGTACCGTGGGGTGAAGAAGGTCAACCACTGGTACGCCAGCTTTTGCCCGTTTGTCGAGCCTCTTTTGCAGCGAGATCTCGAGTGCTGTATTCATAGTGAGCGGATAGTGAGGTCGTGATGTTGAACTCTGTATTTATATTGTAACCACGTTTTTTCTAGGTTCACAAGCACTGAAGATGAGATGTTCTCGGTAATTATCGAGCAGCCCATTGGTTTCAGTATCAGTGATGAGCATATGTTCGGAATACAAAGAGCTATGCAATCTTAGATTATTTAAGTGATCAGATGATGTCGGACGGAAACCTGAGCTGATTCGTATATCCGCATTATGTTCTGTTCTTTACATGAATCTTATACACTGCAAATGATTATCAGAGTTCCTTTGATCGTATTTAGGGGACATGCGTATACTAAGTTTACAATTATACCGCATGTGACGTGACTTTACCAGCATCGTCCCAGCCGTCACCACCAGAAAGACATTCTGGCTTCCCATCAATGATGATATCCTCAGTTGTACTTTCGAAGCCTGTTGGTTCGCTGGTAGCTGTTTGAGTCGTGGTCTGGATTCCAATCTTCATAGGTTGCATCGGGTAGGCCATTGAAGTGCCCGATACTATGCTTGGTCCATTGCGCCTCCTTCTATTTCTCTCGGCCCACTCGGGATTATCCCGTGTTGTCTGGTCGAAAGTCGAAATAGCAACTTCAAGGGTAGATTGCAGGCAAACAAGGGTGATGATCAGGGTAGGGTAGATGGCCTATGTATATCAAAAAAGTGAGCGCCATATGAATGAAGTATCTAGGATCAAGAATTTACAGTGAGCTGGGAGAGCATATCCACGACGATGTAGACCCCGTTGTTCCCACAGACAAACGCGATGACCGCAATAAACTTTTTTTATTCAGTTTCTGGGCGTATTATACAACACGGAGAAGACCAACGTACCCAAGTGGTGGAATAAAAAACGCCTGACTCAATAAGCAACGAGAGAACGCCGTTTTGCCTGCGAAATCTATCGCCAATGCCCTCTCCCGTGATTTCACGAATAATTCTGCTGTGCGTCCTATAATTGAATCGGAAATTAGGCAAGTTAGTGAATTAGAGACCAATGTAGGCGTACCAAGTGCGATATGCCACGAGCGTAGTGGCCCAGACGTTCGTTACCAATGTAGAGGCGATGAAGGCAATTCCCCACGAGCCTAGGGTTGTGTTGTCGAAGACACTTATCCCCGGTGGTGCAGTGGCAAATGCTCGAACAAGTCCTACAGCAGTCGCTTAAGGAAACCGCCCTCATAAGCGTCAATATTCTTGAGACTAAATAGAATATCCACCTGCTGTTCCGGTTAGAAGCGTCGCAGACGTGATTATCACCCATGTCTTGCGACTCCATAACGTCCATGCTCTCCATATAACGATACTATCTCCAAGCACAATCTATAGTCGGTCTGTGAAACGGATTCACAGTGAATTAACGTAGACTCACGTTAATGGACTCTAAAGATAGCTGCGAATAAATTCTCGGAGAGGCATTGTCTTCGAAGACGTTGCTACCGTCTGCTGCATGTTGCTTCAAAAAGGCGACAAAATTCTGTTGAAAGCTGACAGACATATGGGACGTTGCTACGGCCCACATGATAGAATTCAACACAGTCATAGCTATGATGACTTTTGTCTTTTTCTTCTTCTTTCTACAACCTACTATAAGAAATAGGCATGATTCTGTAAAATATATCGCTTACAATAGAAGATACATCGAAGCGATGAAAAGACTGGTGTACATTCCTATAATACTATTGATTAGTGGCAACGAGCAATAGGAATATGTGTCGGTACCATTTAGAAGGATTTCAAGACCCAAAGCAATGAAATAGGCCGAAGGGAGTGACAGCGCCATAGTCAACAGATGATATTGGTAGGTGTTCGAGGGAACTAAGCGAGTGCGCTTATTGAGTGATCGCAAAGTATAAGATATACGTAAACCGATATCAGAGTGAAAGTTCTCAGGTCTAGCCTGAGGGTCTGACATAGTGAGTGACTAGAATCATCAGATAAGGTAAGCTCGGAGAGTACCATTTGAGCTACATTTAGTAGCTCCGTTTCACCCGGGTCACCCCAGGCCCAATCGATGATAAAGCCGGTGAATGAACAAGCACATCAACAGTGTCAAGGCACCGGGGAACGCGCCCGACCAGTGCGAAGTCGGATAGGTCACCGGCATTGACACAAGTTCTCTTTACATTGAAAGTGTGATGGTAAGACGGTGTAAGCAATACAATGTAGAAGATTTTGCCGAAAGAGCTACGAACAACAAACTGAACCAAGCGTGGGAATATCATGTGGCTCTGTTCAGTGTTTAGGGCCGTCTGCCATCATTTCATCATGATCTACCATGATGTCCACGGGATGCACGTTTTATTTGCATGTGTTCTAGACTTCTAATTCTACTTGTTACCAGAATGTCTTCACCTCCAGAGACAGCCTCTAGCATAAATGCAAACGTACGTATAGCTACTCGAGACGATGTCGAAGCCGCTGCTACTGTACTGATGCGCGCTTTTTCGAATGATCCTGCCATGAACTGGTGGGGATGTGTCAAAAAAGAAAACGAAGTGACGGACTGTAACTCACCAAGCTCTTCAATGGTGCAGACAATGGAACGTCTTCTGAATTTCCAGCGCTGTCTTGTCAAAGCTACCATGCTTGTCGGCGGTATTGTTACGCTCGCTGTATTGCCGCCAAGCGAGGGAAAGGAGGAGCGTGTTGTTGCGGTTTCTCTTTGGTTGAAGCCAGGACAAACTTTCGATCTACCGCTGACAACGATGCTCAAGGCTGGAGCTTGGTCTGTTCTTATGGGCTGGGGTATACGCGGACTCAAAGTAGGCCATTTCGTAGGATTAATTCGATCTGAATTAAATTATTGACTATTGACCATAGCGTCTCTTTGTAGATTTTACTCCTCACGTAGAGGATACTCTACTAAAAGCGTACAAGGCAAAGAATCTCGACCGCCTGGATTCGTGGCATTTGCTCGAAGTCGTCGTAGATCCAGATCTGCAGGGAAAAGGTTCACCTTTTCCACTCCTTGTTGAAACCTTCGACCAGGAGCTAATTTGGCTATTATAGGCCTATCTTCTCTCCTTATGAAAGAAGGATTCGCCCGTACTTCACCAAAATCTGTCCATCTCGAAGCGACAACTGTGAAGAATAGAGATATATACACTCACTTAGGATTTGAGGTAGAATTTATCCAGGGTTTGTTGACGCAGGTGTACTCATTCCATGCCCAGATCGACGAGGAGCACTTGTTTGGGAAAGGCCGGGTCGACCGCCAGGGACTGGCAGCCGAAGGTACGGCGGCTACTGGCTATCCAGAGTGGGTTATGACGAAGGTAAGCTAGAGGATGTTCTTGATGGATCTGGCTCTGATGTGTTTTTTCATCAAGTGGGAAACATAGAGTTTCGAAAATTATCTTGAATCTGGTGCCTGCGCCTTTTTTTGGAGTATTGGAGCACCTCGTTGAAGAAGAATTTAATGTTCTATAATTAACAGTGAACCTCGTGTTATATCCGAATATGGGTCCTCTTTTTGGCGAGAGGGATATAGATTATTGCCCTTCCTGGTGGTGTAATTGGAATCGGGCAGTGGTTCACTCGATCTTTATCGTAAGTTCAGAGAGACAACGTCAACGAAGAGTATTTATCGCCAGAATGGAAAGTCACGGTTGGGGAATATTAAGTGGTCTTATTTCTACCGGGTGAAGTGAGAATTCCGAGCCAGTAAGGCTGATTCTGTTATGGGACCGCCTCCCTCCAGTCTTGTAAAAAAAACGGGTGTCCAACCGAGGAGGAAGTAGTGATGGGTATGATGATGATTCTATGATTTGAACCTAAAAATTCGGTCCAAAGAAGAGGGACCATGCTGTACTTACCGTAAGATGGGTCGTACCTGCGAAACCCGAGCGCTGAGCATGCGTATCCAGTTTTGAATATCTATATACTTATTCAAAGTGATTGATATCAACAGTGCTGCTCGAGAGCCTACGGACCCTAATAGCGCCCACAGATCTGTTCAAAAATTTAATGAACATCCTTGGAACGTCCTAGGTTTGGTTTCGACTTAATTGGCTTATCCCCTATTATCCGAGTACGCCTGATCACCTTGACCTCTACTTTTACGCTGAGCTCTAGCGTGATCTTTAATCTATGTTGCTCTATCTTTTGAGTGTCTCTATTGTACTCCAGAACCCATGTGAAACGGTATGGATTACTGCTGTTTACATTTCATGGATGATAAAGGAACTTAGAAGGGTCGTACTTCGTTGCTCATCATAGCGGGTCTAGGGACTCTGAGCAGGAAAAAGGGTCTCCGAAATCCCCGGTAATGCCTATAGACAACGTTTTAAAAATCTCTCTCCTTTCGGGCAAAACACGTACAATGGTCAAACTCTGTGCAAAAAATGTAAGCCGTTCATGGCAATGCCGTGGACAACCTAACCAGTTGCATGATACTTCGGCCTGTGTAAGTAACGTGCAATGAAAAATTAAGGGAATCTTTCGAGCACAGCAAAATTCGTGGGGTTTACCAATAAAGTAATCTCGGCTCATTGTGCGATGATTCAATACATGCGCCCAGATTCACCTACGTATGTTCCCCCGTTTTGCGAGTCCAGATATAATTGTTTACCAGAAGTGTCCATCAGAATCGCCCTGCATCATGGCCGCGGTACATAATCCGGCTCCTCGAACGTCGCACATCATACATCAAGGGCTTCCAAAGAGGTAGATTCCCTGATGATCACTGCGAAGGAAAGTTCAGAACACAGTTGACGGATTCGGCGCAAATAGACACCAAGTATTGGGGAACGCTTACTATGTCAGGACTATTGAGAAACCTTGGCAGGTCAATGCGGTACCTGAAAGCGGCATTTCAATTATTGGTGAGCACATCGGATCCTGTACGTAGTCGACCCAGAAAGTTCGAGCTCAGCTCTACAAATAAATTGAGCCACGGTAGCATCTGGGACCAAAGGCTTACAATGTTCGCGCTCCCGAAAATCTTCCAATTCATCGGTAATCGGTATATACCGAAGGAGTAATCCTCATTGTCACATGCGCACACGGGTTCTGGATATAGAACTCTGATCAGACAGCAAAGCCGGATCCTCCAATGCATTTAGCACTTTGCATGTGACTTGATTATCCGGCACTACATTATGTATCAGCTCCTATTCTGCCTGACGAAGCCAGGAATAGTCAGGAAGACTTTCCAACGTCACGTCGAGTCCGAAGGATGAAATCACGAATCATCGTGTTCGGTGTTTGCTACGCCGCTACCAGCAAACTTTGCTCAGAAGCACTGTGCTGAAAGAAGTGAAAATAATGTCACCACGGTTGTCATACGCAACTAACAATCCAGTTATGATCTCCCTCTTTAGCACGAGCTTTGTCCGACACAGACCATTCCGCATCCTGCCATGGCGCATGCAAATGGTACCAACGACATTCTACGATTGCAGGCCTGGGTCGACTGATGATTGATTCGCATGAAACGTGCATGCAATGCGACGATGGAGGAAGATCGTGCTTCTGATACTGGAATGATGGCGAGAACAATGCTATGACGCTGAGACCGGTAGTCGGGAGAGCCGAGAAAGCGTTGTTAGCTGCGGTATCACCACCAGAAGTCCTTCGATACATAGGCAGAATATTGTCGGCCTTCGTGTTTGGTAAAGTTATGGCTTGTGGAACAAAGCGCGCTGACATAGACCGTCAGTTCCTGATCCCACTCAATGAAGGTAGCTTAGTTTACTAGAATAGCCTACGAGAATTATCACCCGATCAATCGGTGTCCATATCAATGGAAAAAAGCCTTCAGAGGAGTTTGTTTGAGGAAGCGATTTGATTAGAATTGATTCGGGCGCCTCCTCCAAAACATACCATTGGAATTGGAGTGATACTATCCTGAAAATTAGCGCGCGCCAAACATCCATGCAGGCCATTGACTTGCCAGTTCCGCGCGATCGCAGCCACCGGTGGCTAGCACGAGTAACTGACGTTGTCGATGGTATTCTGAGCTTCACAGCATAGATGACGCTGGGAACTCCGCAAAATGCAACATCCCTACCACTATCAGGAGGTACCATATGGCGCCATATTTGTCTTCTTTGATATACAATCCAGGCAAGTGTTTTACGGGCACAACGACGGCCTAAGAGCACCTGCGTTATTGACAATCAGAATCACTTCGAAAGGTGCAAGTAAGATCGAGGTTCCCACCAATACTTGAAACTCTGTAGTAAGTATCCTTTACTGAAGGGAGAGGAAGTAGCAGGATTTGAGTGCAATGTGAACGTTCGAATAGGTACACCTTCAGGGAATTTGAAGGGTGACAGTAGGCAAGGAGTAGAAGCATGCTGGTTGATACCGGGATCAATGCAATCATGTATATGTATGAGAAACCTCGCTAGAAGGATTTGAGCTAATGAAGAAGGCAATCGTAATGCTTCCTTGGAAAGACTGTTTAAAAGGCGGGGAAAAGAGAAGGACGTAGGCTTTACCCTGCTTCATTCGGGAACTATGGCGTTGCAGGCAAGCTAGGTCGACCCTTTGAGCGAACGAGCCTAAGATCCTGATTGGCCATTGACTGAAAGTGAGAAGGTCCAGCTAACCAAGCTAAATTCCTTCTCCTTACGCCAAAGCCAAGCCCACGTCTGTCTACCCAAGTTTGAGAAGATGAGTCGGATAACGAGACTGTCGCCATGAACAAACATTCGCTCTGTTACAAGAGGGATGTGGTGATGAAGGGGACAGGTAGCCTCGCCTTCGTACAGCTAATTGATGTTAGCTTTTCATCATCAGTACACGCTTATGGTATCTTTGGGCAAAGGACTCACCATCCCTGTGGGCTCATGTCTACCAAATATGACGCCTTGTCACAGCTGTTCACACGCGGCATTCTCAGACAGTAATTCCGGGGACGATCTGCCGAAAATGTCAACACACGAACATTCGCAGCCTGAGTGGTGGTCATTTTCTCCTTTCAACAAGCTTGCGGAATAGCAATGGGGAGATTTAACTCCGCTCCCGGTAAGATGCGACATAACCCAGACGTAGAATGGTGACCACGTTTCAAAGAAAATGGCAGGGTTTTGAACTCGCTCTAACACGGCGAGTCTTGAAGCCTTGCTGGTACAAGGTATTTCCGTTACGAAAACGGAATTGTAGTCATGGCATAGGTCTCCATCTTGTCGATATACAGTTGCATCTGGTTATATATGATGAGCCGGTGCCGGCAAAAGAGCCATGTGACGCTTACATTGCTCTAGCAGCTCAACGACTTCCCCTCGAAGTCATCATATAGACCTCTTGCGATCTGCCTCGTTAAAGGGTATGTGAATGGTAGATGCCGAGTATTAACGACAAGCAGGGGCGCCACACAGTTGATGGAACGCCGGATTGGCTGTGACAGTCGTGAGATGCAGCTTGCAGACTCGTATCGGCCAGCTCTGCCCGTAATAGGACTCTGCTCCGCCTTCTGTTGCGTCTGTATAGTAGACGGAATATCAGCCACCAGTGTATTATTCCATCAAGAACACGCGCACCCCAAAAGCGAAGAAATCAGTAAGCGTAGGGCATGTTGCACGAGGGCAAGCTTCGCGCGCAGTCGCCCTCACTTCTCTCCTTCTGATATCGAGCTTTGTGCCACTTCCTCGGGGCTTTGTTTTTCACAGTCCGAAGTCACGAAGCTTGAATAAAGAAGTTCGGGTCTGGGGCATTTGCGTTTACTACCCACACATGACGTGAAGGGTACTGGTAACTATTGGAGTTGTATTCACTTCGACGGCTTGAGGAATTCGGAGAGTACGTCGTGGCCCTACAACTGGTACATTTTCGTCGGGACACGCTTCGGCAGACCTGTAATTGCTGTCGCTTGTTAGGTACCAATTTTATCCGTGAACACACCAAGCTCACCACGGTACTACTTCAGTCATACGTTCATTATATACCGTACGGTTTTTTGACTTGACGTCATGGTTTCACATAATATATCATTTTCTACTGTCGGTCCATATCGTTGGGCGAAGAAAAATGGTCTAGAGGACGAGCTGTCGCTTCATCAGGTCCAGGTATGTTATTAAGAAAAGACAAATATTCGCACCTGCAACCATATATGGTGTATCTCTGCCCCATGGGCGAAAGCATTTCGAGAACAGAGCAGAGAAAACCCACAGTCAGCTCCAGAGGATGGTGGTTTGAGTTTGAAGATGGAATTCGGGCCGTGATTCGGAAATGCGGCATCCGAACCGCCACAGATTCACACTGGTGGGTCCTTCCTTTGCCTGGCCACCTTTACCTGCGACGTCTGCGGCCTACTGGTCCATATTTGGTGTCCTTACAGAAATACCGCCTTCCCATGAGGTGCTTCTGCTTGTATCTCCGCTTTCGACCACCCAAAATTTCTTCAAGTTCCCGACTTCCTTACGAAGTTACACTACTGGAAAGTGCCATTGCCACAATTCCATGAAGAGAAATTGGTCGTTCCTGCTTCGCCATATGTGAGCACCTTTCGCCATTTATACATCCATTCATACCTTTTTCTCAAAGGGAATACCTCCCCGGTTCCGAGTCTGGTCATTTAAGTTTACCTCACGTGTTGTAACAAACTTTTCCATTCACGTCGGCCTGTAACGTCAATTTTGTCTCGGAAACTCTTAGGAATCATGTCCGCTCGACCTGCTGAGTGCAACCGACAAGCTAGACCGCGTCGGACCCGTGGAAAAGAGGCATGTGGATGAGCGCTTTGCGAAATTACAGTCATGGGATACCCAGACCGTCGTGCATGAAGTAAACGACCTGGCGAACTTCGGGGAGCTGACCTTCTCATCCGGGAATGTGTGTCATTATCTCGCCATCCGCCGTGCGGTGTGAGAATTATCGTCAAAGCTATCTCATTTTTCTGCGCTGTCAATCAGGCTTTTAAGTCTTGGTATACATGGTTTTAGGGCTGTAAAAAGCTAGAACTTGCTGCTAATTTTTCGGTTGACGCAAAAAAAGTGACGCTGCGGCACAATAGGTCAACTCATTAAATCTGATCTTCCCTATCCGTCTATGTCGTGGATGCAGAACGTTTTTACACGAACGTGAAAACCCCCTTGCATTAGAACGTTCGATCTCCCAAATAAACATTCAACCGGTGTAGATGACGTTACAAGCCAAGCCGCGGGTAAAGGGGGATCACACAAGTACCATGCTAAATCGACACGACAAGCAGTCCTGGTGTCATTTATCAATCGCACATACCAGAAACAAACGAAACACCATCCGGTGATTGCGGGAAGATAACCAGGCGTCTCGCGCCAGAGCTCGCCAGAGGAATGCTATGTAGCGAGTCCATATTCACTGCCGCTTCACATTCCTGGCCTAGAGGGGGGGTGCAGATCAAGTCACGAGCGCCCAGAAAACCCGTTCCACGAAGAACGGCCCCCAAAAAACTGAAACATCACGCGCACCCCATCAGTTGCGCAACCTTCACCTCTGTCTGACTGGTCAAGGAACAGATTTATGCATGCCTGCCGTACCCAGCCGGCAGCACGTTTGACCCACTAGGGCACACGTTCAATGTTCTCTTTCCTTCCTGAGACCATGTCTCCGTGTGAAGAGAAGCCCAGAGCTCGGAAAAAGGGGGAAATGTAAACCTATTTTCCCCCGTGACGGTCCCGGAGCGATGATGGAGCTTTTTTTCCGCCTCGAAAAAAATTTCTCTCGACTGGGAGGGTCTGTATTCGCTCTTGTGATCACCCAGAACGGACGAGTATTTCGCGGGCGGATCCACTTTGCCCACCAAAAGGAGCCCATTGTCTGGGAACATAACAGTCGCAGTCACGGCGTTTGAGATGGATCTAGAGTGACCATATGACAGTCCTAAACGTGGCCTTATGACGGCAAATTATTGCGAAGTCTGAGCGTAACAAGAAATTCAAAAGGCCGTCACGCCTGATTGCCCTCGTGTAGCGCCATCGCACCAACAGTGACTTGGAGTCATTTTTCCTCATCCCGTTACCATCGCCCCCTCGTTATAAACCAGCATCCACGGAGAATCCGATGAATCAAAGACGCTCAGAGGCTTCCCGCGACAGAGAAAGAGGCATGTCTGCCCTCGGCGCCAAGATCAACCGAGCCCTTAGTGGGGAGAGCAACAAGAACAGACCCGGAGACAGAGAATCTTTAGCCAGCACCCTCGTAGACCAGGCTAGTGAGTCCTAAAATTCATTTTTCGGGGGAGGAGGTGGTGGTAAGAGACAGAGATAAGGCTCCGAGTCCTTATCTCTACCCGCGGGCGTCCTTATCGCTGGCTCTTATCATAAAACGCCATCTCGTGATTTCCTCTATTTCATGCACGTATGCTTACAGAGCTGTCGCAGGTGTCCCTACGAATGGTCGCAAGCCCCTGGTACGTGTCATTTTGCTCCCTCTAGGTGCAGGCGCTGACTCTCCCCTGGTAGGCCTCATTCGGCCGCGGCGGTTTAGGAAACATCCGTCCTCAACCTTCACCCCCGCTTCCACAATCTCCTCCAGACGAATCAGAGCTGCGAGGCAGAGACCGTACCATCAATCCCAACATCCAACATCAAAAGGTAGGCAGGCCCATTTTCTCCTGACGCGTCTGAGTCTCATATTTGCAATAGCTGTTCTCTACTGGCCGCGGAGGGGCAGGGAACTTCCGCGCAGCGTCAAACTCCCCACACGAGGACATAAACATAATTAGGAAGCAGTCGAAGAGCAGCGAGGGAGAATCGCGCTCATCCGGCCGGGGCGGATTAGGGAATATCACTCGTATTGGTGGAGCTCGTGAGCCTAGCACGACCTCCAAAAACAATTCCACTGCGAACCGTTAGGTATGAGACTTCGCTGTCATAGCGCTCGTCCATGCTGATTGTCCGATTTCCAGGTAGGTTACCGCAGCTCTAATCGTTGTTGTAATATAGAAATCCATGTACAACTCGGAACTGGTAATTTATTTAGGACACCTCTTCCCTCTCCACCAAGCTATCTGATCAAGCGCGCGCTTCATAGTGGACCGTGTCGATGTACCGTTCAAGAATCAATAGGGGCGAATAAATACTACCTGGAGAAAACTTACGCCGATTGACATGCGTAACACCTTGGACCTGCCCACTCTGGAACACATTAGATATCAGATACGTGACAAGACGCATGGTAACCTGTCATGGGGTCGCGGTTGGAAATATCGGCCTTCCGACAAAGAGGCTTTTCCTGATCGCGCGGTTGCATACGAGAAATGATTTCGCCTGGAAGGAATCTGTGAAGCAACGAACGCCTCCAGTCGAAAAAATTATCGCCCGAACTCATCGACTTACGACTCGTCTCAAGCCACGACAGGTGTTAACTTGGCTACGACATTCGTAAACACAAGGGTTTCCTGACACGAATCATTGAATCATGTCTGGCGATGTCGCGCATGTGAACACGCCGCAAGGTTCATAGTGGGACTCGCGAAGAATGGATCACAGAGAGAGTCAGTTGCCCTTGGGTTTGCGTAAGTTGTAGCATCAAGTGACCACAGTTCCGAAAAATCAGTGGACTACATAGTAAGTGTCGAACTTCAGCGTCAAACGTCATGTTCTGTTACAACTGGTACTGATATCTCTTCTGTTCAGCAAATTATAATGTTTCTTTGTTCCGAAAGGTGAAAAGAGACATTTAAAAGACTCATAGGTTCTTGTAAGTTATGGTTGACAATTGTATGTTCTGTTTCTCCAGATGCGTCTTCAACGGTCCGCAGGTTGACCCACATCCATGCGGCGATCCGGTCCGGTACATGTCGGGAACTTCCGGTGGCTTTGCTTACGTACGAAACTTGTTGATGCTTTCCCGCTTACCGCCATCGTGACCACGGTCTGTACTTCATCGACATTGTCACGGTTTGCAACGCCCAATCGTGCTGCACACAGACCATATGAGATATGAAGAGGGCTACTCCTTCGACTGCTGCTATGGACCTCTGACTCGCGAAAAGGATAACTGAAAATCTCAGGAACTAAACGCTCAGGAAATACAACCGCAGTGGTGAGCTCATTTGATCCTAGACGATTCCTAGCTTATCCTTGCAAACAGTGTACTCGAGGTACCGGGAAATGGCAAGCCCTTTGATGCCGATGACCGAAGCTTTCTCTTGGTAACGCGTGCGCCACCGGGACGCACGTTGTTCAGAGCAGAGAGATTATTCAAGGCTAATAGAGTGACGGCCTCGACGCGTTCAAAGATTGTCATTGTCAATGGCTTCTTCTGTAAGTACAGCGACACGTTGACTTTTTCTTCTCCCGTAGAGATTACAAAGACTCAAAAATATTTTCTCAGAACATCCAAAACATAGCACCATGGGCATCGTGTAAAGTCGCCCGCATTGTGGGCTGGGCTAGGTATGTTGTCTCCCATTCTGATGTGATGATCCTCATTCCTCTTTGCAGTTTTCACACAGTATTCTCCGCGTCAACATGCACAAAGGACGTTGGTTGCTAGTTTAGCGCGTCGTTCGTCAGTACGATCTGCTCTGGCAAGACAAGTCATCCGGTATCACGCCGAAGAAGTTCGAACGCTGCAGACCTCGTGCTCCAGTACTACATGTCGATATCGCCTTTGCTGTGGGTTTGGTACACATGTAGTCGGGATGCGGGGAACAGTCCAATGGGATAGGTTGACGACGTCGAACGCTTTGTTCTTATGATGACAGCACCTGTAGAAGCGACGGCAAGGTCAGCCCTCTTGCAGACGTGGGTCCTTCGAGGGTCTATAGTAATTCACAGGGAAGAAGCTATCGTTACAGCGAAAAGGGTCTGTAGCAACATTCTCCGCTTTTGATGGGAGGTCGTGCAAGAAATGAATGGAACCAATGGTCAGTTGATAAAGATGTGGTGGCTTGAGTCGTTCTTACTGACTCCTTCAATAGACCCTAGCACGCGTACGAGAGTAAACGATGAACTTGACCACTCCCTTCTCCCTCAGAATGGGCTCAAAATACTTAATGAACTGTATAGTTCTCCCTTTCGGTCGCCCTGCCATCATGCGTCACGTAGGTATGGAAGCTTGGGCCTGGCAGCTAGGGGCCTCAACACAAGCACATCGAGACCATGTCGATTCTCTTCTACTTCACCAAAATTTGCGAGAGCGTTGTGCGTCGGGGGAAGTCGACCTTGGGCTTGAATGCGTGCCAGGGCAGGTCAAGCGACGAGCCGGACCGGATGGCTCTGACTTGAAGCTAGGAGGAATGACCGAGAGAAAGCGATACCGGCACCAATCGAAACACTGACCGGAGGGTAAGGGTTGCGCGTGCATTTTTTGTTGACTGAAGCTGACGTCCTCTCACAGATCATTTGTGACGTAACAATAGAAATCTTCGTGGCAATGCTGCATAACTGCGCCTTTGAAAGTACAATCCGCCCTCGCGAGCCAGTATCACTAGTGCTGTGCATTTCGGTGCTAACCTTACCTGGCATCCAGTGCATTCCGTCATTTTCTTCCGATAGAAGCCATCTCACGCTCAAGAAGCGGCGTCACCCAATATCTGAAGAGCGGTGAAGGATGCCCAAAAGTGCCGGAGGTCTATTTTGCTGCCAGGTTGATTGTGGATATCACAGCTTAGTCGACATAGGCCAGTGTCCATGTGCATTTTGAGTGGGAGATTGTTGGGTTGCAGAAAAGTGATATGACGTAATAGCGTGCACTTTACTGATGAGTGAGATTGATGTTGTTGAACTGAATGAAGCTCACAACGCTTTGCAGATTGTAACCTTGCTCTCTCTTCGACTTTGAGCCGACCGTGGTTTTGGCGTCGGTATTCATGCCAGGGCGTTTTGGTCGTAGTTTATGCTGTGTCTATTACCTAGGATCTTTTTCTGGGGAGGGAGGGAATTTAATATTTGGGGAGGGCTGACCGATAGCTTGCCCTTGACATAGTTGCTCAATATTAGTGAATTACTGCAAGGAAGTTGTATCTAGTATGTTCTAATACTATCAATCCGTCTCGTCAAATGCCAATCAAAATATGTATTACCAGAAAAAGGCATATCCACTGGGGCCAAGCCAAGCACCTCCGCGCTGAAGGATCACTGGCTTCCGGTTGAACCTTCTTTTTTTTTCCTATCCCCGGTGCCCCGAGCAAGATCATATAGCACTCGAATCATCTGACGCGAAGGATAAGGATCCGTGGAGCTCAGCGCAGAAGATCCACAGGGTCCTGCCATCGCAGATACAGTTAATTAGGAGGTCATAAATCATCGGGTTTGCATAATGGAGGCAACATGAAACACATAAAAGAAACGATGGCAGTTCTACAATGTAAGGTGTACATACTTGCGGGAATAAACTAATGCGTGATGACTGAAGAAAGGTAGAGTACCATATACGATGCGTGCGTAGCCTTTGAGTGAATGAAAACGAAAATGTTCGAGGGCGACATCCCATTTACAGGATGTTCATAACCCACACATCATGGCCTTTGGTACTGGACATAAGCCCAGCAAATCTCGTGCGTCCCATGAAAAAGTCGACCCGCTTAACCCCAGCCTTCTTCTCCTCGTACGACCCACTCCGGCTCTTTATCCGCCTGTATCTCTGCTCATAGGCTTCCGTGACTCTCCGCATTTCTGTCTTCGATGGCAGTCCGTAGAACTCGGCAGGAGAAATGTTCTCCCGAAGCCCATTATACATCGCGAAGAGGACGTCGGAAACGGTCACATAGGTGCCGTTCAGCGACGGACGGACAGAGATTCTCCAGAAGAGATGGGGAGACGTGAGCGTTAGATGAGGTACCGGCGGTGAAATGGCAGGCTCGGAGAGAGAGTTGGGTCTGGAGTATAGGGTAGAGTAGGAGGTCGTGACGGTGGAAGGATGGTTCACTACGTCGTAATTGATTGCAGGGGGCTTCGCAACTGCTAGTAGTGAATGCGCCTGTGGATGGACGCGGACCTTTGGTGTAGGAAGTGCATATGGAGTCGGCCCTGGAAGGCGCGGCTCGCGTCGTGAGGATGATCTTTTCGACGAGGACCGTGTCAAAGGTGTTTTATAGGTGGAAGGTGTCGAAGGCACCTGGTGGGCCTGGTCGAGGGCGAAACGGACTTGTTTGGCTGACATCGTAGATAAGGAGAGTTGAGAATGAGGAGAGAGCGCAGTGGCTCAGCATTTTATATAGGTCGAAAGACGCGTATTGACCTGAATTCGGAGGCAGTGCCCCGCCCCAACCACCGGCCGGACCGTGTACTAGTCGCTTCCCCGAAAAGGTAAGTACAGGCAGTAGTGCCCGCTTTTATCATCTACACAGCTGGTCAGCGCGGTGTTCCGGCAGCAGATGACGTCTGACATGCACAATCTGTGTGGTCGGTCACTCCGAACAGAGATGCTGACGAAGTCCAAGGTGGACGGTATGGCCACGGAACTGCTTTCTCACCCAGGCGGAATAAGATCTCCCTCCTGAAAAATGCAAGAAGCGAAGCACATAGGAGATAGCGGAAGGAGGACGGAATCCTTGGAGATTGACCTAGAATATCAAGCTTCCCATTCACTAGAGGGAGTGGTAGGTGATACCCGTCAACTATGGAGACCTAGACTTGCTCGCCACAAGGCCGACTTGAATCTGTAGGTAACCTTTAGGGAGGAAGGAACCATAGGCATGGTTCGAGTGATGTGACTTGATACGAGAAAATCTTCAGATGAGCCCCATTAGAACAGAGACACTCAAGCGCCTCCAAGCACTCACCTGACCGTGATGCCTTGCGCAGAACACGTTGCAGAACCCACATAGACGGACCTTCGAAGGCTAATGAGATCCCGAAAAGTGGAGATAGCACGAGGTTCAGATCATGACAAATCCCCGCCAATATACTTTGTTGAAAAGTGCCGTAGACAGAATGACACAGAACACAATGTCAAGGCACAACAGAAAATAGATTCCGGTATCTGACTCGGGGAAATCCATGAGGTCGCCTACAATGCCTTGACAACTAGTGGCTGCGTCCTGAATAGAAAGACATGGATAGTTAAGCGCCTTCAAATTTTTTGCGCAGTGGGAGGTATTTTCGGCATTGTGTCTGTACCAATAGGGATCGCTTTTAACTCAGCGGCCCGCCTAAGGAACTGGGTTTAATAAAAGATGGCAAAAAGACAACAGCACATACGCGAACTCATCAAGAAACTAGTGCCTTGCAGTCATTGTTCCGCAGTGGATACGGTGGATAGGTACGGCTGAAACCGTGAGTATTACATCGCTTCCTGCGGAGTGGAAACGACAAAGTGACATTTGGATCACTGCCTGGCATGAAACATATATTAGCACTGCACTGGCAGATTTCCTTGCAGATGCGGCTCTGTGATTTCATGACTAAGAACCGTAATATGTGACCATCAGACCGACAAGCTGAGGGCAGGGGCTATTAAAGTTTTTGAGTTTGCAGTGCGCACACAATGATGATAATGGCGGTTCGAGAAAGAAAACAAGGCTGAGCTAAGGTTACCGGCGGTTAGGGTCTGATTAGGAAGTTTCATCATTTTCCTGGGATTGTCCTTCCTTTTTTGACGTTTGCGATTCCCAATTTCCTTCCTTTATTCCTTTATCGCTCACTATTGTGGTGTTCGTTAAGTAAATACAAAAGGTGCTGATTTATTCATATAAACTTAGACAGAGCGATATCTAGGTTCCATCCCAGGCATAATCATGGCCGCCGTCTCACAGCCTATTCTATCTACGAATCTAAACGGTACCAGCGAGATGATTTTCTTTACTCTACATCTTTGCCAGCTCGGTTGCTTATCGGTAAGGACCATCATTATTAAACCCATTCTCAAGGCTGACATTTGGTTCCAGGACTAAACCAGCAACTGACACTAGTCAACAGTGTCACTTTGCACCACTGGATGTACGTCCTGTCCTGGCTCCTGACAGGGAACCATTCCATCTGGGCCCAGTAACGGTACACAAATTTAGAATAATGGGGTATGCTATAAAACCTAGCAGGCCCCTCATTTCCGAGAATTTACTACAACCGCTTAGAACGGGCAACTACGGCTTATATCGAGCAACTAAGTCTATGCCAAGATTGATCCCTGCATTATACTAAAAATCACTACGCAGCAAATGGTGGCTTAGGAAATTTTATACCCAAGATTGCGACTATGCCTGATGGACCTCCTTCTTTTGCGACCATGAAGTAAATTACAATATCCCATCCGACCCACAGACGATAGCAGGTTTCTTTGTATCTTGTAATGAATGCGAACTCTCATCTACCTTGCAGTTCGATGTGGTACTGTCAGTGACAAAGGCACTTCAAGAAAGAGACCGCAACTGATGCTTCGTTACTAGAACTTCATTGCAGGGAGACACCAAGGATCTTCCCTCCATTATTTTCGCACCTGGTAAGGCCCATCTTTTCTGTATTCACTCAAACGGTACAACTGTTTTTTAGTGTTTTTATACGCCGCTTGGGACTGGTTACAGGTACACATCAGAGTTCCTCGAAACAACATCCAGTGTCGCATTTCTTCACAAAGACCTCATCCTGTTTTTCCCTGGCAATGCTTCCAGCGTCGACGTCGACGTGAGTGCGCATACCTGCTCGTCTTCAAACTACTGCTAAAGAAAGCTTCAGGATCATCATCACGTTTTGATCCTGCGCGACATGGGACTCGCTCACAAACTTCTCCCGTCCCATCTCCAGATTATCGCCAACGAGGGGCCAGACAACTGGTACCTCAGAGAACACTTTAGTCTCTCAGAGTAAATATTCGCGGCGGAGACATTAGCGAAGATTATTCCCCAGCTGCAGTTCTAGACATGATGGCCGAGCTTGGGGTTGGTTCGGGCGTGGCGGCGAAACATTGAAGTTGGCACCAATGACAGACCCTTGATGGCAAACTGTACTAGAGACGGGAAAGAAGATGGCCGCGAGGTACGCACCATCCGATAGCTCAGATGAGAAAGACAAAACAGATCAATGAGATACACAGTTCTATCGAATGCCAAGCTCCGTTTGAATATGGCTACACGTGTTAAACCTATCAATCCAGTGTCTTCTTATCCCGAAACTTGTCGACACTACGGGGATATCGCAAGATTCACCCTTCGTCACGCAGAAGTTTTTACTCTATAGTATCTGTTGTTTCGTGACTTTGTACCCAGAGCGGACTCAAAACCTGGCGGTCTCATTGAGCGCTTTCTCCATAATAAGCCATTCCTTCCCAAGGTCACAGCGTATTTCGCGCCGAGAAATATAGGAAGAACAAAGCCTGTGGACGTGGTGGAGACTTGGTCGCTGAAGTGGTCACTCTGAGAAACGAGGCACCTCTATGGCCTGAAGTAGAATCTAGCCGTATTTTGTGGAAAACTTGTACGTCACATCTTGGCGGTAGCGTTTGGCGCTTGTAGACTTCGTCGGAGTGCCGACGTCCCTGTGTTGGGCGAGTCTCCTTCTATTTGTCCTGCGGTTTAATTTAAACCGGCGGTGATATGAGAAACATTTTCAATGGGAGAAAGCCTGAGGAAACAGCAGTCAGACAGAATGCTATGTTTAAGCGCGCTTATTAGGATCCGTCCTTTAATGTCGGGACATGAGTAGTGACCAAGAAATACCACTCATCTGAGATTGTAAGAAACTAGACCTAGTCGGTTTAATAGTATTGGTATGTGGACCAAATGCGTTTAGTGGCGATTATTGAGCGGAGTCACCCGAGGGGCGCAATGTCCGACGTGATGCAAAGCTGTTGAAGTATTCCCGTCCATAGAATACATGGTGCTGTGAACTCGTTCGTATTTCTGGGTAGCAGACAGTCAGCAGAGGTCATGGACGATCAAATCGGATTGATTGCACCAAATCTTTGGTGCGACAATGCTGGAGATAACTAGCTATCTAGATATCGAGTACGTAGACAGAAGAGCTGGACTTGAGTCTAAGTCCCGAACTCCTAGCAAAGTGTAATAGCCTTGGCTCTGACCCTTGATGCATTCATACCCTTTCTCGCAGAAAACTATTTTTAACCCTTCACAGCAGCGCTGCCAGGGCTCCAGGTAACCCCCTCTTGAAATAAACTAGTATGAATGTAGTTTGATAGGAAAAATAGATGTAATAAAAATAACACGAAGTGTGATTACTACTAAGTCCATGAATGTAGATCGGACCGCCTATCGGTGTATTTTAACTTCCTCCGAATTCTAAGTCTAAAAGACCTCTCCCTACGCTTGTCCTAGTTATTTTCTTCTGTGGAATATTCTACATCTGTCCAATGACGCATCCTCTCTCCATATTGGATAGTCAGACACAATATCCTGCACCAAAACATGAAGCAAGGTATACGTCGCAAATATGGGGAACAACTTACAGAAATCCCACCCAAGCAAATGCAGCAGCGATCGCATCTGTAGCAGCCACACCAACCGTGCCAACCATGGGTAAAATCCCTGCAATTAGTATGGACATAATGAATGACCGTAATGCACTGGATATGATGAACTTCGATCTGTATCCGTGAGCAATCGGTCGACTCACTTATTCGCCGCCATACTCTCCGCACTCCTTGAATGCATGATATCTACGCCGTATGCCGATGAAGGGCTAAGAACCAAATCGACCTACATGCCAAATTGTCCAAATGTCCCAAACAAAGTTGAAAAGAAACTTACCCCCAATCCATTGAAGAACAAACACACAAAATTGCCTATCAAGCCGACCTTTCCGGGGACGTACTCAGTCAACAAACCACATCCCAAAACAGAAAGCGGCACGAAAAACCCGGCGCCTATTAGAGTGCCGCGTAGGCGGTCTTCAGGGTACCATTCTCCGCCTCTGCGCTTTCGATAACGTTTCACAAGAAAGTCGGAAAACCGGCCTGCGGCTGGTGCGCCGACTACAGAAAGGCATCGTAGTCAGATATGAAGCACAACAAAGAAGAGCTACTCACTGAAGTTCCCTAAACCTATCGGTATAAAGCAGAGTCCGAGATATGCTTCGTTACTTATGTTGTACCGAGCACCCTGGACAGGTTTCACGGAGGTGAAATTTAATCCCAGATAATTTGCCGCTTACGATTGTATAGGGTAAAGCTGTTAAGAGGACGTACTCGGTTGTCAGCACCGTTAAACCTGCTATAGTCTGTCAAATAATGTCAGCCCCACGCTGGTGACCGCAACAGACAGCCAACACACACCACTGCTACTAGGTTGGGACTACGGAGCAGAGCAAGCGAGCGCAATGGATTGACCCAGACAAATGGTGCCTTTGAATGTTCCTCAATTTTTAATTTATCGACCCCGCGGACACCTGGGTGACTCGTTTCCGAGAAGAACAGGTACATGCAGACGAATGCACCGAAGCCTGCACCGCCCAAGATGAACTGCATCGTCCGCCACGAGGAAAAATGCGCTACGATGCCTGTTTGAATAGGTATATGTCAATGAACCAGCAGAAGACAGGCCTTATCTTGCCTGCAGATAATGGCGCTAATGCAGGACCAAGGAGACATGCCTAAAGGCAAGTTTAGAGACCAAGAAATGCCTGATGTCGAAGAACGCACCCCGAAGAAGATACCCATCGCTCCACCTCTCTCCTCTAATCTGTATATATCCCCTATAACGCCCGCACCGACAGAGAGCCCTGGCGACGCGCCGAAGGTCTGCAGAAATCGCCAGACCATAAGCTGCGATACCGTCTGAGAGAGAGCAACGCCTAATGATCCCACACAAAGCAGCGGAAGACCGATAAGGTATACAGGACGACGCCCATCTGAGTAAAGGCAGTTCTGAGATTGGGAAGCAGAAGGTGAAGTGTGGACATACAGAAACTTGAATACGATGCAGCAGCCAGGGAGCCGATACTCGTTGCAAGGACCGACAAGCTGACTGCAAGGCTGATGACAACAAATATGAGACATATGGCGGAGACCAAGGAGGAGCACGCACCTGATAACCGATCCACTGGAATCCAAATCCCGCGCAATGGCCGGGACAGAAGGGAAGAAGGAGCCAGATATGAACACTACCAGGCTTCAGCAGATATATCACAGCTCACATGAATCCAAAAACTTACAGGGTAGAAGCCCGCACCAAGAAATTAACGCGAGGATGCCTCTCTTCCTTCCTTTCGAGAACCGCTCATATACTCCCACTTCATGCTTGTTCAGGAGAGGCGTCTGTTCGCTAATGGTCATAGTGTTGGTCAGGATGTCGGTAAGAGAGGTATCCGCGTCGGTTAGCCTGCTTTAAACTGGAACTGACGGGTACGTGCGAGACTTCACGCGTCACGCCAGGGTGAACGGTGGCGGAACATTCCGAGCCGACAGTGGCTGTGAGAATTGCGGGGCTGCAGGGCCGGTGCGAATAGCACCGAGCAATTGCATACCGCCGGCTTCGTCAGAGAATCTAAAATTGAACGGCAATCTTCGTAGGTTCAAAGGTAGCTCACGCACATGACCTCAATCGTAGCCTGATAAAATGTTCAGGCATTAGAAGAGGATTCAAATTACGAATCATTCTTATAAACACGTCGGATGAACTGGAGTATCATCGGATTCACAACTTCTGGGAGCTCATAAAAGGGCGAGTGGCCAACTCCAGGAAGCCGCCGATAATCCAGGTTGTCCCCGAAGTTCTTCTTCATGAATTCTTCATGCTTCCCCAGTTCCATCATGGTGTCTTCTGTACCCTGGATGCAGAGTATCGGCAATTCCTTCGATACCCGCAACAAAGCCTTCTCGTCTTGTGTCCGTGAAAGGGAAAACGCCCGTGCAGCAATATTCTTCGTTCGATCCAATCAGCACACGAAGATCAAAATCATGATTTACATTAAGGCCCACCATATTCATTGCGTTGCCCAACCATGCGCACCGATCCTCAAAAGAAACCATTTTCAGATTGTCTCGAGCGACAAACCCGCCGATGAACTCTTTCAAAGCATTCTGGAAATCGACAGTATGCGGAGAGGATAATGGTGGAATGACAGTGGCGGTATACGGATTGGTGATCTCCGGTAATATGGAGCGGCAGGGAACTGCATTGAGCATGACATGTCCGGTCAAGGGGAGCGGTGATGTGCCAAACCGGGACAATACGTCGGGTACGATAAGCCCGCCAAGGGACCTAGTTTCGAATGTTCAGGACCAAAATCCATAAAGAATGGCATATGCCACGCACCAGCTCACGATAATAGGCTCGGTAACATTGAAAGCCGTGCACACAGCATGAAAATCTTCAGCGTGCCGTGCAGAAATGTAGGCTTCTTCTGATTCTGGTTGATCACTGCGACCATGCCCACGGGTCTATTGGATGAAAGATATATCTTGATGAGGCGAATGTTACTCAAAGTATCGCTTGCCTCTAACCTCATACTTTATCTAAAAGTCATGAGCTTCACGAAATGGTACAGACGCTGTGCGTACCATGTACAAATTATTAAGCAAGTGTTCGTCACTGAACTGTTTAGCCCAGTTCAAGCTTGAACAGAGAAAACCATGAACGAAGACGACAGGCGGTTTCCCTGGAGTGCCAGCAGCATCAGCCCAGATGCGAGTGCCATCCTGAGAGGTAATGTATTGCCCGCCCATAATGCAAAATGCACGGGGAACACGGGAGGTCGAATGGGAAACGTAATAACTTTAAAGGTTTGAGTATTCTAGACTGAGCATCGGCTAGTTACTATATACTGCCCTCATGATGGTCGTCATTAAACGGCGCGGTATCATTTGTTACACGGCACGCCGGTATCGCTCGTTCCCACATTCCCAGCTGGGTTAAGTATGGCCATCCGAGGCGATCCGATAATTGAATTACTGGCAACTGGAATGTTACGTATTCCATTGAGTCAAGCACAATGGGGAAAAACACCGTACCTTTATAGTCATGAAGTGACTCCACGAGAACTTGCTAGCCAAAATCAGAGCAACAGAGAGGCCTAGTTGACACCGCTTAGGTGAGCGACCAATGAAAATTTCATGAACCTCGGCCTTATGCGGCCCGATATTGGTTCTAGTGGTAACGACGCCTGTTAAAAATAATCTCGCTTTCATTCTTTCTTTCTATTTTAACGGAACAGATTTTCATGGGAGCTACCCCAAAATTTAGAAATGCCCAACACAGAGGTGACATTCAACCGTAACGAGCAGCTGGGCTCCCTTTTTATCAGTGTGCTGGTTTCGGCCGTGTACAGTTCCTCGTCGTATTTTATCCAGTATTTACTGACTGAATTTCGTTCGGAAGGATGTATGGGATCACTTCCTTTCAAGGTACGTTTACCGCATTTCTCAACTTTCACAACGCTAATTGTTGGTGCTCGTTTAGTGTATGTCTTCTTCAAGCCACACGATGATAGACCTAAGGATTCGAAAGTCATGCGAGGATTTGTGTGTTTAACTATGGCTGTAACTGTTGTACGCGCACTGATTTATGTCACAGGTCATTTTTCTATGGTACAGTTTCGCGCATATCTTTGCATGCGATCGTTGTCTCTATGTAATTGCTTATACAGGTTTCTTGATACGCTCCAGCAAGCGTTTTTTACGCAGGGAACTTACTGGTATATTGTCACACACTTTGACGATCCCTCCGTACTCTTTCATTCGGCATGGTGAGACAATGATTTGTTTTCAGGCAATTATTCACGGTGTTTGCAGGGGTCACACGGTTCGCACAAGCTTCGGCTACTTGAAGACACATTCTCTGATATGACTTTTATGAAACTTACAGTTTCAGGTATTCGTTACGGTATGTGTCTAGGACGTATCGTGTTCTTGCTGGTAACACTCGCCGTCAGGCTATCATGGACATTCTATGTCAAGGGTACATCCATGTTCTCTTTCATACTTCCATCGTATTGATCCTAGTCTTTAGTTTCCTCATACGGCGCATCTGGCATCGTACGTCGTCCTGTATCTCTGAATCACAAGTGGTATTGATGTACTCCTTCAAGTCACTCCGCCAGAGAGAAGGGGCGTCGCAATATGTGTTGTATGCATTATAACCACCATCTCCTTTGTATCCTTCGGTGAGTGATACCACCATACTTACAATCCCCGGTTTCAAGAGAACTATTATCATGACAGTGGCAATGATGAGTAGGTTCATCGTCACCCGTTGGCTCTCTGTTCTGAACGCTCCCCGATTAGTGATCGGCGTGATTTTCTTTCAATCTACAGATATGTCTCAGATTGCACAGCCGAAGGCAAGAGTAAGTCCTGTTCTTCTCATGTGAACTTGCGAAAATAAGTGTCCGCTAGATCACCTTCTACACCACCCTTGGTGCGGGTATGACAGCAGATATCTGCATCGCGAGTTGTCTATGCTATCAGCTCTCCAAAAAGAGACCGAGCCTTCCAAGGTTCGAGCTTAGTCCCCTAAATGACGCGTATAGTTCCTCATATCACTTGATTGCAGGACGAAAACAGTCATAGATAGGGTCATTCTGTACACAATCAATACATGTACAACCTTTGACTTCGGTGTTCGTGAAATTTACTCACGCAGGTGTTATTTCAGGTCTGCTAACCAGGCATGACTCTCGCTTCTATCTTCACTCTAGTTTGACCTGTTTTCATCAGTCTCATCGCCACGGCGTCCTTTATTGCTGTACGCCCATTTTTCTATTTCTCTCTTTTCACTGCTCAGCGACATTTTAGTTGGCAATAAAGCCGTTATCTATGGTCTTTGTCGCGTTGTTTTGCCTCCTTTCAAAATGTGCGTACATTTTTGCCTCGTACATGTGTCTGCCCCGACTTACTGTTGACAGTCTACTTCAACACGCTCATGGCTACGCGTATGCTGGGCCCTTCTCTTCTTCGATTCATCGTTTCTGATGCGCCTTTCTGCTAGTGAATTCCCGTATTGCCTTGCGTCGTCGCCTTGAAGCTCCTGGAACCATTTCCCTCAACTGGATGCATAACGACGAAATGGGAAACAGTGGGCAAAGTACAATGTCAAGTTCATCAAGGGGAAAAGAAACCCGTCGCCACGGGGCTGATCTAGCGGCTTCTTTGAATACCAACATAGAGTCTGGATTGAGGGTGAGCTGTTTCCTTCTTCGGCGTCTATAGCCTTATTCTTGCCACTTTCGCAGTGATGGAGCTATTAGGACGTCGAAAACAAGTCCCCATAGGGCGTTTGCGCCTCCTGACGTTATTTAGGCAAATTCTTATGCTCCGTTTTATCTCAATAGTGAAATCAGAGCACGAGTATCGCGTGGTTCGTGTATATAAATGAGTCGTAAAAATTTGTCCCAAGCTATCCAGCCCAGCATGTCTTCTCACGGTTCAACAGATCTGAGAGTCGATACTTACAGTTCAACTTCATTTTCCTCTATTGCGTAGATTCCTCATTTTGAGATGAAATGCGCTTGGTAGAAAAAGAAATTTAATAAAGCTCTATGGTCGGCTTAGTCTTCCGAAATCTGTGAGAAAAGACGTCTGCACAATCTTCTTCATTCAAAACAACGAACATCAGAACGACGAACACTCGAACGGGCTTCTCGTTGCCAGAGGGGGCCTCAAAACACAGTAGTCTCCGGTTGTCGGGAGAGGATTGACACTCTAGTGACTCGGATACTCTTTCGATTTGATACATTCTACTGGGGAAGGTGATTTATCGACCAGAGCCCAGGTAAGACGGCGAACTCACGACTATCCAATATACAAGTTAGTCCATCCCGCCACCACATGAGGTGAAACACGGGTCGTAGCCAGGTCCGAACACTCTTGGGGTCGCGCGGTATTCAAACTGCGAAAACTACGGTCGACGATTACGGTTACGGAATGTATAACCCTTTGATTACGACACCAATAGCAAACCGTTCAGCACATATTTCTATATAGAATGAAGCCACCGGGGACCTGAGCTAAAAGGTTAAAATTCAAAAGGTCAGGAAGAAAATTCTAGATCAACACCAGTATAACAACCGATTTCGTGATTTTGAAAGCGGTGTAAGTGATATGAGATACTTCTGCGTGCCTTGTTGTAAATAGACGAGTCCGCTGATTGAGACGGACATGGTCATGGGTCTGTTCGAAGATATGCCAGCATGGGGCGTCTGTACGAGTTAAAGACTGCTGTCTCAGCGTTTGTCGTGTTAATCAAAAATTGAATGGTAGCCTTCATAGGTCCAACAGTAGCTCGAACATGACCTCAATTGCAGTGATAAACTGCTCAGGAGTTACAAGAGTACTCGAATTACGAACCATTCTTATAAACACGTCGGACGAACTGGAGTATCATCGGATTCACAACATCCGGGAGCTCGTAAAAGGGTGAGTGACCCGCGCCAGGAAGCCGCCGATATTCTAGGTTATCTCCAAAGCTCTGCTTCATGAACTCTTCATGCCTCTCTAACTCCATCATGATGTCCTCTGTACCCTGGATACAGAGTATCGGCAATTCCTTCGATACGCATAGCAAAGCTCTCTCGTCCTGTGTCCGCGAAAGGGAAAAGGACCGAGCAGCGATATTCTTCGTTATATCCAATCAGCGCGAAGATCAGATCCCTGATGCGATATCAAAGCTCACCATATTCATTGCATTGCCCAACCATGTGCATCGATCCTCAAAAGAAACCATTTCCAGATTGTTTGGAGCGACAAAGGCGTCGACGAATTTCTTCATCGCATCCTGGTATTCGACAATATGTGGAGAAGACAACGGAGGAAGGACGTCGACGGTGTACGGTTTGATGATCTCCGGTAATATGGAGCGGCAGGGAATCGCGTTGAACATGATATGCCCAGCCATGGGGAGCGGTGATGTACCAAAACGGGACAAGACGTCGGGTACGATAAGTCCGCCAAGGGACCTAGGTTCAAATGTTTAGAGCCACAAAACAGAGAGACGGAGAAGGCCATGCACCAGCTTACGACAATGGGCGCAGTGACATTGAAAGCTGTGCACACGGCATTAAAATCTTCGGCGTGCCGCGCAGAAATGTAGGCCTCTTCTGATCCTGGTTGATCACTGCGACCATGCCCACGGGTCTATTTGAAGACAGATACATCTCAATGGAGCGAATTTCACGAAGCAGCATGTTCCCTAACCTCATACTTTATCTACAACAGTCATGAGCGGAGGGAGAATTGTATTAATGCTGCACTTACCATATATAGGCTATCCAGTAACTGTTTATCGCTGAATTGCTTTACCCAGTTCAAGCTTGAGCAGAGCAAACCATGGACGAAGATGACTGACGGTTTCCCAGGCGCGCCAGCGGTATCAGCCCAGATACGAGTTCCATCTTGGGAGGCGATGTATTGACCAGGCATAAAGATATGCAATGATAAAGATGGAGATGAAGGAGAATGAGGATTGTTTTGGATTGCCTGGACGTTTAAGTAGTCTTGGCCCATCCCGGTAGTCATTCATATATCTCGCTGCTGCATTCGCATTCTTGCTTGTGTATCACGGGGTTATCGAAGAAGTTATATGAAAAGATAACCACTTTCCGTAATACTCCAAATGTGCGTCGTCCATTCAGTAGACTCGGATTTCTGCTAGGGCCTAGAAGAAATTGGTGCTTTAACGGTTACTACGATGAGGCTATCAATAGTTGCAAATTTAGACTTTCACCGTGTCAAGAAAGTAAGGGAAGACGCGCTTAATATGCATCTGTTCAATTGGGCTTAAAGCTAACCTACAATGCAGTAAGTAGAAATCCTGGGCGACGTCCACGTAATAATGAGCTACGGCCGATGCGGCCCGACGGCCCGCTTTACTTCCAGTGGTACACAATTGGTGCACCCTGCCAATTCTGACCGCTTTCCCGACCGTTAACAATGTACAGCACCAGAATGGAAGCACAAGATACAGCTGAGTTCAATCTCTATCAGCCCCCATAGTTCCACGGGTTCTTGTTGCACACACGTGCCCGAGCTAAGGCTTTCGATACGCAGCAGGTATAATGATCAGATTTCATTTGGAAGGAGATGGTTTACGACCTTTCGGACGGACGCGATTCTCGGTCAATTCTCGGTCAATATTTAGCGCCGTGATTAATACTACCATCGGTGTACTTTGCTGAGTAAGTTTGAAGCATCCACGAGCCTTACATTCTGGCATGTACCCACTACCGTATTAGTAAGCTAACCAAGATTCTATGGATCTAAGGGGTGCGAGCGGCTCTGTCCCAGTAGTTCAGCCAATCATAAGTTCTCTTGATGGAATAATTATTTGCAGGAAATCGACCAGTATCCAAGACACAGAAAGAACGCCTAAGCACTAGTGTCACAATTAATCCGCAGTTCACTGTTCGAAGCGCCAGAGGGGCCTGTAGACCCGGTGAACAAATTGAAGTGTCACCTGATTCACGACCACTGGCAACTCATAACCGGGCGTTCATTAAACGCACCCTGCTTCCGATTCACCATGGGTACGATGGTACCGCGTTAAAACCCTTCTGTACCCGAAATTTGAACACACAGCACTGATTTGCAACTCATTTTACACGGAAGGACCGACGCTGGCCCATCCGTGCTCTTGACCAATACAGTCATGTTCACGAGCTTATCATGGACGTCCAAACTCCAAGGGGATGAACCAGGGGGGTCATTGTTCTGTCTGACCCTGTTGTATCGACTCCTAGATTCTAATTTACACGTTATGGGGAACGAGCCAGACCGCTCGGCCATGGCTCTTATAATACAAAAACCCAAAGTTGAGGAAGACAGCGGTCCAATAACGATAAAGCCGCTGGATAATATAATTATGTTGCAGAACTATCAACTCAAATCCGTTCTCCGTGGTCGTCGTTGCGATTTGTACCACCGTATCTCCTTCCACGACCCAGAAATAGGTGTCGGTCCTCGGTCGTAAGAAGTATGTGGAGATATCTGGGCGTGGGCAAGCACAGCCTGAGATTACTACAGGCAGGTCAAAGGAACTAGGGTGAGTGTCTCGATGAATCAGCCGGCGTCGACACTACGATATGCGCGGGAAACAGGATAAGCAAGGAACGACTAGACTTTCAATCGCCTCGATTCGTGTTTTGGAGATCTACATCATCGTTTATGCTCATTTTGGCCCAATCTTCGAAAGACATCGAATTTGGGGCGACGAATGTTCCGACGAAGATTTTTAGTGTTATGTCCTGGAACTCGGTAGTATGTGGAGAGGTTATCGAAGGTATGACAGTAGCGTTGCACGTCATTCCGGAGAGTTACCACAGCGCCAAGGGACCGCGGCATACTAGTTTACGACAATCAGTTTCGTGATTTGAGAGTGGAACTGACACATACAGTTGGCAAATCTGCTGCGTGTCTCAATGTAGCACCCTTCCTCTGGTTCGGGCTGATTGCTATGACCGTGTCCACGAATTCGACCCTGGATAAACAGCATTGTTGTTCTGCTGGATATCCATCTTCGACGACGTCCCCGTATGCCTGGCAAACTTGGTGGCACTCAACGTTCGCAGAACACTCTAGTCGTAGTTGTGAGGGAGACCCACTGGTTGTGGTCTACGAGCAAGGGGGATTCACAACTCCAGTGATGTGGCTTCTACTTAATTTTGCTTTGAGGCGCCCTAGCTTAAACGTTGTGAAGGAGCCACCCCAGTTCGATCCCGGAAGAGGTACATGAATTGAATGTCTTGACAGCTTTTTGGTGGATCACAGATATCCTCCGAAACTCGTCTGATATTTATCTCTTCCACTTTCGGGGAGCCTGCAATGTGTTTAACCGAACGGTGTACCTAGCACTAACAAGTTCAACGTAGGAAGACCGACAGCCCAAGGCGGTAAGTACTATCGAACTCCAGCCAAGGCCCTAGCTTCATTTAGACAGCTTACCCGCCCGATCGTCATTCAACATCGATGGAGGCCAACAATACACCGAAACTACCCGTGGGATCAGTCATGAAAGCCGACAACGATCCTAATCTCCCCCATACGACACAAAGAGTCAGACATGATGTTGATCACGGAAAACATCGAGGGAATGTATTCATTCCTTCCCGGTGCGAGACAGCTACGACAAGCTGGAAGGACTGCCTAAGCGACTGACGAATGAAGAGAGACGGTATAATGGGACGTGTGCCTCTCATGCCTCGAGATTCCAGAGGAGCTCCCTGAAATCAAAACTCAAGGGTAAATGGGTGGTAAATGTTCGGAGTGCAAGCGGTAATAGTTGCAAACGAGAGTTGAGACGATCTCTCGTTCGCCTAGTCAGCACCTTATGTGCGCTGACGCCCCGAGAAGGCCGGGCCGGAACATCGTGCCTGACCAGTGTTCCGGCCAGTAATCTCTTCCTTTGTCCGTTGCATCGACTTGAACCACCTGATCTCCTACTCGCACCCAAAAAGTCAATGTCGATATTCGGCGACGTTTTCTCTGTGGGAATCGTCATTAAGAAAGGCTTGCAAGTGTCTGCGTACTTGGGTGACGAATCCAAGGGAGTACGATTATGTGTTGACGCCTTGAAGCGAGATGGATGAAGTTTCGAAGCTTGAATGGGAAGTATGTTTGAGAAAAATACGTTTTGTGGAAGCGAGAGGGCTAGCTGTGGAAGTTGTTCCGTGTCGAAAGTGACGATGCCAGTTCTGTCCATTCCCTTACTTTTTGTTTTGTGTGCTTCGTCCTACCTCTATCAATACAACCACATACCAACTTTAGCTTGGGTCTTCAAGCGTTTCCTTGACATCACCCAGCAAGTTGCCAGGCTATGTCTGCTGGCACCATTCGTGATCGTCTACATCTGCTTCGACGGGTAAAAAGGATACCATTCAACGAGAGACAAGCATTCGAACCTTTCCGATGAGTACCTCACAGCCTACTGTCGCGCTACCATCATCTGAGCTGACGAAATCATTGGATTCTGTGTCTTCGCCTCCGAATGCGTGCATTGTATAGAGCTCAGGCTGTGTTTGCAGCAGACCACGTTCATTATATGCTTCCTTTCTTTTCGTCAGATTCCGTCTTAACACCACCAATGTAAAAACATACCTATCAATTCATCCCGATATTATGCTCCTTCATGTTCTTCCTCTGCTTCTAGTTAATCGTGAACCAGCCCATCCTTCATTCGATATCCATACAAAGCTGCGGTGACGATCAGCAAGCATAAAATCCAATGACAAGCAGAATCAAACCTGGACGATATTTATACATCTTCCTTCTTCCGTTGCTGGGCATTCAGTCAATCGCCGATAAGATGTTCATCGCTATCACTCTAACAGCAACATATCAGGTGGATGCATGTAGCTCGAAGGAAAGGATACGCACACGCCGCTCCAGAATCCCGCCCACGTTGTGTATTTTGTTCAGCGCAGTTCTTCCAAGAACCGAAGCGCCGCTTAGACTGAGAGTGCAAGATTTCCTAAAATCCTCGTAAACCCTTGGCAAAACAAGTGAATAGCGGTTCCTTCAGTGTCCTTCTTCAGCGACTCTTGACAACCGAGGCGCCTTCAATGGCGCGCGTCTGCAGCTATTATCAGCAATGTTGGTCGGCACGATAAAGGAAGCTGCTCACCGCGCTTCTTAAGAATTCGAATAGGGCCGCCACTCCTCAGATTTGGGGCCAGCAATGAACCATCTGGTGGATGTACACCGCATGGAAGAGAAGAAAAGAGCCATAATTTTGCAAGCAGAATTGGCAGAATTGTATAGAAGAGATGTTTGTATGCGCGCAGAGAAATACGCTAGAGACTGGCGAGTCCGAACTATTTGGTTGAAGGAAGTAAAGGAGGGCAGTAAGAGGGCAGTCGGTCAGTCGGTGTCCAACTCAAATTTCCCACGCATGGCTTGCAAACCGGAACATACCGAACTGCCGCTCCTTATTGGGACCTTACGCCGGTACCACGACTACCACTGCCAATACCTCCGACGACATCATGGCTATTTCCTTTGCCAAAAAAGAATCACGCTTGACTAATCTGATGGCACCGACACCAGTTTGTTTAGTTCGTCTCTTAATTGGGGGGCGGGGGTTATAGCATGCAATGGCGAATATCTTTCTCCTCGGCTCCTTCAAAAATATGAGGACACGACAACCCTGTCAATGCATTCTACCAGACTATCGCGCAATGGTGCACAACTTCATTGTGTAATTGTGAGCCCGTTGCGTTACTCTCATGATTGTATCCTCTCTAAACTTATTGGTAGTGGTAACACATCATTATCCTAGTGCCACGATTCAATGCCTGTGCTCTGAAAACCTGCCTTGGCAAAGATGTCTATTTATTCTCTGAGCAGCTCTATGAAAGAGGGTTCTATATCTTGAGCGACAATCTCGCTTCTCACCGCCGTTCTTACGGGGCTGCCCCATTGGACTTCTTGATATACGCGGTTCTCTGACCCAGCGTCGGTTTGCCGCTCCTTTGGTTACGATTAGAATGGCCAAAAATGTGGTTCTATTGGTTGTTGATTGGAGTATCTCGACAACCGAGGAGGGAGAGATCGTTACAACAAGTAGCAGAACGTTTAGAGTCGCCAACCTCGCACTGTCCCACCAAGTTGTTCTTGGACAACGGTAAATAACTGGAATATTTACCAAAATATCTCAAGTTCTCAACACAGGTAATTCCATGGCTTTGATTTCTGGTTCACCATTACTCACTTCTCGAGCTAGTTCCCTATTCACAGTCATTCGAGAGAAAAAACGTCAATGTTCTATTCCCGTCACGCTCTGCACAATACCGCACCAACAAGTTCCCTGTAACATATTATGACGGTATAGTATGTCCTCAATTGCTTTCCAGATCGCTCGGCTGTCTTGTATCTGCAATGTCGTTAGGTTTCCACGTAGAAGGGCCAAAGAACATACTCCTCGTGCTAAATCCTGCCTCTCAACGTCTTTTATGCGCCTCTCTCTGAATTCGCACGCACATCACCACGGGACAAATCGGGACTCCAGCATGGACGCTTTCACCTTGCTCGGCCCCTTTTATCTTCCACCCAAAGAAGCTGTCCCTACTCGGTCCGGGGCGAAAATGGAAAGTTCGCGTTTCCCAGAAGAGAGTCCCAGGACTCGCAAAGACAGTTTGCTTACCGACGTCGGAGAAATTAACCATCGCCTCCACGCCTCTCGTGGTTTAATATTCAGCGTGGACCACCACTACACGCATCAAATCAACTTCGACGTTGACGCCTTGACATTTCCCCATGTGCAGTCTTCCGACTGATACGTTCTCCTCTCTCTTCATTGATTTTGGCTGTGTATCCCGACGGAATAGCACACTCATCGCCATTGACGTGTTCGGGGTTGTTACCATCCGCCACATCGTTCTTTGCGCACGACCCGGCATGGGATATTGTGCCCTTGTAGGGCGTCTCTCATTTGGTGCGTCATCCCTTTTTTTCCCTTCGTACGGGCGAGGGGGACAATGTTATAAATGCTACGTTCCATGCGGAGGTGAAGGAAGACGTTTTGTTGCATTGCCCAGGAAGAATGGACAAGAATCGCTGAGGAGGGACTCTTTCGGAAGGTACAAATACAAGTCGTAGTCGCTTGTGACGACGAGATGACGTTGAACGCAGAAAGTAAACCTTGTCTTGAAGGTCAACGTGGCCAATACTATACCATGCAAAGACACTATGATGTTGTGACAATGATGGAAATCGGAATCGTGCTAAAGGGTGAACTGTACACCCAAGAGGTGACGAATTGGTCCGAGAAGCATGGGGTATTTCTTGTTTGAGCGTTAAGCTCGAGTTATTCTTGATGCTATTTCGACGTGCGTGTTTTGAAGCCTGAAAATTGCTGCCATGCTTACGAGGGCTTGTACTCTTTTGGTATTTTCCTCAGCGCTAGATACTTTTCCCTCCCAAGCGTTGAAATGCCTAAGCTCCGGTACACAACTATATGTGGCATTGAACTACCGTCTAAAAGCTTGGCAAGCAGGAGAGCGGATTACCGGACAATAGTCATCTGATGCGTTACTCCTCACCAGTAGTCCGAGTAGGCTACAAGTACGATTCTTAACTCTGGGGTAGCGTTAAGTACAGAATAGAAACTTCATGTGTCGAGTCTGTTTGTTGCTAACGTGTACCACATTAGTAGTAGATCTGACTGGGCACGTATGTTGGTGGTGGCAATCAATGAGCTGTTCACCCGGGAAGGTGATGGCTGAAAACGGAAAGACGTTGAACCCGAGAAGGGCCGGAGCTTTCTTGTTTGAGTTTTAAGCTCAAGTCGGTCTTGGTGGTCGCATATCTTGCCCCGATACTAAATTAGAGCCTGAGGATAACTTTCTGTAGACATCGCTGCCATACATACGAGGGCGACTAGGGGTGTTCAGATGCTGGTATTCTCATATGCACAATGGTAATGTTCAGGGAGTCCCTCAACCACCAGACGGCTCTCCCCGTCTATGGTCTCCAATAACTATGGTACAGTAGCATTCTATCTCCCTTTTCTGACCGGAACTTGAGCACACTGACATCACCTCCACGATAAATCGTCTCCGCGACTTCAGGCTGGTCCCGATGCTGAAGCGATCCTGTATCCTCTTACCGAGGAAGGAACGACGTACCAGTATTTCTTCGTCCCCCCGGATCACTATGCCGATCAATTTTGAGACTTGCGTCATGCTCGCCACCGTTAGAAGACCCAGTGAGCTATTGTGCGCACTATTTACTATGTACTGATTTTCGAGTACAGTGCAGCATCCGGCTATTCCTTTTTCCTTTTTGTAGTATCCGGCCTTCAACGTATCAATGATTATTGAAGTATCTGGTTCGACCCTGTGAATCCTCTTTCAGTGAGCAATTTGTTATTCCGACATACAGATGATATCATACATGGATAGCCGCAGCATGTGCTCGTGGTCCACGTCAATTCGAACAGACATACCCGGGAGTCTATCAGTATACATGGACGGATTGGGCGCACGATTCCGGCGGCAACGTTAACAGCCACAGCAGTGCAGCAGAAAAGGGAACCATACTGGGACAATCAACAATGTCTCTTCCTGCCAAACCCCATCTGATTTCTGAGTACCGCTTCGCGAATCTCCCGTCTAAATATATCCAGCCAGTGCTACTGCTCTCTATACAGTATTTCGCTCGCTGTTTCGCAACCATCAAAACGAATGGAAAATGGAACCAATGAACGAATGGACCTCTCGACAACCGTAAAGACATATACAGCAACGGCAACTCAATCCAGGAAGTAATACCGGCACTCTGAGCACATATAAAATGGGTGCGCATTTTTCATCGGATTCATTACCCATTATTACCATGTCACAAGTGCCCATCAAACGAGTCCATTGGGAAGACGACTTCGACCGGAATAGCGCCCATCAGCGTGCGCCCTTCTATGCGACATTCCTCGTCGACCCCACACCTCCCTCCCAGGGACAGTCGCTTCCCCAATCCCCGGTCTCCATTTCATCCCCCAAGCACCGGCATTCGCCTCCACCACGTCCATGTCTCCGCCCTCCAGCGCCTTTCAAGCAACCGCCCCTCCATCGAGCACCATCGCCCTTCCCAGGACCCCGCCGTCATTCGATACTACACCGGCCCGACACGGACCGGGTTACTCGAACGCCCCTCCCGTCCACGACGCGTCTCTCCATCCACCGTGCACTTCGCTTGGGAACATGCCAGCCTCTCGATTTCTTCGCTCCCAGTTGTGTCGTCGCCCACCCCCGAATCGCGTACGAATCCGCATCTAAGCCGGCCTTTCAGAGGGTCTCCATCCTCGTCGAAATAGACAGTGTCGAGCGGTTCAACATCGAGATCGTCCGCAAGGACGGCATCCTCACAGTCGAGGACATCCTCACGTGGGCGCAGAAGGTGCTAAGGGAACGCCTCGAGCCGAGAGTGATGGGCGGGTGCTATAGAGAGGAGTGCAGGTGTGGCTGTGGTCGGTATGTCGATAAGAAGAGTGACTTTACGACAGTCTTCGATGGTCTCAGTGTGAGGTGCGGTGAGGGGGAACTCAACAAGTGGAGGATGCACTTGAGGAGGGTGAAGTCCAGAGTATAGAAGCAGTGTAAGAGAAGAAACAAGTCGAAATATGTTGTACAGTAGGCAGAACCCGATCGCATTGGATATCACACACGTAACAGGAATATACCACCGCTGTAACAGTAGTAACACTATAGGTAGTCACAAATTTCGAGGAAGCACTGTTATGAACTTAGCGTAATGTGACTGAGAATCGGAAAGCGACTTACAGAATGGAATAATGCCCCTTGCCTTGTAGTATGTCCATAGAGATGCCCATCGCCTATGTTATGGATAGGAGTAAGGATAGTTGTTGCGAAAGCGATGGTATATAGGGCAGTTCCCTTGCGCAGTCAGACCGTCAATTTCGATGCTTAAAGGATGATGACACGGTAGTACCGACCCGCCGCACAAGCCATCGTCGTCATTCTGGGGTCTATTAATTGTGCGTCGAAGTATAAATGGGGCGCATGGCCGGCAGTGTCCTAAGCAGGTAGAGGTTAGGATCCTGCGAGCGACTTTGGGCGACTCGGGCACGTTGATCCAGTTCGGGGTTCGAAAGGCGAACATCCATCCGGTATCATAATGGATGAAGGTCGAAGCTGGTTTGAGCCTAAGGCCTAAACACCGTAGGAAGGATTTTCAGAACATATCTGTTTTGATCGCCGAGATTCTACGAAGGGAGTCAAATATACGACGGTCACATGCAGACAGAACATACCAGCTCCATTCCCTCCCCAACATCTAAGATCGCATTTTCTCCCGACATCAGAGACGCAGTATTGGTGCTCGAGCGATAGAAGAACCCTCAAAATCAGCTGATGACCACCGAAATTATATGGGTGGATATTGCATGACACTGGATGAAAGGCACATTAACGTGGAGCAGAAGGGCTAGTCATACGGGAAATTTTTCGAATGCATCAATAGTTTGCTCTGCAGCTGCAAGCCTTGCAAGCCTGCAACAAAGATTTGGACTGGAAGACGAAGAGGCAGTTTTGGTAGGGTTAAGGGTTTGAGATCCGGAACATGGTTCCGAGCCCTGACCTCGAAATTTCTCAGAAAGACAATTCCTATGGCGCTAAACCTAAGACAGGGACATTGCTTTCAGACGATACCAATCACATACTGAGACCAGCAATAATGCCTCAGAGCACCGAAGCATTGTCCCTGCAAAGACTACTCCATGCTAGCGCAAAAAATGTCCGAAAGCGCGCTTCGGCAACGAAGCTTCCAGTCCCGCCACCATATGATCCCAGGATCATACGGCCACATGAAGAGGCTGGACACATGTGAGATGAGGAGATATAAAAGCAAAGCAAAATGCTTGCATAGCCAGGACACTATTGACGAGAACACTGTAAGATTGCGGGCAAAAAGACGACATTCCAGTCGCCAGGGATGAGGCGCAAAACCCTGACCTCATACAATGGATGATGTCAGCTCATAGAGCAGAGAATAGTTTTGGCTGCACCGAAGATAAATCAGGAGTACACGCGATGGCCGTCCTTCCCGACAACCTGTCCGTCAAGGTAAGCACATGCGAAATCTTTCTGGCTGCAGCCAGTCGCTTTGAGCCTCCGAAATGTTGTCGTCCCACCTTATGAATCCAGCGGTCCATGAGCCGGGAGAAGCTGATAGTTTGAGAACAGGAAACGAGCACGGAGACTCGTAATGTATTCTCCGTGGAGGTATACATAAAATGGTGCAATCCGATTACCCAACCTCGTGGTGTAGTTGTAAGGAGGAAAAGCTGCTATGGGACCATTCATCTGTATCTGCGTTGGTTCGTCGAAGATAAACCGCTGCAGCAAAGATCCTAGAGAGAGGCGGGCCATGGTGCGGATGCAAGTAGGAAAGGTACAATTTCAGGGCGTGACGCTGGACCGAGCCCGGTCCAATACTGAGAGATTGCAATGAGTTGGCAGAGCATAGTCGTTGAGCCCCCTTGGACCGGACCGCCGAAGGCACTTTTGCCGGACTATTGGTGCCAACTGGGCGGGGGCTCTCATCGGAGCATGGGAAAACGAGATTTGTGGAGCAAGACCAAAAGTGTGCCATTGCCTGCCGTCTCTTAAGAGATCGTTCGCTCGCCACACGGGCTGAATCCTTCTTCGTCGAAGTATCTAAAATGAAAATCAGAAAAATTGGAATCCGTGGCCAGTAAAGATGCACGTACACGCGTAGAACTTCTCAATAAGATGTCCTCTCCTCGCGGGAAACTCTCATAACACTCGCGAATTGTCACAAGTTCGAGGGTAGCTTGGATGTTTTGCGGGTAGAGGCCTAACACATGCCATTGATAGGCTAGAGAGCTCGTAGCGGGAAAGTGGGGATGAAAGGACTGTAGGACGGATGGAATGAATAGGTGAATGTCGCATGGACGCGTCTAAGATCATCCTTTCTGGCGCAACAGGTAGTGTCCCTGCCGGTGATAATTCGTAGGGAATCTGCTCGTTTCATTCCCATAACATGCAAGCTGCTAAAAGAGCGCGAAGATTGGGTGCTCTCGACTGAGGACGACAGCCATCCACGGTACTGCGCCATTTCCATAGGGTACCACAAAATTCACTCGCTGTATGGGTAAATTTTTGAGTTCTTCGCTCCTAAATGAATATCAAAATATCACATTGAGTCGTCGTCCAATACATAAGGAGCAATTTAAAACTCGACGTACCTGGCAATGATATCTCATTTCAGCCAGCGCAGGAACTCGTTGCACATCAAAAACCAGGTTCAACTGTGTACCAGGGGAGATTTACGCAGCACCGTGCAAAGCAAAGCAGATAGCTAGCTTGGGAAGTTCGTCGGGACTCAGCGCTCACGGAACGTAGTGACTGATAATTTGAAGGATCATATTTGTCCCTGCTTGCCTGACGCGTTGACGTGCAAATTACATCTCACGTGCCTCCGGCCTGTCATTTTCCCACATTGACCATCTGCCGCCGGTCGGCGAGAGGGACTCATGTAGCGCTTTGAGCCCGTTACTTAGGGCAAGTTAGAAACAGACCTTCCAAACATTGGCCTCAAGCCAAAGTCGAGTCGAGTCGTTTTGCCATGGAGACTCGAGGTCGAGCTGTGGCGACACCAGTTTCGAGGTCTACCTAGGGCGACTGGCCCGCCGCCGCGCGACCATTTACCATCATTATCAAGACGGATAGTTATCTATCATCGACATCTGCTAGATGGTCATGTTCAACAACTTGAAGACCAGCAGCGGGGCGATCATCATGTAATGATTCGAGTCTAGAATAATCCCGAGTTTCTGCAAAGGTAAATAGTGCATAGATTTCCAGGTTTGGCTTTCAACGTTGCCGGAAAGCGAAGATTGTATCACCGCTTGAAACCTCCATCGCAAACATGGTGATATCGAAGAATCATTCGAGCATACTATCTCCTAACAGATACACCGTAGGCGCAGCGGCAGAACGATGTACCGAATCATTTAGGCCATTTATTGTCTCTCTGGCAACTGAATCCTCGTTGTTATCTCACGGCGAAGTGCAGCTACTCCTCGTGGAGAGTCTGACACGCTTCAATAATCAACCCGATCAAGACTCACTTCCCTCCATCATAGACCATCGTTCTCGTATCGACCCAGATGATTGTCCACCATCCCAGATCGCCAGTCCCATCGACGACCAAGTCCCGTCTGATCGTCAACCGCCCGACCTAAATACCCTCCGCGAATCCCCATATCCTCACTCTTCCTCCTTCGTCAATGCATTTCTTCCTCTGGACTCTCCTATCCTTTATTTCTGTCGTTTCAGCGTCACACACCATTCGTTTCTTCAATTAGTAAGTTTTACCCTCTCTTCCGGACATGGATGACTAAAGCTCTCACAGCTGCGGGTCCGGGACAGTAAGTTTCACACCACTACTCTCCGCTACACCGTTAACTTCCCTATTTGCTAGCCCACCATCTATACTCACGGTAAACGGACGAGCGTCGACAGCAGAACCACTTATTCCAGCAATAATGATAACGACGGTGTGATTTATACGTGAGTTCTCGTCCCTGCATACATTAAGTTCATATCTCATCTACATCAGCTTTCTGGAGCAAGGTACATTGGATTACTATCCCTTGGGAATGTGTGATTGATCCTTGCTAAAATTAAGGCTCTTGTGGGAATGATGGAAGAAAATGTACAACTGTGGGCGTAAACTTGACTATTCCGGAGGCATCCTTCTCCAAGTACGGTTTCCTTCTTTCTTCTCTTCCATCAACACTTCATTTTGCTACAGAACGAACAAATATTCTGTCCCTCTGTCTCTCCAGTGTGTGACCCTACCTTCTCATTGTTATATTCTCATTACTCCACTCGAAGATACTCCTGTTCCAATGGCAGCGTCTGCTTTTCTCAATGTGCGCATCCTTCCTGTTGTCCCAGTCTCATAATTCTCACATCCCCTAGGCTATTCCTCAGACTGCGCACCCACGCCCATATCATGCAATTCCTTTGATGTACGACTCCTTTTTATCTTCCTCCTACAGTCCAGCTAAACCGAGCCCTAGTCCGAGCTCATTATAACATTCTGCCCGTAAGGTCTCCTTACCTTGTCCCTGGCCCTCCTAATCCTTACTCCATACCTCAGATTGGGTTCCCCCTTGATAACCAATCCCAAAGACTCCTCACCATCCTCAACTCTCATCCGGAAGCTCATAGCTCCCATCATTATCATTATCATCCTGATAATAGCCCTCGTTGGCACTATCTTATTCCTTCGAAGGAAGAATCTGCGACTCCGGATGGAAACCACTATGGAAGCGACCCCTAGAATTCCAGTCAGCCGAGGAAGTAACCCGCCTTACCCTCGGCGTCCTGAGCGCGCCAGCATCCTCACCGTCCCTTCATACCAGTCAACATGCGTCGCAAGCACAATCAATAAAGAGTCATGGGAAGATTTCAAGAGCGGGTCTTATTTCGTCAAGCTGTATCCGACCGGGTCGGAGATGTCAGTATTCGAGGATTAGCGGATGTTACTTTACTTTACTTGAAAGGTTAACGAGGATGGCATTTTTATGACATTGCGCCTCAAGTCTGAATTTCAGGTTTCGACGTTGAGCAAGCTCATCGCAATTGTCCTTAAGTCTTTGTCCACCTAAGCCAGATATTTCTTTCGCTCTTGGTTACGGCGGATTGACATTGGGCTCTATCGATAGCTTCAACCAACAGGTCTGACCGGTGCAATGATGAGATTGAGAATGGTATTGAGAACCAAGTATGCAACCGCAGAGTCTAGTTACGTGAACTGTGTGTGGATGCTTCTCCAGTAAGCCTGGCCACAGTGAATGGTGTTCAGAGATCGCACTCGATTTCTGGCTGACTCCATCATCGGCGCCCCTGGAGAATCTGCGGTCGTCCTGATGCCCGCATCGGGTATTTCAGCTTGAACTGTAGCCGGCGCGCAGTTCAGTTTCTCCAGCAACATGCCCCAAAAAACTAATGTCGACATCTCTTGATCAATTGTACGGACTCTAGCCTTCGTGACCACAGCACATGGTTCACCATGTCAGAGCTGTGGGCCTGGTTGTTCCTTATTGGAACCTTGTGCCGGTAGCAACACCAGCACCACCTTAGAATAGATCCCCGCGTCTTCGTGAATGTCAAGTCCCATCCAAGCTTCACGCTTGGTACTTTGCAAAGCATAGTTTCAAGTCGATGCTTGAAGATATGGGAGAGCAGGGAAATCATTTATAAGGTGAAATGTAGCAAGCTGCTTTCACTGTATGGAGAATTCAATATTCTTGGCTGAAATATTAAAATTTATAACTGTATATCATATCCTTTCAATATTTCTTCAATATACAGGATTATTGTTAAGAATAATGTTTTGATATTTTGGCCAAGATTCTGGAAAAAAAATATACAGTTATAGAATTCAATATTTCAGTCAAGAATATTGAATTCTCCACACACACTACAGGGGTAATCACTCTTTCTGAGTCTGAAAATAGTGATCAGGGGCTAAGTGCTGGCATAATTAACATGAAATCTGTGCGGTGCAAGAATTGTGAGCAAAGGTTAAATAATCAGGACAATAAGATGAACATTTTCTGGTTATTAAAGATAGTATTAAAGTATAATATAGTCTCAATGTATACTGCATCAGAAAACAGCATGAAAACCTTGCCTTGTATATTGGTTACTTCAGTACTTACCTGATGGGAACATATAGATTCAAATCAGGGGCTTCAGACTCTACAAATAGTAACCAAAGTTGAAACCGGCTGAGTCATTGCTCAAGATGGACGCAAATGGAATGGGCTGAAAAAAGGCTGAGAAAAGGGTGAAACCTGGGTTTTTTGGCCTTTTCTCACCCTTTTCTTAGCCTATTCCATTTGCAATCATCCTGAGCAAGGACTGTGGAAGTTTCAACTTTGGGTACTGTTTGTGGGATCTGTAGTCCCTGACCTCAGTTTACATACTTCCAGTAGGTAAGTACTGAAGTAACAAATGTAAAAGGAAATTTTTTCAGGCAATTTTTCGAGGCAGCATACATTGATATTATTTTATACCTGATTCCAACTAATATTTTTAGAAAAGGCTTGTTTTATTGGTCTGATTATTCAGAGTTACCAGACAATTTTCATGCCAAATAAATTACATGTTAAATATGCCGGCACTCATTATTTAGTCACCATTTTCAGACTCAGAAAGAATGATTACCCCCGTAGTGACAGTGTTTGCGAAGAAACCATGTTCCATTTATGATTGAAAATGATCTGCCTGCCTACGTTTTCCGCGGTTCCTCAACCCTCAGAGTCAAATGTCTTGATGGCTAGGGTCAACTGTAGTGCCCCGATGAAACTCATGTTGTTGTCTTCAGACCCGATAATTCTATCGTCATTTTGAGACCTGATGATGAATCTCATCGTGTCACTGACACTATTGAATGTCATGTAGACCAAACCGTGGGATAGGCCTTCGCTTAAGACGATTTATTACCACAGAGGGCCCGGCGAGATAACAAAACATGCACCTGAATATTTCTGGTATTTTGAGACCACCACTACAGTTGAATACATCGAGGTATTCTTGGATGCTCCATCGCTAGCTGCGGTTCAGGTGAAGGACAACAACCGGAGAGGCCCCGAGGTCGACAGCTGCAATTGCACTTAGCAGCAGCGGTTTACTCTGAGGTTTGAGCGTCATTTTAAAACCAGTTTCTTGTGCTGTAGATATGTGCTTTCTAACGAACTTGTGGGCAGAGACCGAAGTAGAGGATATCATTTTTATCGACTATACGGTTGAATTGTCAAGAATGCGGCAAAAACAAGGCAAAGAAGACAAAGACATACATTCTCCTTAGGGTAAAGACTGTAGACGAGGACATGTGCGGTCCGCTCATCTCGAAGTCACACACCCATCCTCGAATGGGGCAGGCCATGTCTACATTTGCAACATTGGATATTAGAATCGCACGCTTCATGTTCTTCTAGTCGATATCCTCTTCAGGGTACCAGTCAGGCAGCAAGCATTCATTTTTATCTCGTTACTCAATGATTAATCCGATTTTTCTGAGGTAAGGATAATTGAATATATTTTGACAAGTATGACGGAAAGAATAAACACAGAAAAAATGGCAGAGTAAACCATTACCCGCAGTGCTTGCCATATATCAAGGAACCCAATATGCGCCTGCCACTCTATGGCGTCGAACCGGGCGTACTCGACTTCTCAAGGAAATATATGCTCCCTTATGTATTCTTCACGAAGATCCTGGGGCTAATTTTTTAGTGTCATCTAACGTGACAGGTGAGGGTATCTAGTACCGGCGACGGGCTAGGCATTGAGTTTCGGCGAAGGTTTCTCATCTAATATTAACGACCACCCGGGGCCAGCGCCGCCGCCACCAATGACACATTTTCTCGCCGCCTATTCATTGAAAACCCGGTCGCTAAGTGGTCATCTCTCGGTACGATTGCTTCAGGATTGGCATTAATCGTTCCAATGACATTGCTGATTTCGATCCTTGCTCAAAGATTTCGAACAAAAAGTGTGCGTCGAGGTTCTGTCTGGTTCTGTGATTCTGAAAAGGTCCGTAGGGTAGTGCCCGTACGAAGAAAACGGTGATCGACAGGACGAGGACGTTAACGTTGGAGGTTTAAAAACAATGGGGCCAAAGGTTCCCACGCCACAGACGCGACGTGACGGCACAATCAACGCACAATACTACGCACATATTTGGCTCGTTGTGAAATGCAATATTTACCCCCTTTCTTGCAAGTCGATGTTAAGCATATCTTACCCATAGATAAATGCTGAGAGAGACATGTGATACGCAGTCTCGAAATTCAATTCACCAATGCAAAATAGATGACCATCGAAATTGGTAATTTCGACGTGACATCGCATTCATTCAATACAGGGGAAGATAAAATATCAATGAAAGAACCTCTCCACCTGGGTAACTTATTTTTCAAATTAGTTCCCTTGATAGCAAGATGAAAATCTGCCCAAAACATGTAGCCGACAGCGACTAGGGGCAGTGATTGCTCCTCCTGGAACAGCTGAAATACAGAGACCGGTCTTTAGCCCCAACAATTTTAATGCGAGTGGGAGGATATCAGTCTTCAAAGGGCCGAGCATCACGGATCCGTTGAACGGAGCCACATCGCTGATGCTCTAACTTACACTTATCAATTCTGATTCTTACCGTGAGATATACGGGCATTAGACTGACGGAAGGAAGGGGGAAACAGTTTCTATTAATAGTCGGTGCCCCCGGATAGAAAAGTAACGACGTCCGTACTACAGTTAAATAACGAAAATTATACCTGCTACGAGACCAAACCTCAACTATGCTCTGTCGTTTTGATGCAGCACCGCCAAGAATACTCCTGGCTGTGTCGACGATGTAGAGACAGAAAATGTCTTGGAAACTAATCCCTAGAGTGTCAAACAGTGGTACAGATGTCCGTAAGGCAAACATGTTATACACAAAGCGAGCGGTAGGCTCGATGACATCTCAAATCGATCCGAATCAGATGGTCGTTGGAATATTGCAGTTATTGAATTAGCTCATTACGCACAGGCAAGGGAGGCACGCTTGATGCTATATAAGTAATTCGCAAGATGTTACGAGTTCATACTCTATTTTTTTTCCGTTGGTCACGGATAAGTATCAAATTCCTTGAGCAATGCAGAACTTCACCTCAATAACGAAGTGTTCTGATGCTGTTTCATTGTTCCAGAGCGCATGTAGACATGAAAAATATCGCCGCCAATTATATACATAGATCACAGTTTGTCGCCCAAGACCATTGAGTCGCAACCCCTCGGAGCTACTCGATTTGTTCTCGAAAAGTGCCAATTTCCGCACCCAAGTTGTATGTGAACAAAGAAGCCCCTTTGGCAGTTCGTTCCTGACGAAGGGAAATGCCTGTATTTTTAATAAGGCCAGAGGTCAGCAGACCCATAACAGAATCAGCCTTATTGGCCCAGAATTCCCCCTTCATCCAGTAGAAATAAGATCAGTTAGCATTCTCCGATCTCCGATCTCCGTGACTCGAAATAACAGTCCATTCACAGTCCACTCTGACGATAAATGCTCTTCGTTGGTGTTGTCTCTCTGAACGTACAATAGGGATTGAGCGAACCACTTCCCAATTCTAATTATGTACACTGCCAGGAACGGTGATAATCTATTCCCCCCTCCCCTGAAGAAAGGGCTCATATTCGAAAATGACGCGGGGATAAGTGTTGATTATAGAGGTTTAAGTTCCTCAAAAATTGTCTTCGATGATACATGCAGGCACCCCAATACTCAAAAAAGAGGACCAGGACTAGATTCAAAATAAGTTTAGAGAAATTCTATGTTTCCCACTTGACAAAACACACATCAGAGCCAGAACCATCAAGAACATCCCATAGCCTACCTTCGTCATCACCCATTCCGGATATCCAGTAGCCGCCGTACCTTTGGCTGCCAGTCCCTGACGGTCGACCCGGCCTTTCCCAAATAAGTGCCCATCGTCGATCTGGGCATGAAATAAGTACACTTGCGCGAACGAGCCCTGGATGAACTCTACCTCGAATCCAAAGTGAGCGTATATATCTCTATTCTTCACGGTTGTTGCTTCGAGATGGACAGGTTTTGGTGAAGTACGAGCGAATCCTTCGTTCATGAGGAGAGAAGACAGGCCTATAAGAACCAAATTAGCTCCTGGTCGAAGTTTTAGCAGGAGGTGGAAAGGACGAACCTTTTCCCTGCCAATCTGGATCTACGACGACTTCGAGTAAATGCCACGAGTCTAGGCGGTCGAGATTCCTTGCTTTGAACGCTTTTAGTAGAGTATCCTCTACGTGAGGAGTAAAATCTACAAAGAGACGCTATGGTCAACAGTCAATACTTTAATTCAGATTGAATTAATCCTACGAAATGACCTACTTTGAGTCCGCGTATACCCCAGCCCATGGCAACGGACCCAGCTCCAGCCTTGAGCAGCGTTGTCAGAGGTAGATCGAAGTTTTGTCCTGGCTTCAACCAAAGAGAAACCGCAACAACGCGCTCTCCCTTTCTCTCGTTCGGCGGTAATACAGCGAGCGTAACAATACCGCCAACAAGCATGGTAATCTTGACAAGGCAGCACTGGAATTTCAAAAGACGTTCCATTGTCTGCACCATTGACGGACATGGTGAATTACAGTCCGTCACTTCGTTTTCTTTTTTGACGCATCCCCACCAGTTCATGGCAGGATCATTCGAAAAGGCGCGCATCAGTACGGTAGCAGCGGCTTCGACATCGTCTCGAGTAGCTATACGTACGCTGGCATCTATGCTAGAGGCTGCCTCTGGGGGTGAAGACATTTTGATATCAAGTAGACCTAGAACATGCAAAGAAGATGTGCATCCGTAGAGCACGATGAAATGATGGCAGTCGGCTGTGCAAATCTAAACAGAGCCACAGATTCCCACGCTTGGTTCAGTTAGTCGTCCGTGCTTCTTCTGGGCACTGATCTCTACGAAGACGTTGCATGGTGATTTTCTCCCCGAAGAACGTCTGTGCTAGCATGCGAGCAAAACTTTCAATATTGTATTGCTTACGCCGTCTTATCGTCGTAATTTCAATGTAAAGAGGACGATGCGTGTCAATGCCGGTTGCCTATCCGACTTCGTAGCAGGGCACGTGCCTTGGCAATCAGCGTTGATGTGCTCGTTCATTCATTTCCGACTGGGCCTGGGATGACCCGGGTGAATCGGAGCTAAATGTAGCTCAAACTGTACGCTCCGCGCTCAGGTGGTTGTAGTCACTCCTTGTGGCAGAACCAATGCCTGAGAACTTTGACCCTGATATTGAGTCCATGTATCTCTTATACTTTGCGATTACTCAATCGGCGTGGCACTCGCTTAGTTCCCTCGAATACCTACCAACCGATATTATCTGTCGGCCATGGCGCTGTCACTCCCGTCGGCCTATTTCATTGCTTTAGGTCTTGAAATCCTTCTAAATGGTATCTTTAAATCTTTTCATAGCTCATTACAACCAATCAATGGTATAATAGGAATGTATACCAGTCTTTTCATCGCTTCGATGTATCTTCTATTGTAAGTACTATGTTTTTCGGAACCATGCCTATGTCTTATCGTCGGTCGTAGAAAGAAGAAAAAGACAAAGGTTATCATAGCTATGACTATATTGAATTCTATCATGTGGGCCGTAGCGACGTCCCATATGTCCGTCAGCTTTCAACAGAATTACGTGGCCTTTTTGAAGCAACGTGCAGCGGATGGTAGTGACGTCTTCGAAGACAATGCCTCCCCGACAATCTATTCGCAGCTATCTTTGGAGTCCATTAATGTGAGTAAACGTGAATTCACCGCGAGTTTGCTGCGTTGTTTTACGGACCGACTATAGATTGTGCTGGGCGATAGCATCGTGATATGGAGAGCATGGACGTTATGGAGTCGCAAGACATGGGTGATAATCACGTCCGCGACGCTTCTCACCGGAACAACAGGTGGATACTCTATCTGGTCTCAAGAATATCTACACTTACGGGCACGATTTCCTTAAGCGGCTGCTATAGGACTCGTTCGAGCATTTGCGACTGCACCACCGGGGATAAGTGTCTTCGACAACGCAAGCCTAAGCTCGTGGGCAATTGCCTTCATCGCCTCTACATTGGTAACGAACGTCTGGGCTACTACGCTCGTGGCATATCGCACTTGGTGCGCCTATATTTGTCTTTAATTTAGTAATTTGCCTAATTCCCGATCCGATTATAGGACACACAGCAAAATTATTCGTGAAATCACGGGAGAGGGCCTTAGGGATAGATTTCGCAGGCAAAACGGCGTTCTCTCGTTGCTCATTGAGTCGGGTATTTTTTATTCCACCACCTGGGTACGTCGGTCCTCTCCGTGTTTTATAACTCGCCGAGAAACTGAATAAAAAATAGTTTATTGCGATCATCGCGTTTATCTGTGGGAACAACGGTGTTTACATCGTCGTGGATATGCTTTCCCAGCTCACAGTAAATCTTTGGTTCTAAATACTTAATTCATACGGAGCTCATTTTTGGATGGACATAGGCCATCTACCCCACCTTGATCATCACCCTTGTTTGTCTGCAATCTACCCTTGAAGTTGCTATCTCGACTTTCGACCAGACAACACGGAATAATCCCGACTGGGCCGAGAGAAATAGAAGGAGGCGCAATGGACCAAGCTTAGTTTCAGGCACCTCGATGGCCTACCCGATGCAACCTATGAAGATAGGAATGCAGACTACGACTCAAACAACTACTAGTGCACCAACAGGCTTCGAAAGCACAACTGAGGAGATCATTTTTGATGGGAAGCCACAATGTCTTTCTAGTGGTGACGGTTGGGACGATGCTGATAAAGTCACGTCGCACACGGTATAATTGTAAACTCTTGAATACGAGCTTCTGTGGTGTATTTCATATTATCTGCTCTGGATAGGCCGCGGATCTTCTTGCTTGTAAAGTGTCGAATCACAAATAGGACTGTCATTCAACGCGATAGCAACGCCGGTGGGTACATTATGTATGAATATTGTCATACAGTGGTATCTACCTACTGACCGAGCACCCATCGTAGTTGTTGCATCACCTCACCATGCGCACGCAATGGGGGGCACGCTTACGCTATATATAGTTCAGAGATGCTACGAGTTCATTTTTCATTTTATTTCCGTCGTCCAAGAATGTGTATTGATTCATTGAGCAATGCAGAACTCCGCCTCAATGGCAAAAGCGTTTTGATTATACTGTATTGTTTCGGCGCGCATCTAGGCTTGAAATATATGGTTACCGACTATATACATAGACAGCCGCCCACGATCATTGAGCAGAAACCACAAGGAGCTCCTCAATTCATTCTCATGACCGTGTTTAAGAGGCACCCATCGTCTGCGCCCACCGTGTATTTAAACAAAATGCCGCTCTCACAGTTCGCTCCTGCAGAGGGTAGAGAGCCACTTATCGCCCTTGAAAAAAAGTCAACTACACCGATTTCGAAAGTGATAGGAACAAATGACACATCTTAGTTCGGCACAATTCAGTTCTCCGTCGACCATACAGCCAAATAGACAGAACCAGTGTCATAAATAGGATGTGGTGTACCTGACTCGGAGTAATGCTATCCTTTAGAAACGGTTAGATTTCCTCTTTGAACAACTTCGTCCTCTGTAGACGCATACTTCAGCTCCCGAAATTGTAGTTTTTTGTTCCGGCATAATCTCGATCCAATGGTCCACGATTCGAAACAGATGGAACTTTCTTTGGAACCACAGAAAATCTCCCCGATCAAAGGAACCCTGATAATCATTTTCAGTGTATAAGATTCATGTAAAGAACCGAACGTACTGCGGATATATGAATCAGCTCGGGTTTCCGCGACTCGTCTCCCAACATCATCTCATCACGTAAATAATCTAACATTGTACAGCTATTCGCATTTTGAACATACGCTCATCAACGATCAGTGATGCTGAACACCAATTGGCTGTTCAATAATTACCAGGAACATTTCATCTTCAGTGCTGGTGAACCTAAAAAAAATGAGGTTACAATATAAATACAGACTTCATAATCACTACCTCACTATCCGCTCACCATGAATACCGCACTCGAGATCTCACTGCAAAAGAGCCTCGACAAACGGGCAAAAACTGGCGCACCAGTGGTTGACCTTCTTCACCCAGCGGTACCTACCAACGTTCCCGACTTCTTCTCTAACGACTACCTTTCCATCACTTCCAATCCCGAGCTGAACAGAAATGTCCTCAGCGTGCTCATCTCGTCAAAGAAACTGCTTGGCTCTACTGGTTCCCGTCTGCTCAACGGGAACAGTACAAGTCACGCAGAGACGGAAAAGTATCTCCAGTCCCACTTCAATGCCCTTGCAGCCCTCATGTTCACCTCCGGCTATGACGCCAACGTCGCTTTCTTCGGGTGTGTACCCCAGGCAGAGGACATCATCGTCTTCGATGAACTCATCCACGCGTCGGTGAGGGATGGAATTGCGGCAGCGCGGACGCGTGATGCCTACCCCTTCTCCCACAATTCTGTCGTGTCGTTCGAGAGCTGCATAGCTGAGCTCTTGAAGAAGCGCCCCGACATTTTAGCTGGGAAGTCGACGGTATTTGTAGCTGTGGAAAGCTTGTACAGCATGGATGGCGATTTCTCTCCTTTACCACAGCTCGTTGAGAGTCTCCATAGCCATATTCCGAAGGCGTATTGTCATATGGTCGTAGATGAGGCGCATACCACTGGGTTGTATGGCTCGATGGGGCGAGGATATGTGAACCATCTAGGATTGCAGGACGAGGTAGACACGGTCCTCCATACATTCGGTAAAGCTAGAGGCCTGACGGGAGGTAAGCCTTTTTCTTCCTTGCATAGATTTTACGGTGACCTGAATCATATCGTTAGCCGTCATTCTCACGTCACCAATGGTCCGGAAGTACCTTGTAAATTACGCTCGGCCTCTGATCTACACCACTTCAATGCCCCATCTCCACCTAGTAGCAATCAAAAACACATTCGAGTTCATTTCTGGCCCCGAAGGTGATAGGGTGAGCATCGCGGTCCTGATCGCCTTAAACAAATGCTAATAACCTACATTATAATTTATAGCTTCGAAAGCAAGTTTACGAGTGCAGCCAGTACTTTGCTACCAAACTTCGGTTAGCTTTGAAGGGAGTTCCGGAATCTATCCTGGCGATGTGTTCGGCTGATAGAAGCAAAGACCCCCTTGTCTCGCCGGTATTCCCCCTGCTCACGAGCCAGTCGCTGAAGCTCGCAGAGTATCTCAATTCGAAAGGATACGTCGCCCAAGCAATTCCTTATCCCATTGTACCGAAGGGCCAGGAGCGTATTCGAGTGGTGATCCATGCCGAAAACACGTTCAGTGATATCGACGCCTTCATTGCTACCCTCATAGATTGGGTGACGTCTCACTGGTATTCGAATACAGAAATCGGTGTTATGTCTGTACCTAGTCCCAGGGCGATGTTGTAAAGCATTGACGCAGAGCACAAACTGGGATTCATAGATTGATGCGTATGTTCTATTAGTAATAGCAGGTCAATAGCGTTGAACTTACATGGAAAATAGAATATGGCTGACCCCTGGAGACTTAGAGCAGTGTGGATGATCAAAGTCTACGGCGCATTTGGATGTAAGAACTTTATTTGGACAATATCGGGAAGAGGAAATCCTCGATTCCTTGCGTACCAGTGGGAGCGTAACGTATGCATCCAGGTAAAGGTGAAACATAGCAGAAGCCGCCTGAGACAGGACAAATCGAAGTCAGAGTAGGGAGGTGTTTCAACCGTGATTGGTTGGCCTATGAAGAGGTCGACAAATTCCAGGCTCTCAAGCAATGTGGCAATTTCATGCAGACGATCGGAGGACAAGAGCTCACTGATAACGGGGATGGGAGGAACCGCAGGCGACTGAAAGTCTCAGGGTCACACACGACTTGAGTATTGAAACGACAGATTTCAGGTTTAGATACATCAGGAGTTTCGGGCAGTTCGGTTGATACCAATTGTACATGAACAAGTCTGGCAGCTACTAACAATATAATTCTATGTATAGAAATCAGTATAGTCAAATATGGCGCCAGAACCATGCTTACAATACAATCTGATTCTGATTCTGATTCTGATTCTGAATCCATCAGTGGAGATGGACCTCCGCAGCTTTATCGATTGAGGTGTAGAACATTTGAGACACGGTTCTTTGGTCACCTTCTTGTGAGACCCTGTTCAACAAGTTCAGAAGGCGATGAATATGTGCAGAAGATAGTCCCACTTCATGCTGAGGCTGATGTACGTGTGTATCTGCGCAGGGCCAGCTCGAATTCGGAACTTCATCGACCTGGTAACATCAACGAAACCAGCAACGATACCGGCTTCCTGTCGACATATCAACAAGTGTGAGGGCAAGTGGATAAGATATAACATACCTCATCATGAATGAGTTCCTTCCAATCGATCTGTACATCCTGTACGACTCCTGCGCCGAATTTCTCGGCCAGCGATTTCTTAAGCTGTTCGACAGATACCTGAGAATGGTTCACCAAAACCTGAGCATCTGCCGTGAATGCAGAAAGTTCTTCAAGTTGATTCCCTGGCTCTTTGAACAAATTTGAGAACTGGGATTTGGCCCATTCCGTAAGAGAGCTCGGCGACGACATGGTAGTTGCAGTTAAAGGTCCTGGTGGCTTAGACTTGACGTCACTACCGCTTTTATAGTACGTGGAGATATAATTTTGAGGAGGATTTCGATAGATATATGGCCGCAAGAATCGTAAGAGTCCTGACAGAGAACAATTAGTATGTTGTGAAGTTAAAGCACGATGCGTCGTGACGGTACGAAGGAGCATTCGGATTTCCGGTCCGCAAAATCCAGGTCTATTTATCCGGATTTGCCGTCCAAGCCGAATTAAAACGTGTCACAAAGTTCCCTGTTATGGCGCATTTTTCCACAAAGCATGCCAACTTTATACAATACATATAATAATATAGCTTTTGAGACCAATTGACTAGGTGTCGGCCCGCTAAGCGATGCGACACACGTGGCATCACCACTCGCGCAGTCTTGTCCTCTCCTTCCACCATTCCATTTTATTTTTGTTGCTATCTTCACGCCCCCCTAATACTTGAACACGTTATAATACCTGTGTTAACGCAAACGCAAATCTTGTTACACGGGCGAAGAATATGTCTACAGACCCATATCATGCAGTTCAACAAGAAATACAGACGTCGCTACAGGCCGCGACGCAGCTACGCGCGTCCTATATTCGAATACGGAACATGAAGGGGGAAGGGGGGGAAGAAGGAGAGGAGCTGGTGTGGGCGAGAAACGAGGTCTGTTCAATGACTTTTTTTTTGCTCTTCACCATTTTCTATCTTTCTGCCTTGGTTTTCTCACAGAATTATAATTGATTGCTACACTTTTAGTTCAAGGCGACCCTCGCTGCATTAGAAGCCGACCTTGAGGACCTCGAGGAGAGCGTCAAGTACTCCCTCCCATTTTATTTTTGGCACCCAACTGAAGACCGGCTAGAATCGTCGAATCCACAGACCCACGAATGTTCGCCCTCACACATAACGAAGTAACAGAACGAAGACGATACGTTGAGCACGTTAGGAAAGAGATACAAGTATGTTGTACTCCCCTCTTGTATCATGATTTCGGACTGACGGGAAGTTGCGGTGGAGAGTATGCGTGCGGACGTCTCCGGTGGACGACCAGCTCCTGGAGTCACGCCACAGCAACGTGAAGACGAGGTTGAGGATGACCAGAGCGCTTGGGCGAGAGAAGAGCAGCAGGTTTGTCTCTCATCATGGCTACTTTTTTCTAGCTTCAGCTCAACGATATTTAACAGATGATGATCAGAGAACAAGACCGGACAATCGACTCAATATCGGGCACGCTGAGCAATCTGGCGCACCAGGCTGGACTTATGGGTCAAGAAATTGTGGAACACACCAAGTACGTTGTTCTCGTTCTCAACCGCTCTGATTTCTCGACTGGTTGACCCTCTTTTCAGACTGCTTACTGACCTAGAGTCGGGCGTCGACCGGACAGACAGCAAGCTCAACAACGCCATGGGCCGTATGAGGCGGTTCATACGACAGTCGGAGGAGCGAGGTAGCGGTTGGTGTATCCTGGTGCTGATCCTGGTTCTGTGTATCTTGTTGGTGGTAGTTATCCTGATATAACTGCGAAAGTGTACGCTTGGTTAATTCTTTTACTTCAATATACCTCACGCATAGTAGTTACATTGCATCTGTATAATCGATTTATAACATGGTCATTGGAAATCTTAACGTCACGAAGAGTATGACAAACGTCTTTCTACAAGTCCCGCATAAACAGGTATTCATCCCAAGGGAAGTTTCAATTGAATTGTGCTCCGGGGAGCGACATAGGAGAAGAGATGGTTCAAGGCTAACAAAGGGGAAGTAGGTGGTTACCTTTCCGCCGTTGCACGCTTTCATGACATTGCTTGCGATGCTCTTTCCAAGCCGCTTTTTGACACGTGCGAGAACAATATAAGGCATCTCAGCACGCAGTACAGTGTTTGAGGTGCCGTCCGACAGGCACTTTGGAGCACTGACGCGTCGAACGTTAGCCAGAATAGCAGCATGAAGATGTTTGGGCATACCTGATGAGAATTCCCGCATTGCAACCAACGATTTCCTCAGTCCAAAGTGTAATAATAGTTCTTGAAAGCGTGGAAGCACTGCGCATATGCTTTTGTGGCTAGGCATCCTTAGCGGGTCCCGACTCCAAATTGGCGTCTAAGCACTGCTTCTCGATCCTACAGCGCTTTTCGAGCATTTCTTTCCACTCCCCGAAAAATCAAGCATCTTTGAATTCCATGCAGAATATCGACCAAGGCTTCGTAGGCCTGTGGAAATACCCTGTCCAACTTCAGCATTGTAGCCAGAATGTCTGCGTCAAGTGCCTCGATTGCGGACTCCTGTCCCGATCCATCTTTGCCAAGCTGATCACCAAAATATGTTAAGCATGTTCAAAGGCATTCGTCCCAGCGTTCGTGCGGATCGTCAGCTAGGATGGCAGGGATACACGACCAACTGGAGCACATCCAATAAAGGGCCTTGTCGGTGAGAAACATGGATCCATGCCCATCTGATGTCCTTGAGACGATGTCAACAAAAGTGTGGACGTGGAGGCGATCTGAAAAAGTGATGGTGGGGTCTTGGTCAGAAGCAATCCATCATGGTATCAAGAGGCACGTCACTGAATGGTTGGAATCCTCGCTCTGTAGTGTCGGAGACGATATCAGCATAGCGCAAGAGTGGCATTTCGAGGAGGAAGCGCGGGTGATGGAGATTGGGACGGTGACTTTGGATTACTTTGAGGTAGAGTTGTGAAGTAGAGGTTCCCGGCCTATCTCACGAGATGCGTGTTTTTATAAAAGAGGATGCGTATGAGTTCGTAGAATGCCTCTACGACAACCCAAACTGTGGAATTGTCGAGGTAATGAAAATCCTGCGTGTGCGTGATTCCGATACGTTAGATGCTCCATCGCTCGATCACTGGCCAGTCTCCGAAACGAGTTGACGTTTCCATAAAGCTCTAATACCGTACATTTGGAGAGAAATAAATATCTGCCAGTCCTTGAAGATACGTTTCCGGAAGGGATTGGGCGGTGGTGTCAACAAGAAAAGATCCTGTGGGAGATTTTTCAAAATAGTCATAAAGCGTCTCGCATAAAGCAGAAAATGCGTCCAATTTCGTGAGACCTTTTGCCTGAGCATCATGAAAGACCTTTGTGCTTCACTTGTCTGCATCCTAAAGGACAGAAGTCAAATACGGGCAATATAAGATAGTGATGAGAAGCACACCTGTCCCACAGATGGCTTTTCGAGAAACGAAGATATTCGAACAAAATCTTTTACTAAAAAACAACGACTTGGCTTAACGAAAAGGTTTTGTGGCTGCGCCCAGCCACTCATATCAAAACAGGGCATCCCACGGATCTCTTGATGGGTGGAACTGTGGACTAGGATATTGTCAGGTAGCACCAGGAAGATTTGAACAAATAGCAAAGACACGCTAATCTTGATGAATAATCAGATTTCTATGCCATATCAAGATATCATGCACAGACCAGAGCTAAGAGACCGACTTCTTTTGTGAAATATAAGGGGGCGATGCTTTGGGCAGTGTTACGGGCCCGAGTGATTGGACTCTAATTAGACGCGTTAAGTGAGTTAATGCCCGCAGCGCAATGAAACACCTGTGATTAACCGAGTCCTATAGGCATCTGACGATAAATCGGTATGGTAACAGGATCTATAGTTCATTACCTTTGCACTCGCCTCACTACCAATATATTTGATCGCAGAAACTTCGTTCCGTTGTATATCGTTACTGTGATCCTGTGAGGGACATAGGAGAAGGAATCGATACAGTCACGGACGAATACAACGCGCAACGGAAGCCAAACAAATGAAGCTAAACATCACAACACCTGCAAAGTAGTCGAAGATATCACAAGATAGGACCTACCGGACTATCGGCGGAAATATGGCAGGAGTTCTTTGGGTATTGAACATTCGATTTGCAGTAGCACGTCTGCTACTTGCACTCCTTATTATCCTAGAGAATTTTCATAATATCCATAGAGCCATCCATTACTTGAACGCAGTACTAGCAGACTCAAGCAGATGATGGAGAAGTTGTGGAGGGAAACGGACCCGGCAAATGCCGGGTTGTCAGATGGAGTGTACAGCCACTCCCCCAAGTTCGATTATGGGACCTTCCACATACTACAACACCAGCTCATGGAAGGCAGTAGAATCGAGCTTTTGTTTGTGATTGATAAAATTTTAAGGTGAGTATTTACCTTTCTTGAAAACATGTTACCGATAAACGAAGATGCCCCTTTGAAAAATGCGCCACCCAGATACCGACCCCAAGGAACGTTCCACGGACCACTCTCAAGTGCGGCCATCCGCCATCAAGGATGGCAGCGGGTAGATTGATAGTCGGTAGGGGATACATATAAGAGTTTCAACCGGCATGCCCGGATGAATACCCTTCCATTTCGACTGCAAATCACCACGGCTACTGACGCGTCAATTGTTACGATTTTTCCCCAGTCTCAGCAGACGTCCATTTGTACTACAAGGTCGAGTATAAAAATGGATTCAATGATCAGTGATTTGCCTCCGCGCCCTGGCCCCTCGTCCTCCCCTGAGCCTGATCCGCACCCCTGGGTTTTGGCGTTGCCTTAAAGGTCACCCAGGGGATGCAGACTTGGAACGAGTTGGTCCTTCTCCTCTCTCCTGGCAGGAAGTTTCCTGAAATCATGGCTGCCTTCTCCATTAATATGCTGCTCGCTGCCAGCACGGTTAACAGTAAAATACCTTTCTCGATGGAGACAATTCTGCGTATCGGCACGATTGCGATATGTATCTACGAGTTTGTTTCCAATTTCCTGGTTAATCGCGTTGTACTCAAATTCTCTTAGCTACGTTCGTACCGTCCCAGCAGAGTATAAGTTTTGGAAGGACAGAGGTCCACAGATACGTCCCAAGTGTGTCCCTTACCCTTCTCTCCTCTTCTCCGGAGGTTTATCTTTGATATCTTGCAGTCTCGTACTGTTCGTTCTTATCAGATATATCAGCATGGCCATGGTTGTAGTTAGCAACGTTGGCTATTTTTCGCTTTCCTTCACTCCAGAAAGCTGTCGCAGATACTATATGATTGCGGTTGTATTAAAAGGTGTTTCTCCTCTTCGGCTCGTGGGCACAGTGACTGAGATTCTGGTAGTCTTACAGGCATCCGTGTGCCAGTTTGTCCTTGCGCTTCGAACGTACAGTATTTCGAGGCGCTCAGAACGCGTGAAGATTTTTCTAATCGTTTTCACCTTGATCATCACTATTCTGGAGTGGTTCACCAACTTGTACGGGAGGGTGATGATCCAGAGGAACGGGAAGTGAATCTACTCCCTCATCTATCCGTAGTGTATCCATACTAATGTGCGTCTGAAGCTGCACTTCCGGGAATGACCCCACGAAATTAGTGAACTGGACCTTCTACATCTGGGCAATGACGTATGTAGAATTCGTTTCGTGCTTTCACGTCTTGATTTCGACTCTCAGTTACGACATTGTGACTCTTGGCCTCTCGACATATTATTTGATCAAAGCTGGTGGGGCCGGAGTATCTTCGTGAGTGATTCCCTAGATATAAATTCTTATCGAGTTTCACTCTTAGACTCTTTTCAGCATGACGGGCCTGGTGAAGGCCATGGTTATGGATGGACTGGGATATATTGTTATCCTCACGAGTAAGCCCGCGCATCTGAAGGTTCGATTGACGCTAACGAGAATACAGTTACGAATACACTTAACCTCGTTCTATATCGTGCATCCCAGCTTGATGCCCAAGCGGCCGCGTAAGTATTAATTTCCTCGTTCGAATTTTACTTACGCTCCCTACCCAGTGCAAGCCTAGGATTCGCCTTCACATGGATTATGACACAGAACATCCTCATCAAAACTCGCAGTATGACGTTATTTTCACCTTCAATCAAATGATCCTCTGACCTCCTATCAAATCAGACGCAGGAATGCGCTCATTCAAATCCTTGCAACCGTCCAGTGGGCGGAATCCGTACAGCAGCAAGTCTGATGACCAGACGAACATGCCCGTCACGACCCGAGGCATCGAACTTGAAGTTCAAGTCAAAATCGACCGCGACCGCGCATTGGACGACCATGTTAAGTGGGATATGGAGGAAATCGACATCAAGTCTGATTTGGAGAACCAGAAGAGTGTGGGTTTGACTAAATCTCGCTGATCCATCGATGTCGCCATGCGTTTTTCTTTATTTTCTTGGGCTCTTTGTGATTTATAAATCACTGGATTCATCATTCGTGCTGTACGGTATTGTTGGGCATTAATAGTAGATCACCCTTCGTTTCTATTGTATCCGGCTAAAAAACTTCACGCTCAATAACATTTCGTTTATTTATCGGTAACTCGGCCCGACACCATTTTTGCTCTTGGCATAGAACCACTGTAAGACTGCGAATGGTGACTATTATGCTCTCGGCGCTATCCTCATCACCGGGAGTATAACATGGTTGCTGTTGAGAGCTCCTGTGAAGGTCATTTGCTGACTACTTCGTGACAGCAAAGCCGCAATACAAGCACCACGGTTGAAACTACCGGCGCTCCGATTATAGCTAATACCGCAGATCCCTGACTACAATGATAAAGAACAATTGCTATTCTATTCATCTTCTCTCCGAACAAGAAAAATTCCAAGATCTTTTCGTGCGTTCATATAAAGTGTCAGATGTCGTAGACGTGGCTCCATATATCAAGTTACATGTTACACAAATGCCTGCCATTTACCGACGTCGCGGAAGTAGAAGCGTAACAGGCTCTAAGGGCGTCATGTCGCCACGGATAACTAGAGGCATGTATTTAAATGCTGCCGTCATATCAAACACTGACCCTGATTTTTTCTAAGACCCTCTCTATGAAAATCCGGAATACACCTACCAAATGAAGGTGTGGGCTACTTTTAACCCTGCGGCTTCATTGACGACTGAAATTAAGTCACAGGGCTCGTCGATGATAGGATCGAAATCGACGTCAAGAAGCGCATTGCCAAGACGGCGACGCGCCGACACAAGCATGGATTCTTTGGCGGATCATGGTTCTCTTCTGCAGGGCACCAACCGCGCCACTTATCGGGGTGTCAGCAACCTGGAGGATTGGGATAAATATTATCCCTACTTCCAATCTGAGGCTGAAGTACTTCTTGGCTTTGACACGATGGCTGGTAGAACGGCGACTCTGTCATTAAACGATTCCTTGCTTCCAGGCCCTGATATTTTTCAGCAATCGTCCACATTCCTCAATCCCGGAGCTGGTGCGGACTTTGCAGGATACTCAAATAGTGAACATCAATACTATGAAGCCGCATATCTACCCGTTGCTTAGAGGTTTGGAGCAAGAGGTGAGAATAATATCGCCGAGGTCGACGCTGCTTTCGGCCTCAAATCTTAGCAAAGATGACTGGTCAGACATTTCCAACGGAGAAATAGTCGATTGTCGCAAAAACACTGCAGAGTTTTCGGCATCGTCGCATCGTCCTATACCCCTCCAAAGATTCGCGTGTACAAATGTCCGTATTTGGGCTGCGAATTTGAAACTAAGAGTGAAATGGGACTGGCTGTAAGTGCAATTTCCTTTTAATCCTTTCAATGATTACGACTATTGAAAGGGTCACAAATCGGTGCACGTAACAGGCATATTTCCTTGTCCGAAATGTGACGTGGTCTTCTTCAGAAGCAAAGCACTTAGTGTGAGTATCACTCAATATTTCTCTCTGAGTGCGTACGAACAGTTGCTATTAAGGACACATAAAGGTGCACAGGAATCCCAACAGTACACGCGAAACGCCGACGCAAAAGCATCTCTGTCTTCACTGCGAAAAGAAGTTCGTGCATAAACGAAGCTTACAAGCGCACGAGTCCAAGAAACATCCCTCAGAATCGTCTTAACCGGGTCAGGAGGACTGACTAGGCTGCAGCACAAGACCTGTTGGTAACGTGATCGTGTTCCACAACAAAAAAGGCAAGCCGCCGGGATCCGGCATTCAAATAGATCGTGATGGACATGCTCGTGTCTTAACTATCAACCACCACTGTCTCTATCCCGCCTATCCCTGCATCTATCTGCGCCTACGTCCACGAGACAACCACATTCCTTGAAATGGCACCACGTTCTTTCCAACACCTTACTGTCATTCTCTGTTATCTTTTGGCTGCAAGTTCGCAAAGCGCCTTGGCTTCACCGTTGCACACACGAGACGATCCAAACCTAACAGACGATATTGCCCTTTCGTCTCTCCTGTCCTCCTTCTACAGCGCCTTTTCGTCTCTCTCTCTTGAACCTTCGGCGAGTAAACGGATGGCTGAGCCGCTTAATTCGATTGAAACATATATGGACACTACCTCTACTCCAATACAGGAAACCTCGACGGCCGAAATCCAGTACTCGCAGACGATGACACCAGACTCTCAGGACGATACTCTGATGCCTTCACCAACTCAAACGTTGGATGCCCAAGTCGAGCAGCCGACAAGTCTATCACCCACGGAATTGGCTACTCAGGATTTCATCGAAGATACTGTATCTTCTTCTCTGGAATCGCCTAACGTATCCATCGATTTGGAGGAAAGCTATACTGAGTCGCCTATTCTGACACCGACACAAGATGCAACGAATAGCATTGACGGGCTGTCCAGTTCCTTCTCGGCGGTACCAACGCCTACCAAACAAATGCACTTGGGACCTGGGCCGGCGGCCATCGCAACGCCCACCCCATCGTACGAACAGCGAGTTGATCTTGGTACTGTGTCTCCTGCTGCTACTTCCGACCTCTCGTCCCAAGTTCCTGTCGGCCCTGAACACACACAAACGCCACTGACGCACTCTGGGTCCTATCCTATTCCGATCCGACAGCTACTCATCATTGGCTCTGCGTTTTTCGGCTTTATCGCTATCACTCTCATTGTCTATCTCGTACTCAGCAGGCCGTCTGCTAAAGAATGGTTGAATGAAGCCCGGGGTATCAAGGAAGGGAAAAGCGTCAGGTGGGATTGTGTTGACCAGGATAGCTTGGCAGAGGAGAAAGAGGAGGGTAAACGCGAGTCATCGTTCAGCTTCAACGTCACACCGCCAACGCCAGCCGTACCTCCTACAGCCAAGCTGACGCCGGCTTTAAAATCGCCGTGGTTAACACTTCCCTCGCAGACGAGTCCCACTAATGATACGGCACGATCTTCATTGGGGGTAGCTGATATCAATGGGGGTTTCTCAGGTAGCCGGTGGTCGGCATATTCTTCGGCGTGCACTTCCTCTGCCCGCTCGTCTTGTTCCTCGGGGTCCTGGTATGGTGACGACGAGTCGATGCTAGAAGAGAGGAAGAGTGTACCTTTGCTATCGCCGGAGGAGTTCTTTACCCTTCCGCCGGAGTACTCAGAGTCTAGGAATTCGAGACGATCAAGTGCGCCTGTTGACTATCGAGCTAGCAAGATTGTTGGCAAAGATGTCATTGAAGGGGGAAGGCGGCGATCGAACTCTGTAGGCGTTTTGACGGGGTTATCATGATAGCCGGTGTTCGTCTGTTTATTTTGTATATCTTGATTGGTCTGTGTCGTGGTATAACCTTAATAACATTTCTTTACTCCCACCAACATTGCGTTTACTCTGAGATCTGAACCTTGAAGACCTTGAGATCAACGTAATCTGCTGGAACAAGCAGAGTTGAACCAGGTACCAGGTGTATGCAGTAGGCCATCTAATACACCCGGTCTCCTAGGCATGTGCGTGACTCTCGGTCAGAACAATGGTCGCCGACTTCCTTTAGCCTAGAAACTGTGGGGAGCGGCGTTCTCATACCCTGGACTGTGTGATGACGAGGACAATCGCTTAAGGCTACGAAGAAAGATTGGTTCGTTCCAGAATTTGTGTACAATCATGGAGAGGATGCACCCATAGGGCACATATCTTAGTGTGATTCGCGCATCTCCGGCGGAGCGGTTACAATAAAGTAAGATTTTACGCAAATAGGCAGGGGATACACCCTATAATGGCGCGGGTTTTCGGTTAAAACTGGCGATGATGTAGGTAGTGGTGGTGACTTCCTTGAACTGAGGTCGGGAGCGATGTTCTTATACCCTGGACTTCAAGGATGCGAGTAACTCACGTCCATAAAGAACGATATCGCTGTTAAGAAATTCTGTTAGATGTATGGTGTCTCGGGTGATTCCTTGCAATTTCCCTTGAGGAAAGCGGCGACTAAGATGAGCGATAAATTTGTCGATAACGGCTTCACAAGCACACGGTTACCGGCTGGGATGGTAAGTTTAGACTCGGCGGAAGCAACGTTGATAAGCACCGAGCTATTATAGGTGCGCGTCTACGGAGAAATAGGATACTCGTTGATGGCATGGAAAACTGATTATTAAACCCCGGGTCCGGGTCAGGGAGCTGAGTCGTCAACAATGGCGCGTATTTGCGATATTGCTGGGAGAAATTTGGATAGTGTTTCAGAGATGACAATTTGGATCTTCTGGTCGAATTGTGTAGCGATATTTCTCCGATACTCCCAACATCAGTGATGATTGTGAAACCATTGTAATTTCTGATAGAATGGGACATTGCACGCCTGTGAGTTTTCAGAGGACAAGGCCAGTGTACGGGGACGTACGTATTCTCATATTGCAGCACCAGCTCTCGTTATTGTGACTTATCGGCTGAGTATCACTGTTGATTGGACGACACACCGAGAGGGAGAGACCAAGGGTGGCAAGACGGGATACCGGCCCGACTTCTTGAATTCTGAAATGAAGCTGACTAAGCATCACAGATCCTTCTTTTGTTACCACCATTGCTGGCTATTGTGACGCTGCCCTGGGTCGAAGGAAACTCTCTTTGCGCAAGAAGTTGGGTTTATAGGCCATGTAAGCTGTAGTTGTAGCGTGTAGCCCGTAATTACCGCGATACTAACTTAGTCCCTAGCAGGCGTCAAACCTTCCTCGGAAGCGTGAGCTCGGATTTCGGCCGTTAGTTCTAAATTGAAAGTAATTTTCAGGTGCGACCCTGTTTTTATATTGCACTTGTAGAGCTAACCTATTCTTACAGAATCCATGGCGATGCGTCTACCACAGGAGCTCATCGATAAAATTCTGGACGACTTAGACGGAGATCCGTTCTCGACATTCTTCACCTACAGGTCAATCTCACTGACAAGTGGATATTTTACTCCTTCTGCGCAAAAGCGCCTACTCCGGAACATCAAGCTTCTCCGGCGATCTTGCAGACAATTCAATGCCCTCTTGACGGAGTCACCGCATGTCGGGCAATACGTAAGGCGACTGCACGTCTACAGCCATTCCGTTACTCCCATTACCGCCGAGGTCCTTCGTCGCCTCCCCAACCTTCGTACTTTGAAAATCGACAGTGATGGATTATCATCTGTGGCGGATCACCTGAATACCGGGCTGAGCAGTGTGAGGTGTCTGGATCTCTCGCTGATGCAACTGAGGGACGTCTCGACGCTGCTCAAGGCCATCTCTCTGTTTCCCTCGCTGGAGCTCCTCAGATTGGAGCGGGTCGGGTTGCAGGACAATCGATCTAAAGAGAAAGCCCCGAGGCTCTCTGCGGGTACCGGCTGGGACTGGCGATACATCGTTTCACTGAGTATCTTCAACCATGCGCCTATTGATTTTGATTTTGTAGATGATCCCCCAGTTGATCGTAACAACGAGGATCCCAATGCTCAGATCGCGTTTGAGCCCCCGACAGAGTGGAAGATGCCGTCACTGCAGGCGCTGCAGATACGCGTAGATGATAATATCGTGCAGTCGATCTTGCTGAACAACCTTAGTGGTGCAACCCCTGCGGCACAGTTGGGCAAGTTACGGGCTCTTAGGGTGACCGCGTCGGCTTTGACGTCGTTCCAGGTCATCCAGCGGCTTTTGGATAAGGTGCCTACGACGTTGGAGGAGCTGGTGATGTTTACTCATGCGCTGCCGTATAGTAAGTTGTAGCCTCAGTTGATGTCTTTCGTTACTTACGGGCTGGTACATTTAGCGGCTCGACATATTGACATGAGCAAGCTCACGAAACTCAGGTCTTTGTACCTACAAGTGTGGATGAAGTACCCTCGCTCTTCGACGCCCACGCAAGACGAATATTTTTCATGGCTTGTCAACATGTTTGCTACCATGCCGGACTGTGTGCAAGATGTCTACATGAACGTCATTTTCGGGACCCAACAAGAAGATTTTCCGTTGAACGTATGGACCAACCTTGGCAAAATCTTCGCCCAGCAACGCCGTAAGACAAACCTGCATGTGGTGTTTGGCGATAAGGAGTTGGAGAACTACGCCCATTTCTTCCCGAGCCAGACGTATTTCGATAAGTCGATGAACAGGTGTCTGGGCTCGTTGAAAGGGCAGGGACGTTTGCAGATCTGGACTGCGCAGGACTTTATGTATCGCCAGAAAGGTGTGTGCGTGGGTTTGAAGGAGTATGTTCTGTGCTCAGTCGAGATGTTCTAGGCACCAAGAATTTCGCCGTGTTCGTTACGCCGGAGTTGATTTTGTCTGCGTGAATGTCGAGATTGTATTTTTTTTTTTTAGTTATTATGGTTACGGCTCTACAGCTGTCGGGCCGCCATTTGTGATTTTCCGTGGATGGGACAGCCAATTTGGTATTTATACCTTTTCACTTGTTTCAATTGGAGATCTATCTATTCATGTATCATTTATGAATAACGTTAGTTTCATAATCCTTTTCGTGAATGAGACCACTGGCACCAGAAGGACGACTGAGCAGGTTGGTGACGGTTCTGTAGGGTTAGGGTCAGAAGGCGGATTCGCAGCAACTTTCAATCTCCGCTCCGTGCCTCTTTTACTGTTACGTCGACGCAACCGACGGTTTTCCCCTTTTATTCGCGGGCGCACTGCGCAATGCTCAAAGAATTGTCACATATGGACCGTATAACGCAGCTCCAGGATGAAATTGAACAGGTACTTGCCTCTCCTCGTCCAGGGGAATCATGACAACCAATGCCTCTTCAAGCTCCTCACTATCATGTCAAACAGCCTCGTCTACCTCACCTCTCGGTCGAATTTTCTTCAAGTCAGCTCGGCGGTTCCTGTTACAAAGTCGAGGAACCCGGAGAAGTATGATGCTACAGAGATTTTTGAAGGTACGAAGGACGTTTGCTACGACTCGGCTCTGTCCGTACTCATCCGAATCCCAGGAAATAAACAGGAGCTTGTCATAGATTTGATAGCGAAAGCGAAGCAAGTCGAATATCTCATACAATCTTTGCCACAGCCGGAGGCAGAGGAAGAGCAGGTACGAGGTCGGTGCTATGCATGCATCCACTTGTGTTCACAAGGGTGTGTCTTAGGCGAACAGATTGCAAAGACTTCAAGAGGAAATGAGCGTGGCTGACGCTGAATACGCCGGCGCTCTGAAGAGGACAAGTATGTTTTTCCCTCCCCGTCCTTTCCCCTGCTCATTATCACCCATAGAGAACCTCCATGCCCAGGTTTCCGAAGTGCTCAAGACGATGCTGTCCGACAGCCACAGCGCAGTTCTGTGAATTTGTTCCCCGACAACTGGATCGGCACGAATGAAATGCGGCTCGAATGATGACGCAAATCACCTTCGCTGAGGTAGTGTCTTTTCCTCCCGTGCCTTGACTGTGAGCTAATAGCTACAATTCAGTGGCCAGGCCCATTTGCCGACGCGAGCGGTACCGTGCTTCTATTGACGTATGTACGGTCCTCCAATACGGAGAGAGAGCGGGAAATGTTTACCGACGTCGCACCTCGCCTTCAATCAACTGTGAATGTCAATCTGGCCATCTACTTGGCGAACAGTTAAGCGACGTCAGTACCTCGTCGGTACGTCGGTGAAAGATCCTGTCTTTGCCCAACCGCAGTATGGATCTGGCGGCTCCGCTCTCTGCGCGCTCAATAACCCGAGCAAGCTGTCGCCGGTAATCTACTATGGCATTAGAGCAGCGGTCCGCTCAATTTCCTCCGTAGCCTTACCTCCATTGCTCCACTGTAGCGGCACCGATTGCATGTCAATCGTGGACACTGCTCATTATCGTCCGCAGTCATCTTGGGCGATCTTCAGGAACCTTTTGTTACAACGCCGGCGCAGTATCTGGCCGCCCTTAATCGAGCATACCTGCCGCGCTGGAAGTGCAATACAGCGTAAGCAGGTAATTTAGGGTTCTTGTGCTTATTTGGGTGCGTTCTCTTGCTCATGATTTTCTTTCTTGACTAATACTTTGTGACTAGCTTTGACACCTAGGCAAAGTGTCTGGGTAGCTAGACCTCTACCAGTAACAGCGTAGCAATCTAGGAAGGTGGGGCGTGTTCTTTCAACTGTCTTCACGATCCTTTCCGACTCTTTTCTAACCAGGGTAGCGTTTCATAGGATCACTCGTGCCATATTTACACCGTTCCATGCCGGATGTCCGCGCCGCCCTTCCGTTACCATCATATACACCGCCGGTGGGGACAGACTGCTGGCAATGCTTGCACCAACGTTAACATCTGGCTCTGTTTGTTTGGCACTGAATATACATTCATTCTCCTGCATCGCCCATCTCCAATCAATTTTATTTTTAAACGTGTCATGACATTGCGCGCTCACTGTCGCGTTACATCTGAATCTTTGACCAATGGTATTACATACCAGCCTCCTGGCGCAGCATGTGGTGCTGCTGGTTGGCTCCATGGCACAGGATGCTTCGAACATGAACTATATTCTGTGCCTGTGGAGCTGCTTATTACCATGACGCTTGGGCACAGAGTGAGCTCCGACTCGTTTGTTAATGAACATTTCTCTGATTTATCTGTATTTGGTCCGCTTTAGCGACTATCCCCGAACTCTAACTGTATACTGTGCCTTCGATTCCGCGTCTTCCGTGTGCAGCTACGCGAAGGCGCACGACATCCAATTTCGATGGACGGCGACGCTCTAACTGCTACCCATTGAGCTTTTCCCTGAGGAGATATACCTCGTACTTCTTACTTACTGCCTTCAATATATTCTAAGCGAGCTTGGGAATCAATCCACTCGCTGGTCGTTCCTATTCACCGACTCGGACGATTGTTGGAGCGATGATCCAGTGAGCTGTACGTTTACTCTCGCGACGTATTTCTTACTAACTTGCTTCTAGTTTACACGTCATAGTGATATTTGTGCCCTCGGCTAGGTAATATCACTCGAGAAGTCTTCTGCCTTCCAAGGCTCGACCTGATTTCGGTCCCGCAGGACCGTACTGGGCTACTAGCTCGTCCCAGTTGAGCGTGCGTGAGGAACTGTCACCCACTTATGATATATCATCCGCTCCTCGCATTCAAGTTCCCTTCGCGCGAGAAGCCGTCCATCTTCTAACGCGGCTACCTACTCTTCTTCGCACACTTCTCATCCAAAGGATGAGTATGCCGGAAGCTTCCTTCTCTCCTAGCCAGACGGACCTCCTTTTACAGGACGTCCTTGAGTCCTCAATCCTTCGTACCTGGGCGCGCCGGCGCCGCCTAAGAAGATAGTTTTGCCTTTTGGTCGCTCTCGCTTGGACCGCACCCCCAGCTCCGAGACACCGTCGTGTGAATCGTTTCACCTGTCCTCGCGGCCACCCGATGCGCAGACTGCCGTTGATAGTTATTCATCTCAGAGCTATTTCTAATTTGTTTAATCATTCACGTTGTCGTGGATCGCTGGCTGTGCGGCACAATGGTCATCGTCCCATAATGATCCCCGGAACCCTGTATATCATAACATGGCTTTACTTGTTCATTATGGAACTGGAACTCCGTTGCTTCTATCAGTTCGATCCGCCAAGACAACCTCCTGATCCGGATGGCGATGGTCGCGCCGTGCGGGGTGCTGTTGAGCCTCGTGTTGCCGAAATGGTGGTTTTGGGGGGTGTTTTCTTCGTACACGCGGCTTGCTGCGACGGACTTCAGGAGGATAACGACGTTCGATGTTCTTCCTCAGCATACATCCGTCCCTGAGTCCCGGTGGCCTTTAGGTGAGGACTCTTTCTCTCCGCTTGTCATGACCTCGAACTATGAAGCTCATGACCTATTTTTTCAGGTTTTATGGCAGACCAATACCAAGTAATTTTAGGCCGGGAATCAATGGCCATGTATATTTCACCTTATCTTCCTGCGACTGATGCTCGTCGGCAATCAAGTGTGGATGGGCCTTATGAATGTATGTGCAATTTTTTTTAGAGCGTTCGCTTTTTCTGCCATGATTACTCATGTACATCATCCAAGGCGTCTCGATTACATTTGTTCTGATATTCTGGTTAGTGCTTCGGAGCCCGGACCGAATTCCCCTTCGAAAGTACCTCTCTGTTCTCTCCAATTCAGGCCCTGTCTGAATTCGAAGAGGAAAGGCTCGAGCCACGTAGAAGCGGAGGCGACCGCAGGGAATAACGGAAATGTGGCATCACATCGTTTACATCCTCAGTCTTCAGTCGTAACTTGTTTGTTCCGGCCATCCTGACGCGTAATGATTGACTGATCACCTGTGTAGTCGTTCAACCCCATCATGTTCAGAATTCTCGATGATTTCGTGACCAGTAAATCTAGAGCTTTCCAAATACACCTCTATTTCGCGTCAAACAAACATGTGCACCATCTATTTCAGTTTCGAGAGTTCCAGCTCCCGGTAATCTATCACCGCTATCAACGTGCCCCTTACACTTCTTTTCTGGGTGGCCGACGCTTGCAGCTATCACGTACTGTGTCCACCATCTGTACCTCGGCGCAGATGAGCGCAGGGTTCAACAAAGGAAATCAGACCAGACGAACGTCGGGGGGTGTGCGCAAGGTTTCATCCCGATGTATGGACTTCTTGTGCCTGATTGGGTTGTGGGGACGAAAATGGAGGGCTGGATGATACCACCAATACCCTTGCTTTTCTTGCCAGACCCGCCGCAGTGCGAAAGTAACCTAGATACGACGATTGGCGGTGAGTCATTCTGACACGATAGCAGTGCTTGTGCACATGTACATTGCGCTGAGGCTGTATACAGTGTGCTTGCCGAGGGTCGGGAATTTCATTCTTGGGGCCGTGCCTGGGATCGTCCATCCCGAGGGGGTAGGCTTACACGCCCGCCAGATTTTCTATTCGGACCGGTGGTTTTCGTTCTGCCAGTGAGGGATCTTTTCCCCTTCATTTAATCTCTCTCAAGTACAAGGATCATTGATGGTTCTCTGATGCATTCAATAGCGCGATTGCAACTTCACAGGGCGTAAGTCTCCCGAAATTCAACAGGGTCACCGAGTTCTGTGTGTGTTCGAGTCTGAGATTGTGTAACGGCCCTGCTTAAAGATCGGCATGCTTCCTTGGCCGCTCATCCTCCTTTCTCTTCGCCGCCGATGCGTAAGAATATTGAAGTCATTGTCCACGATTACAAGTCATGATTTCGTTTGGTCGGTCTCTCTTCCCCAGAGTCACCTACCTGACCGCGCAAATTCGGCTAGCCAATGATGTGTACTACATGCAGTGTAATGTTGTTGCCCTGATATCTCGGATCGATATCAGGTACATGGTTTCATTTCTCACATGGAGTTGGGCCTCCTACATCTTGTTAACCGAGTTGCCGTCCACGCCTTGGTAACAGAGGACACGGGGAAGTCTTTTCACGATTTCATATCATAGCATGGTGAGTCCACCCCGACAAGATTTTTTATTGGCGGTACAACCCTTTCGCCGAGGTTTTCTCACCACTTTTTTCCACGATATTGCGGTTATCAGTACATTTCATCGAAGTCAGCGGTCTGCAAAGTCTTGACCGTCGACCGAGTTGCTTGTCCCGGTTTTAGTCGAGTTTAGGGGACTCAGTAAAACCACCGACTGATATCAGCAATGAAACACTTTATTAGTCGCGAACTGACAAGCTGAAGAATCGGAGGCAATGGCATATAGCCAAAGTAGTACTCTAATGACAAGTAGAATGTTACTTTGCTCCCTTCGTGCGCATTAAGCAAGTCCACACCGTGGCATTCTCCCGAGGGCGCAGCCCGATAGAATGATCGAGGCTTGGAAGATTGGCAATGCATGCCGGGGAGTGGCCGCCACTGACGGCATTGCTACCCCGGAATCAATGATTCCGCGGCTTTGCGGCAAACCCATAGGCAGGCTGAAATGGGAGAAGCCAAGAGGCCGATGACTAGAGGATGATTTGATGACGAGATATTCAAGCCATAATATTTCTATAATTCGTTTGTATTCGTATCGCAATTTCTACAACATGGTTCTTGGACAAAACTGGGGGAAGGGGGGGGGGGGTGAATGGAACGCATAATGGTCCACCGGGGATGGTACAGAAGTAAAAGTACATTGAGTCGTCAACAGACGTGAGTAACATTTTTAAAGGGCATGTTGTAGGGTATAGACTTGATGAAATGGTATTGGGTTCGGTGATCTGATGTTCGAGTCAGCTTAAACAAACCTGATGAGGAAAAGGTAGGCGTACCTGGGTATCGGTGCTTAAACATGGTTCCTCCCATCTAATGATGGGCAGGTGACCGCTTCCGTGAAAACACCCTTCGAAGCCAACGGGGCGCCCATTTCTGGCTTCGACATGAGAAACTTGACGGAGAGCGCGTGAAGAATTGGTGATTGGTTCGTAAAGACATGAATGATTCTGAAACACAGGTTAGATAAATCTGGGGGGATGAAAGTGTTGCTTACCATCCGCCTCGTTAGAGTCGCTGAATCGGCTACCTCCACACTGGCCCCGTTCTGAGCAGGTATCTTGCAAGAGGCCATTTGAGCTAAAGCGAAATGACAGCGGACGCAAAAAACTCACCGTCTATGCTTGTGCACTGGCTCAATTTAGACTTCTGATAGCTACCGGTGGAACGCTCGAGAGTCTTTGGTCGACGAAGCGAGCGAGGCGCTTCGCCTCCATCTCGCATGAACAAAAAGCTCCTCTGGTCTTCCTCTCGGTTCTGATTCCAGAGAGTGAGGTCTGCTACGCACATGAGCACCAACCAATACAACGCTGAGTGAGTACTCACTGTAATAAGAACCGGTATGCATAGTTGAAGAGAATGGGTCTGATGTAGAGCCTGAGTTGTTCAAGGCTGGGACCTCCGTTCGGTATGGGTCGAAGTTAACGCGGAAGCTGGAGGGAGGAGCTCCACCTGAACGACGAGGACTAGGCATTGCGAATGAGGTGGAAGGAAGAGGGTGCGGCTCAATGAGTGATATATGACCAAAGTTTGTACAGTGAAATTCAACGGTCATTAACGAAAAGCGTGCGCCGTTATATATTTTGCAGCATCAGGGAAGAAGGCAAGATCAATACAAATCGAGCAGATGCAGGGACGCGGAAGAAGATCACGCACAATACAACGTGTTTTCTTCGATCAAAAGGGCATGAGCTCAAATCAGCCGAAGAGGCCGTAAAGAGGCTCTCAGTTTTTGGCATTCGACGTCGTCATAGCGAGATCCTGGCTGTCTGTGACAAGATTGCGGTCGGCTGCGATTCCGGATGGGTCAACTATGATGTCCTGTGTGGAATGCAAGCTCGTCCTTGGAGCCTTGAGCTGCCGATGCAAGCAGAGGCAGGACCATGTTTAAGACGTCAGAGTCACGGCAGAATAAAAATCGAACCCCAGATAGTTAGAAGGGGTGTACGGCTGCGGTCGGACAAAGGCGATATTTTGACGTGAGTATTTGAGGTAGAAAGGCGGCGGTATACAATTGAAAGTAGCGGTTCAAATAGACCCTGACAACTGCGAGAAGCGCCACTGGCACAGGTGGCGATGGCCGGTTGTCAAATAATTGCACCTGGTCTTTCTGTGAGCGCAGAGTGAGAAAGAGAGCAGTCTGCGCTACGGGATGGAATTTTACATTGGAATGCGGGATCGTGAAATTCAGCAAATATTCGTCGTCCGAAGGGCTGAGAGAGACATGAAGAGCAAAATTTACGCTGCGCACAAGTTATGTTTTCCTCCAGATTTCGGATTCAAGTCATAGGTAAGATTCAGAAAGATTTTGCACGCTGTGGGTCGCAGGAGGCGTGGCGCTTGATGGCGCTCAGGTCAAAGGGCAAGTTCCAGGAAAGGTAGTCCGGGCCGGATACATGGTGAAAAAGACTTTCCCACGTACACAAAAACAGAACCGTTAAGGATGCATAGGGAAATTGGCACGGAATCCATCGCCTAGGCCTACCCTACCGTATTCTCGTTATTCTCTGTCAATTCTCGGGCTTCGTACACTTCAAAGTTCGTCTTCAGCCTTTCGTCACGACCGTTCCGGCGACTTCAAGTTCTTATCACGGTGGGATGTTTCTACGGTAAACGCGCCCTCTGCCCATTGTCAAATGCTGGCAGGTGCGATTTTTGCCTTCGTTCTCGTGAGTGACCACATAATCTGATTGTTTAGTGTTGCGCCACAATGATATGATATATCACAAGCACACGATCTTACTTCCGCTCTACACTCCTGCAGAGGTTGTTTGTACTCAAAATATCAGCTTTACCGTAATGTTAGTGGGGGGATAAGTATTACAAGCGGTTTTCCAGGCACTGGGAGGTACCGGGTCATCGCATCGTCTGTGTATGCGACGGTATTTTTCTGTTCCTGTTACAGTGATTACGTTCCAAATTCAAGCGCTCTGCAAATATCAAAGGTCCGGGCCCATTATACATACCGTTGAATGTCACTCTGAATCTGACGCCAATGTCTCATTATAGAATCTGTATCAAGTGTATATCAATTCCCAGAGCTATATACACAATGGCCTTCAAGGTCGGGACGGAAAGGCGATTGTCACGTAAGCCTTCGCTATCGTTTTGGTACATGGAATTGCTAGAATTTTTCTGTCAGCTTCAAGAACGTCGCCCCCGAAAAGCTCCCTACCCCAGCTGAGGCTTCTAAATCCTAAGTGTATATTGATATGAATCACCTGATGTGTTCGTTTGTGGTGGGCACTGTAAAACTAGAAAATGAAGCTATATCGCTATTGATATGGCGCGTTAAGGTGGTGGAAGCGCTCTTGGATTCACTGTCTTTAGTTCATGCAATAGGCATGTGCTTATATGTATTTTTCAAATTATCAACCAATAAATTGGACTGAAGACTTGTGACTCACTTGATTTTCTGGAATTCTGCCGCCGCTACTATGTCATGGTGGAGACAATTGGGGTAGGAAGGGGATTATCGGGTAAGGATCTTCTCTGTCGTTCGAGGATACTCTATTCTCAATTCAAAGGGTTCAATCGTTGAGACGTAACCTTTTCCGCTTGTGTTCGAAACGGTACTATTACTCAAACTGCAGGTTTCGACAACGATACATGGGTTCTTGCGGTTATACACTACGGTTCCTTATCTTGGGCTATTCTGCGCCTTTTCGTATACCAGGTGCTATACTCTCGAAGAAGTCGTTTACGTCAGTTCAAACAGATGGTCAGTGCTTTGGGACCATAACATCGTTGTTTTCGCGACAATTCAGGAGATTCAGGATATCCCGTCATGATTAAGGGCATGTATTATCGGTAATTACAGGGAACGATCCGTGCTCCGAATCAGTGCCAAGTCAACGTACTTGAATATGAACAGCTGTCTATATTCGAAACCTGTCTACCCGGTCTTTCGGCGGTGACGCCTTCCCGGGAATCAATTCTGTCACAGCAATGAAACACTTTTCAATGAATGTAAGCAACCACAGAAGGTATGATCATATTCAAGCCTTCATCCTGAACAGATGCTGACGAAACCTTGCACGGTGACCTTGTATACTCCACCGATATGCAGAGTTCATGGGCAAGGAACAATCACACCGAAATTCTCGGAGTGAGTCAAGGTGAGGTGGTGACGGCTTCCATCTCTATGGTGCCTCCGTGCGTGTGAATAAGCAGAGGGGAATTCTCTCAGCCAGCGAGAGAGTCGCAAGAAGGTCATAGGGAAGATCCTCCGTAAGGATCACATCATGTCCAAAACCACGCACCTAGGAATGACGAGAACGCTCCATGAGTCGACGTATGGCAGCGAAGGGCTTCTCGTTGCATGAAAGATATTGATACAAACAAATGTCTATAAAAGAATTAAATGCGTGTACAGTGCCATCGCGACGGGGCGCTGCGACGTTATGAGTTCACGAGTATCGAAGCCGTCAAGAGATTTAAGCATTGGTGATCTCGAATAATTCACCAGTCGAGCAAGGTCAAAATTGTATCCGGTCCGGTCCTCGCACGATAAGTCACCGGTTTGGAGGTTTTGACATGGGGCGCCTCTGGAGGCCCGGTCCGCAATGAGAGGTAGCCCTGTACGTACTGGTGCCAAAGAAGAGAGGTGAGTTCGAAGGTATCGACGAGTTCAGGCGGGGGAAGCTTGGAACAAGGCCGAGTCTTCAAATTCTCCTGGCCTTCGATCTTTTTAGTATCTGTCTACCTAAAGCAGCGAATTAGGGCACCTCCAATCAGAGAACGGAAGACAGACAAACTGGGCCAGATCCGAGAATCTCTGAGGGAACGGAGAGATGCAGATTTCGGTTGCGTAGTGCAAAGCAATAGATAATCGATGGTCGCCAACCGGATTGACAACGCATGTTACGACTTGATTTGTGTCGTCATTATGAATGTCGATCAACAGATGATTGGCCGAGTACCAGCTACGGTCCCAGATGTCGCACGTAGCATTTTTACCGAAGTTGGAATCTGTGATGAGCAAGTTGATAAATAACCGCAGCACCGGAGAGAACGCCACTAACCTCATTTACTGGTACATAGCGCCTCTTTGTTTGCCGACGTTGGATGACAACAATGCGTGGAGGTCGTCTTCAAAGCCAGCCTTGAGAGATGGGAACTATAGAGTATCATTAAGAAATAGCTATCGCAAGACGAGGGGAGATAAGGAGACCTCATTCACATACCGCCCCTGACATTGGAACCGGATCAACGAGTCACATAAGTGTTATGAGTGTAGACTACGGTTATCCGGGATCTCAGCTGGAGAGCGAGACTTCATACATTGAGCAGAAAATTAATGAACAGCACAAGATGCGAAAACAGACACACTACGAATTTTCACGAACCACACATTACGAGAGATACGTGCCGCTTCTATAAGGGCGGCCCATAGACTATCATGTGAAGTCAAATTGGAAGTGCGTCAATATGTTATTCAGCTCCGAGTTAGATGTCGACAACGAAAATTCGAATATGTTCACATCTTGTACTGGGACAAGGTGACGGGGGCCACGCCAATGGTACCTAAAATGTAGGAAAAAGTCAGGCCTAGTCTGCGTCAAAGAGTTGATTATTACCCTAAAACTTGAAGAGTATGCCATGAGATTAATCGGGTGGTTTGTGGCTTTGGACACTCCACCGTCGTAGTACATTTGATGGTACGAAAGAAAGAAGTGGCGTGGGATGACCCTGGGAATTTCCTCATGCGGTCGTAGCAGTCTATCCCTACCGCTAAATCACCCTGTCAACCTTAGGGCGACGATGAACACCGGCATTTATCCAACCTTGGAGTCGGGTCCGAGGCACAATGAAAGCTGGGGAAAGAAGCTAGAGCTAGCACTAGCACTCTTCAAATGCGCAGAATACGGCACCTTCTGAAATTTGCCTCACCTCAATGGCGCCAGATGCATGAAAGGCCCCTCGCCAGCTCAAAGCGGGTTGTTTTCTCTCCTGGATGACAGGTTCTTCACCTAATTAATGTTAATACCCTCGGGCGGGACCAGCTCACTATCAATCCTCACTGTCTCCGAGATCGATAGGCGCCACGGCAACCTAATGACATGCGTCTATCATCCAAGTGGCTTACCCCCCGACTAATGCAAAACAGTAGGGAGGGTAGACAAGTCAATGGATGCATCGAATGGTTGGGATTATCGGTGAATTTCCCGAGAACAGAGAGTGTTCTATCGTGCTTGTGCATTCGAGCCTTCAGTGAACAAGGACCTAACGAGGACGCAAAACGCTCACTTAGTGCACTGTGCGAGATCACACGACGTGCTGCTCCACGGGGAATTCACCGCGGGGAATGGAACATTTCCAGTAGGCTTTAGATCCAGTGAGTGTCAGATAGGTTAGAGATGATGTGATGTCAAACAACCGGCTCACTTTCGGGTCTTATCGTTGCATCATTCCGAGTCGCGATTCCAGTCCCTAGACTAGCCGAAAAAATCTTCATTTTTTGAGGGTTGTGGCTAATCCTTGCGGAAGCTCTCTTCTGTGACTTTAAGGGTTGCGCACGAGAAATTATATAGAGTTGCTGTCGCGCCGTCGCTGACGAGGTCAGACAGGGATGTGTATTACGGAAGGGAGCTTCCAGGGAGCCGCAGGGCGTAGCTAGAAGCAACGCCTCGAGGGCACTGGCAATTTTTGGTTCGGTTTACGACATTTTCTGACCGACGCCTCGCAGCGAAACTTCTGGCGGCTGTAAGGAAAAGGCCCCGTGAACGAGTCATTGAAGGCCGGTAAGCACAGGTGCTCCTGCAGTCTAGAAAGATAGTCCAATTCACGGATGAATCAGACTTTGAGAATTTAGCTACGAAGAAGTGCAAGAAAATGACGTGGTCGACTTAGAAACCGATAGAACCTTGATAACGCCCAGTCAATAAGCTTGATAGTATTGATCCCAGTATAAAGAAATGCATTCCAGAGACAGCAAAAAGGCCATGCATGATCCTGGACATGCAAGGGAAGCAAGGAGCTCCAACTTGAATTCCCGGGGAGCGATGATCAATCTAAGAGAGTAGAGGGTTTACGGAGGTGATACTGGTTTGCCGCTGTGGCATATGCTCCCGCAGGTCAGGAATCAACAAGGAAAGGATCAAGAAAAAGCGATCCGATCACGTGCCAAATGACATCATAGCCTTGAAAAAACATTCGAAATTCCGGAGACCCTTTTGCCAGAAGACACTGGTAACTGCCTCTCTTCGAAAAGTTCAGTCATGCATCTGTGTGGTAGGGCATATGTTATGATTTACTGCGCTCGTCGTTGCTCACAGCAGAATCCGATATCCCACCCGTGACTCCACGGTTCTTGTTCCGCCGCCTTTCTCGGGCTGACCCTCTTTTTGGTTATCGTCTGAAGCACTGCAGATTCATCACCTATTGACGGCAGCGATGGAGGGACCGCGCGTACATACCCATATCACGGCGAACTCGCAAGGGATTACGGTTGTACTTGAGGCCGTACGTTATCGTCACTGTTCGTTCTCGGCATCAGTGGAGCTGGCTTCTATTAGTTACTGGTTCCGTTGGTGAAAGAGTGGCGGGAAAGGAAGCTGTAGCTCAAGTGCTGCGTTCTGCTTGGACATCACCCCCTCAGAGATTTCCCTTTCTGCCGGCCTTGTTCTTGAATTACCCCGATTATCGACAGATGCTCCCCCTCCGCCTAGGGCCTATTTTGTATGTGTGCGCAACTCTCTTTTATATTCCAAACTACCGTTAAGCGAGCCCGGTAACATGTGGTGATATTTGGAAAGGGTTGCCTCTGGAGGGTAACGTCACTGGTCGAGAACTTCCTCGACTCGAAAACAAAAAGTACTATAACCCCTTCATTCAAGTCTCCCTCTCGAGAGGGCTGAACCTAGTTTTCAACTTCTCAATTCATAAACGGGAATCAGCTTGATGAATAACTAAGAATCATTACTTGATTTATACCACAGCATGACAAATGACGCTTTTCAGTCCACCGACGAATTCCAGAAGATGGCAGCTTAGAATTTCGGCGGTGGTGTTGTTACGGTTCCTGTGGACCAGAAGGAAAGCGCTCAGAGGGCGCTCGTACGGACACAGGAGACGAGTATCACGAATCACGAGATTTTGAGGCGGTTCCAGAATTCAAATTGGCCCTGCAGAACGCATGGCTGTTTTGAAGTTTTAAATACAACTGAAATCGTTCGCGATGTATTCTCACGAATGCTTAATAGAACTGTGCGAAGGGCTTAAAATAAACCAGAGTTTCATTGATGAAATGTATAGGTGTACAAGAAGCAGAGGACAAACATATCAAGCGGTGCGCAGGGAATTTGTCTCTCCGAGAGGGGAGGCAGGAACGGCGATGAGAAACAAGATACTACTCGTACATACGCGTATCAAACGTATCGACTAAACTCGCACACTAAACCCTCTTTAATCCAGCCGCCAATATTATGAGCTTCATTGGTCATGTGCGAATACTCTCCAAGAAAATCGTAGTCGGTGTCAATCTTCACCGACTTCAAACGAGAGACTGCGTTTGAAGACCCTTCCTTGAGAATCCACCTTGAACCAATCATATCGACCAAAAGACATACCCCCGCTTTTGCAACACCACTAAGATGGAGGATGCGCAGCCGCGGGATATTTATGACACCGGAACTGGGATGTAACATAAATGCTTTGACGACCTCGGTCGTAATGGTATCTTTATCCAACCCGGTCAGCTGGAAGTCTTCTAGCGTATGAAGCGAGGAGATGACATGGCGTAGGTCTTCAGTAGCAATGCCCTCGCCGCAGAAATGGAGGACAGTGAGAGGAGGAAGGGAACGGTCAATGAGGCGGCGGACGGCAGCGAACGCGCCCTCGTTAATGTTTTGAGTATTAATCTCTGGGCAGGTAACTTTTAGTTGCAGAAGTTGAGGCAATGTCAACCTGTCCATGACCTGCCGAAGTGCAGCCTGGCCTCCGTCATCGCCGTCGGACCGTAAGTCTAAAAGACGATAGTCTCGACGGAGGCAAGAGACCATCACTCTGTTCGTAAACAGGATCGGGGACGGTAAATTGCACTGTAAGCCGCAATCCCGGAGGCTTATCATCCGTTCGAGGTTTGAAACATGCGCAGATGTATCTGGGCCCGCGGTGCGGTAGTACCAGCACCTGTAATTGGTAACTTGTTTCCAGGGAAGAGAAAAGTAATGGATTGGATTGTTAACGTCCACAAACTCAAGTTCTCGTAGTTGGGGACAAAATGGGAATAATTCTAAAGGTTCGTCGATGATACCCGCGTCTGTAGAAAGGATGAAAAGTGTCTGTAAGGATGGGAGGGAAAGATTGAGAGAAGGGATAGTCGCGAGCATTCTGGATGGAAGATATAATAGAAGATCACGAATACTGTCAGAAAAGGAGTAAAGCATCATGATCAACTGAGGAGGCAGTTCATCAAATAGGAATGTCGGTTCTGGGCAAGAAATGATGATTGACAATGGATGCTTTCCTGAGCGACCCAGTTGTTGACCGAGCCGCCGAACATACTGGTGGGCATTAGGACCAAAGTTCGAGTCGGTAATAACAATGTTGATAGAAGACCACAACTGAGGGGAACCTAGAACCACACCTTTCCATTTCCCGCATACGCCTTCGAGAGTCCAGAGGGGGTTCTCTGCGGCATTAAAATTCCAACGAAACCTAGGCATTGCACCATGACGGAGATCCGGCGTCCAGCTTGCACTTGGGAATGTGGGAAATTCGACGGTGTCATCAAATATTTGCGACCATATTTCGAGGGGAATGCACCGGATGGGGTTAAGAAGAGGTTTCCATTCCTGGATCTGGGCGTCAACCTCAAGTTGCTCATTCTGCAAAGCAGTCAATCTCTGCTTGCTCGAAGAGATAAGTCGTTTGAGGTCCACAATAAGCTTTCTCAAGGAAGATTCTTCCTCGTCGAGGCCCTTTCTCCGCCTTTGGCACGAGGACATGATATCCCTCAAGGCGTCTGCTTCCCCTTCGGATGGTGCTTCGTTGGACCTTTTCAAATGTGCGAGATCGACTCTGGCGGAGGTGTCCACAACTGGATGTGTCGAAGTATCGCGACCAAAATAGGTGGCATTGGAGTGATTGGGACAATCGCATCCCGTACATGGAAGAGAGGAGGTGGGTAGAGCCATGACTGGAGGCAAGCCAGTCAGGTGAGACTAGTTTTGCGGAGGATAAGACATTACTTACAGAATGATTAGCGGTTCAACTCTGGAGGCTAGGAAAGATAGGACAACGGTGGTCGAGGGAAAGAAGAGCTTTAGCGCTTCGCGCTTAGCCATCCAATGACTCAGCGTGATCAATCAGCAGATGACCTTAAAGTTAATTTACGTAACAGTCCTTGAAAGGGCTGGTGACGGTGCAGGTGTGTAACAGTATTGTTACCCACACTTAAAACACTCTAATGACACTAACCCGGCAAGTTCGTGGGGGCAGAGGAATGTCCGTTATGTAGAACTTTGTACTTAATTAGATTTCCTGGTTGCAATATAATGGGATTTTAAAGGTCTGTTCTGACCGGGTAGAGTTTATTCTGGTTTATCTGAAACATGAAACATGAGTATCTACTGAGATACCAGATTCTGCACTGAGTTGCAAGAACCTCTGAACTGGGCTGACTGACTGACTAACTCTGACTGACTGACTGGCTCTGAGATACTAACTTTCAATACTGATTCTGATTCTTTCTGAGGGTACTTGCTAATGTGAACTTAATCATGATGATACTTTCAATGCTATTGAGTCTGGGACTCGAAGCTCTAACCTAAATTCCCACAGGTATTACTACCGTTGCTGGGGGCCAGGAAACTTGACCCGGTGACTATTTACTACCTACTTTTATACTACCTGGTATGTCTAATTAGGATAAATAAAACTATGGGCTACTATTACCTAATATCTAGTAATCCTACTACACTGCTTACTTAAAGCTTGGTCAGAAGGCACGATCACACCATTGATCAAGTCATATTTCCTTACCGGGTAGGCCTGGACCCATACCCAACCTATAGATTGCCTATGAGCAAACATGTGCAGCAGCTATTTGCTCATACCCGTGCTATGACACATACTCCTGGGTAGCCTGCAGCTTACCAGGTAGAACTCATAGTTCTAGCCCAGCATCACGAAAAGTGTCAAAACTAGACAAGTCATGGTCTGTGTAGGGGATACTTGCCGTTTTTCCATAAGCCTGACAAATATCTTCTAGGTACTGGCCAGACTTGTACCTCTCTGGCAGTAGCCTGGTCAGGTATGGCCCTGCAAGGTGAAACAAGGTAAGTCACCCCCTATCTGGCAATAACCTTGTATTCATAGATCTTATAGGTAATTCAATGGTCAAGCATTACTGGTACTTGTAGACCCAAGCAATAAATATTGTATTTAAAATGCTGTAAAACCAAGTTCTTCACGAATATCCCCTCCTAAACCATCATCGCTCTCATCCCCGCAGTCAATTTGATCATCATCTACATCCTCATGGTTATCCGAACCATCACTACTATCCTCACCATCATCGTCATCGTCGTCATCGCCATCATCTTCTTTGGCCCTGGTGGGAGACATGTCACTGCCATCTGACTCAGAATCACTGATCTCGGCCGAGTCTTCCCTGAGATGTTCTTCAATGCTCGTAGCGTCGTTGATGCCATACACCTCCTTCACCAATGTTAACATTCCCTTTGTTGCCTCATATGTGCTCCTATGCCCAACCGCACCACCAACGTACCGCATGAGCATGTCACGGTCGACAAAGCTTGAAAAAGTCATCAGCAAAGTCTCACACATGTAAAGTAAATAAAACATACAAATTAACATAATACCTTTCATAATCTTCATCATCCTCATCTAGACGACGTGCTATCGAAGGCCCCTCCAAAAATTCATCTGTAGTTCCACATACAAAGGTTGGTAAGAGGTGCACAGCACACAGCACGTCATTGGGATCAATAAACCCAAAAGCACCTGGCTCCTTCACATTGAGAAAGCCAACACGATGGAGGCGTTTTGCACCGAACCCAGATTGATATGCATCATCGATTCTGTACCAGCGTACCCACAGAAAATCGATTTGTTTTGGTGTAGTGGCCGTGTTGACATCGTGCTTGTCATGAACCAGAACATGATAGATTCCGACTACTCTCGCATACCAGTAGGGGTGGGCATCACGCATATCCTCTGGTGCAAGCATTACAACATCTGAGCCTGTCCAAGGATTGATAATATCTTGTTCACGGTGCACATCATATGATGTGTAGTTGATTCGTAGGACCTTGTGCCGGTACATACACTCTCCAACAATAATGATAGATTGACGGTCATCAGGGGAGAAGTTGTGTTCATCCAAAGGACTATCTTCTACCTGAGGCCGTGTCTGCATCAACAGATGATTCTTCAAGTCATGCACAAAGTCCTAGGAATTGTGAGACCTTCAGGTATAGACCATGGCATAGATATACATACCTTCAAGGCAGGGTCAGACTTGTGATCAAGAACAAATCTGGTGAGATCCACAGGTGAGCGAGTCGAATCAGAAATGTGATAATGTTCACTTGGGTCTGTATATGGCAGAGGGTCCCATTGACGTCGAGGCTTTCTTCCGAGAGCTTGGTGCTGATGAATAGATCGTAGTCGTTGCTGATGTGTCTCATGTACAGCAATTTGCCCAACAAAGTTCCGTTTGTTTGTATGCCCGTAAAGATGCTTGACTCGTTGATGCTCCATTTCACCCTAAGGAATGGTCAGAGACATGATTAAGATTGAGTGCTCACTCACCCGTTGTGTGCTGTATGAATCTGTTGTTCCAAATTGCCATATTGTCCAAGGATAATCGCCCATTGCGTGTAGCTTGTATGTAGAAAGATTGAACTTCTTCTTCGTCTTGCTCCGCTTTTTCTTTTTTCCAGATGGCGTCTTACCCGCCTTCTTCGCCTTGGCAATGTCCCTCTCCTCTCGTCGAACACGTGCTGCTGATTCGGTTGGAGTTTCATCGGTGTCAAAATGCTTGCAGACCATGTTTGTAAAATGCCGTAGAAGTCGTCCTGCTTCCTTCGTTACTCCACCAAAGACCTTGAGAGAAGTGTCGGTGTGCATGTGAAGTTTGGCAAATCCATGCCAGGTGCCAAGAATGAACAGGAGATCTTGAACGATCCTATCATTGGATGGGGGGAGGATACCCTCAAAGCAGGGGAGCGCACACTGTAAGATAACCAATCAGATCATGGAAGAAACCTCTAGAATGCTGCAGCAGTATACCTGCAGCAAATCTTCAAAATCACGGGCAGCCATCTGTTTCAATGCAGAGACATCCTTTGTAAATTTTCGTATTGTGTAGCGGCCGAATTTTGGCACTCGGCGAAACCTAGGAGAGCAGGGTTTAGCCAAGAGACATTGAAGTAGCTGGAACTTACCTCTCGTTGAGTATCTGTACTGCATGTGCTCCGATAGCGTAACAAATCCGAATGAGATGAATAAACAAGGCTTTAAAGACACCGAGTTCGAACTCATGCATGAGATCAACGACAAAAAGAATGTAGAAGTTCATATCAACATCGACATCCCGAAAGAATTCCAAAAAGGCATTCTAAATGGGCAGCATCAAGATGTGTTCAAACAACTTAAATTAATCCTGATACATACCTGCATGGGAATCAGTGATTCGTCCTTCAATAATGCATCGACATGAGTACTATTGATTGCTTTACCTTTGAGAAATATCTTCTTCCGTGCCTCCTCAATTCTCCAGCATGTCGGATGGTCATCTTGACGGGCTTTGTTAAGCCTTCGTTTGATATCATTGATGGTGCCCATTTGAGACACCTCTGGCTTTTGAATGAGGCATCGTGGACAAAGACATGTCCCCAGGGTCTTTAGGCATGCCATTAACATCCTGAAAGAATGTAAGACTAAATCAAAGGTGATGAAAAAAAGATTACTTCTCAGGATAGTCAGCCGAATATGCAAAAAAGCGAGGGAATAATCGTTGGAAAATGCCATCCCAACATTGAACAATCACACCATGCCGATAGGCATCCTTAAACTCGTCGTCAAGCAAAAGGCGCCACACTGCCTGTGCAAGCTCGTGTTTGAGGTGCGTCAAGAGGGTATCTGGTGCTGGCTCTCCAAATTCCGCTTGATAAACGTCTTGAATGGTATCAGGGAGCTGTACAAAATCAATTAGCAACCGTAATTATGGATACCAATGTAAAGATAGCTGACCTCAGGCATATATACAAAATGATGTGCAGCATGTACATCAGGCATTGCCGCGAGAAGCTTAGAAAGAAGCCCAACGAAAAGATAGCCTGGCCAGAACGAAGCATCCCCAAAGTTTGCAAGGTGTGTTGAATCTGTGTACAACAGTATGGGGACAACAATGTTCTCGATTGTGCTATCAGGAGGTATTGTAGGCTTTTTTGGAGGGGAAGGAAGGCCCATTGATGACCGAGTACTGGAAGAAGAAGATTGTTCAGAGTCTGACTCGGAGGGCGCAGTAGAATTTGAATTGATAGATGTAGTAGATGACGAGGGTGACGCTGGCACTGGAGCAGTTTGGGTATCATCAATAGAATCTGTATCGGAGGTGTCAGATGCAGATGCCATCTCCATGTCAAGTTGCGCCTGCGCCGCCCTGACTTTCTCCTCCATCTCGAGATATGCCGGTGACGTGTATACTTCACCATAAATTCTTTCTGCCGGTGAATCCTCAGAGGCCTTCCACATCTCCTTGTACCCTTTGAGATGGAATTCGGATGCCGACGAGTCTTGAAATGCGCTTGTAATCACCTCGGTCAGCGAGCGGTGCCATACACCTTCAACCTTGACCACTGGTGCCTCCGCTTCTGTATTCCAGGAGAATTCCTTCTGCGAAAGAGAAATCTCCACGCTATCTTGCTTCCAAACATCTGAGTTGAAGATGTCTGGTTTGTCGAGACGCCGAGCCTCTCTTGCAGCACTGAAGTCCTCACACTCATGCACTGAGAAGTCAGGTTGGAGTAGAACATCGTAAACTAAACGGTCAAGGTCCTCGAGTGTCTTTTTATCGGAATTGTAAAACCATTTCAGTAGGTGGAAAGTCATAGTGTTTGCGAATGGTGCCCAGATATGGGAGGATGAATGCTGTCCGGGCCCAAAAACCGAGTGAGGAGGGCGATGCTCTGTTGTCGATTGAGGATTTGTGCTATGCGCACTCTTGGGGATATGTGTTGGCCAGTCCGTGTACTCTCGATAAACGCCGAATTCATCAGGTTGAGTAAGCCGTGTTGTCGAGGGAACTGGAGGAGGAGGTGGTGGTGATGGAGAACGAGATGGTGGTGCAGGCGGTGGAGTAGGCATTCGCTGTCGCATGGGTCTTGAAGCAAGGTTGAGCTGCGAGTACTGACCCATTTGGATAGGATCCTTATCAGTTGGTACGAGGTCATGCAGTCGTTGAGGCACATGGAGGGTACGACGTGGATGAGCATTTTCATTGATAGGTGCTATAGGTGCCAATGCATCTACTTGTATGTCAAGCATAACAACATCCTGAAATACAGATTTTTAGCAGAAATACCAGATGAAAAGGAATATTATGCACCTCGTCTTGCTCAGGTGGACTTGGATCTCGCTGATTGTCCTGTTCCCTCCTCTCTTTCCTCTTCTTATTCTTCTTTAGCTTGTCTCAAAGTCCTTGAATGCCTCGTCGAAGAATGTTGTCGGTTCTTTTCTTGTTCCTGCACTGGCGGTCATGCTGTGTGATGGACCGAGAGTCATTACTCTGGAGGGTTGTCCGGCATGCTGAGCATCTGAATGGCGCCATAGTAGCAGAGAACGGAAGGATGAGCAAGGAATAAGGTGGGAAGTGATGGTAGAAAGGAAAGGCACGTCAGTCATGTGATTTAATGGAGCTTCGACCTCTTACCACCATGAACGCGAGGTCTCCATTTTCTCTTTGGTTTCTTTCGTACCTCCTTTGTATTCAACTTCAAAGACCCTATGAAGCCGTATGTCCCGACGCCTGGATCCAGGAGCACGAAGCTAGATGAGACTTGCAGGGACGTGTCGACCGGCGTCCTATTGCACAAATTACTTCCACCACGATGAAACTGAAGGTCTCCGTCGTCTTCTCTTCCTCTTATAGTGACAGGGACGGTCGCTGGTGCCCTCGACGAGTCTTTCAGCAATGAGAGCCAGCTCGAAATTTGGGCCCCCGATTTTCTTGACAAGAATGAATTCGACCTAGGGATAGAGGGTCAGTCGGGAGCAAAAGGCGCTGTGAAAGATACAGCGAGGTACCAGCCTGAACTAAAACTCTACAAAGAACTCAAAGACAACGTACCTAACAAGACCTTTGACATGTTATGCGATCCCGAACAGGCGAAGGAGCAAGCCAAACTTTTGTAAGATATTCTTGATTCTAATCATGAGTGATCTTATTTACCTTTCACAGCAACAAAGCCGAAGGCATATCTATGATGGGTATCGTCAACCTCATGTTTGCACCCCTCCATTCGGTTTCTCCTCGTGCTGCTGAGCTGATTGACAATGAGAAACACCTCATCAAGGAGAACATCAAGGCCAGGAACTATCATCCAGGCTTAGTCGACCAATATAGATTGATGCTCGAGAGACTGGATCGTAAGGAGCCCGGCTGGGAGTTCCTTGGTATTCCGGTTTACCTGAGTAGCCTACGTATGTTATGCTCCCTTTCCGGTTCGTCTGACGGCTGAATATCTACTTTTTAGAACCACCCGAACCTGCAAAAAAGTACTACAGCATTTTCCCGATATCCAATTACGCTTTTTCCAGAGGAACTATTCATGTCAAGTCAGATGATCCCATGGTTGACCCTATATTTGACCCTCACTATCTTGAACACGACATCGGTACGGACGGCTTACTCTGTCTGGCATTTTATTTATATCACCACAGATTTGCAAGGCTTGATTGACATGGTGAAGTATACTCGCAAGCTATGCGACACTGCACCATATAAAGATTTCCTTGGTACGTTATCATGGTGGAAGAGTCAATCACGGTTATTCAGTGGAATCCATTCAAGCTGCCGAGGTCATTCCTGGACCTGAAGTCCAAACTGATGAAGAGATCACAAGTTTGTCCATTCCGATAGGCGATTTCCTTTTACTAATAAAGGTCTTTTTAGCCTGGTTGAAAAAAGCCCTCAGTACAGTATTCCGTATGTCGATTAGAAGTCTCATCTGCTTTGATCCTAAAACTGAATATACATAGATGTCGCCGGCTCCCTATCAATGCTTCCTCACGAGAAAGGCGGTGTCATAGACCCAGAATTGAAGGTATGGACGTGTGCGGCCCTACAGCCTTCTTTTCTTTACCGGTTTTTGGCGCACAGGTGTATGGAACCATGAATATCAGGGTTGCAGACCTGTCTGTTGTTCCTCTTCATTTTTCAGCGCATCCCCAAGGTAAGCCCTTTGGCTCTTTGTCTTGATCGTCCTGATGAATGGTTACGCCAGCCACCATTTACATCATAGGAGAAATGGGTGCCTATCTCTTTGTGCCTTGCCTCTATTGATGAGTACTAATCTTGTACTTTTCCAGCTGCAGATATAATTCTGGGACATTTAGAGCTAAGATAAAGTACTTGTTACATATAGATCGTCAATTGCACCAGTCGCTTCCAAAGTCAACTTCAAGTCAGCCTCTACTCGGTTTAAACTTTTATGTTTGGAATTTTTGCATATACATCCTTTCTCATGCGATGCTCTAATCGATCTAGTCTTCGAGGGCTCACTGAGCAGGATTGAACTTTTTCAGCCAGTTGTTTAAGAGGTCTATTGAATTGACTATTGGCTTGGAAGCAGCAGAACTCTGTATTCAGAAGTGACACGTCAGTCACATGATCACCACAACATGTTGATTTCGGAAGCCCTCTGCTTCGTTTACTCCTCCCATCGCCGTCACCCTCACGATGCCACGTCGCAACTCCAATAACGGTCGTCGCTTGTCTTTTCGGCGGTCTTCTTCACACAACAAGGCTCACCAGACTCAAAATTCCAAGACATCATCATCATCAGGGAAGAAAAAGGGTAAAAAGACGAAGGGGTATGTCATCCCTGTTGTTTGATGTGATTCTGACTTCTCAATGCCAGGCCGATGGTTGACAAAATTATCAAGCAAGCAGGGCGCTGGTTCTCAAGGGCAGCTGACCCGTTCATCAATGTCAAGAATGCCATCGTGGTTGGAATGAAGCTCAAAGACATTTGTGACAATGACCAGGATGACAATGATGAGGACAGCCGTGATAACAACCAGGAGGGCCATGATGAAGAGCCTACTGAGGATGACAGGGATGGTAATGGGGGAGAGGACCTCAATGCCTCAGAGAACCCGTATGTCATGCATATATGCAGTCTGGTTCTGTGCTAATGCCATGATTTAGTGGAATAGATATGGACCTATGGTCTCAGCAATGCTACGACAAATTCTCATCTTCGAAGGATCAAGACTTTGTCATCGGTTGTGAAACCTTAGTCAAATATGGAAAGGATTTACCAGCGCTGAACAAATTACTGAAAGCGGTACAAATCCTATGCTACCTCTTCCTCCAGTCTGACTCTGACCTTGATTTCTAGATGCAGGCTGCTAGCAATAGTGCTCGCTCTGATGACACCGGGAAGGTCCTCCCAGATACCTTGAAGCTGCTCAAACGCGATCGAAACCACCAATTCAAAAAACCGGAGCCGGTACACAAGAGCAAATTCGGTTTCAATCATGAAGACACTGCACGGTTTCTGGTCCCTGTGGATGACATCAAGATGTTTGATGATAATCCAGCCGTGTATGTATCTTTATATCTTCATATTTGTTGCTAATTTAATTTTTTTTAGATATATGGAAGCTGTACAGAGTGGCGAGATCCGCAATGAGTGGTGGTGCTTACCACTATTCCTGTTTGATGAGGAACTTCTTCAGAACGATGATCCAACTGGCGGATTATTTCGTGGTTATGTTCTCGTAAGGGTAGGCATATGTTCTCTTTTATTACCGGTTGGAACACTAATGGTAGTCAGTTTTTCTGTCATATATTCCTTGGCAGTGGCCTACCTGAACGTCAAGGCAAAACCAACGGTCGCGATACTGTTGCTACCAGGCATGGGATGACATCAGTCACCAGCCATCATGTCGCTTATGCTGCTACTCAGGTATTTCCCCTTCTCTCGTGTTTCCTTACCTTGACATGTTCACTAGGCTCGCTATTGCCTGGGAACCGTCGACAAATGGCAACAATTTGATGGAGGCTTCGATTTATGGCGATTCTTTTGGTCAATCATTGACTTTTTTGAGGGTCCAGATAAGAACGATGCTGCTGAAAACATTTTAGCATGGTGGAACAAGTATGTATTGCTCTTTTATATGTTCGTTTCTGATTGTTTTTGTATAGGGAGGTCTTTTCTACACGAAACACTGTCAAGCGAAAGGAGGAGAAGTCGTCGGCACCTCCAGCTACCAGCTGTTATGCAATCATGCAAGAGCAACGTCGTCAAGCAAAGAAGGCACGTCAAGAAGTGCAGGAGCCTGAACCCCCACAAGTGCAACAATACACTTCTGATAACGGTGCCCAAAATTCTCCGCCGCGCTCGCAATCTGAGTCTTCTCAACATTCAAATACCCCTCATCATCATTCCCAATCTCAGTCTCCTCGACGTTCTAATGCCCCTCATCATTGTGACTCGCAATCTCAGGTACCTCGCTCTCCCAAATACCATGGTCTCAATCACGACGCTTCAGATGAGGACGACAATGCTCTTGAGGATTTTAATACGCTATCTTATGGTGCTCACCCACGTCATTCCAGCTCTCAATATCGTCCTACTGCATCTCATAACTCTCGGTGGCAGCCCTTGGATTCTTCAACACCCTCTGCACCACTTCAGCGTCTGCATCGTCATCAAGGAAGTCCTTCGTCTTCTAGAGAACACCCTAGGGAAGCATCTTCTGCATGCCAGTCCAAGAACAAGCGACGCCAGCATCTAGAATTTGATGGTAATCACCAGCCGTCCAACTCATTGAAGAAGCAGAAGACCCGAAAGTAATGTTTTTCTTACTCACTTTTTTACTTGGTGCTGTGAATTCGGTTGAATGTTCCAGTTGTAGATTACATTGTGTACTTGTTTGCTTTTGACGGAAATCAAATCATTTTTAGAAATTATTCTGCTACCTAATAAGAACAACAATGGGAATTCCTAGTACAAAATAGCTGCGATAAATCTACCTCCTCACCGCTACTTGTAGATACTGGTCACTATCACCAAGCTCAATCAGGTTGGCCTCGCAAGGGCACTCTGGCCAGGCCTTGCAAATCCTGGCCAAGGAAAGGGGTTGACATGGCCAGGGCCTGGGCTCAAAAAACACTCCCTGGTCAATCAAGACCAGGGTGACCTTGGGGGTGAGCACTTGCCAGTACTGGTGAATGGAGATGGCCATCGGCAAGTGCTGGTGAAGGACTTGCCATGTTTGGACACTTTTCGTGATGAGCTACCGGATAATCCCCATGCTCTTGCCATATTTGGACTTGGTAACACATTTATCGACCTGCTGGACTTGGCCATCTGAATCACGTGGTACTGTGCCTGGGTGTGTCATTTTTTCGATAATTAAGAAGGCCTACCTCAACATGTGGAGCGCTTCGGTGGTTTCTATTAATTGCTGGTATGTTTGCAACCCAGTATGTTTATATGACTCTTGCTTGCCTTATAATCTTTCCAGGTTACTGTGTTCTTACTAGGTGTTACTTTCTTATACTTAGCGATACTTGTAATGCCCAGAAATGCAATTTTATTAGGTTTACATGGCTGAGTGCTTTTTAGGCACATCATCCTTGGGAAACTTGGGGGGAAATTTCATCCATGAAGGAACATGAAGGAAAGAAGGCAAAATCTCATCCCAAGCGAGAGTGGAAGGGCAAACTCTTAGACCACGAAACGGCCCGCCATATCCGGATCCGGTGAAGTGCTGTCTGCATGCACAAAGCTAGAAATGTAACAGCGTCGAAGACACTGATCACACCCACACCTAACACTACACACACAAACACACTCTTTAGTTCATGGGGGGATTCTAATGTGATGAAAGTAGTGAACTAAGACAACTATATTCTCAATATCTCTAAGATACATGTAAAGCGATAGCGCTCATCTCGTATCTAGACTTTTACTAAGTCCAAAGGTTATCTCTAAACAAGAGGTGCGACATTTGTCACTTGGCCTCAAGGCAAAGGGCTTTCCAAACACTCTAAACACTGATAGACGTAATCACAACTCTCTAGTAATTGTGCACAACTCAAATAGTCACCAAACAAAACCACTAATTGTCAACCCAACACTTTAAAACCTCGCGTGCTAAACTGTAACCTTCACAAATACTTGGAGAAGTGTTTACACTGACACCAAACTCCCAGAACTTCCACAAGAGCCACAGGGTTTGAACCTATGTGCTCCAGAGAAACCCCGTCTGACAAGCCAAAGGGTTTGAACCTTTGCCAACCTGTGGAAATAACACAGAAGAGTGAACACTAATCAGACCAAAGGGTTTGAACCTCTGCCATCTGTAATGCCTCGCATCACACGAATGCCCTCAAGAACTCGAAAGGGTGACCTTCAAGACACTGTACTCTCATTCTTTCACAGAGTGCAAGTCAAACCAAAACCAAAACTACTGCACAAAGTGCCATGCCACTGTCTTATCCAAGTGTGCAACTTAATTCACACAATATGTATCTGATATGGGTTGTATTCTCTCTCTAGAAGCTACAAACTGCTCCAAGTGCTTGAGCATGTCGCTAATCTGCTTTGCACTGTTACACCGGGGGTCCGAAACATGTACACTACTTCTATACTACTGTATTTATACATTATGCACTCTACAAATTAATACAACTAGTTTTAGTACTATTTCCTGCTCGGATCTCAATCATCTGCATCCTGTTGAGCACACCATCTTGTAGCATGTTGGTCAGAAGGTCAATTAAGACCCAGACTTATCTCGTGCACATGGTTGCGACGTCGGTTAGCAGTGCGCACAGCATGTAACCCACCACATGTTATCTCCTCGGAGCTCCCACCTATCAGGATTTGCTCCACTCATATTCCTCTATTGTCTTCCAGTCGGCAAGGTGACTTGCATGGTGCCTAGACCTCACGTGCTTTGGCTGAAGTGTAGTATCTCGGTTTTATCTGGCCTTGGGCTTTCATTATATGATGCACGCTAGTTGCCGGTCGATCCGTGTCTTGCGCGTCATAGATCAATGTCTCTCATAGTTCATTTACATTGCACATGTATTCAACTATCTTTTTAGAGTATGCATGCCACTTCATCTTAGTGCAGCTAGTATCAAACACTGGGCTCTCATATTTAGGATGACCATGTCTCGTATCTCCCTAAGCTAGAGCATGCGCTCTACCAATAGTCACTTCAAATATTCATGGTATTATGCTTATTTCATTGTGCTCTTCTCTAATCTCTCTTATTTCAGTGGTGGGACTTCTCAACTGGTGTCTAATGTTATAAAACACAAAATTACACGTGTAAACACCTAGCGGGCATGTCACTGGACCGTAATTGGACTGTAATTTGCTGCTCTGAAGGTGTCCTTCTCCTTCGCACATCAATCCTCGAGAAGATTTTACCCACCTGCTGGATGAACCAAGTTATTTTCTGCTAGCCAGAATAGCAGGAAGCAGTGAGACTGTTGTCGAAGGCAGTATAGTACATACTAAGTTCTAAGATGTACTTATTTTCCATTTTAATTCCAAGTCCAGCAGCATTGGACAGATGATGGGCCATATATTATAGTCTTCATGTGTCAATGGATATAAGGGTAACAAGTATCTGCATTCCACCAGCTGCCTGAGAGAAAAGATTGAACAAAGAGATAAATGGGCATCACATCAGTGGTGTGGGAACCTTTGGCTCTGTTTTTCAACCATGGTTATCCTGTGGCAGTCTCGCATTCGTCTTTTTCCTTATACTGTCCAGGCATTATGGTATTTCTCAGAATCAGAGCCAAGCTGGATCTCAACACACAGTTCTCATTTGAAATCTTCCCCAAGGATACAATATTGGCAATGTCCTTGACACAATTAAAGCTAATTATGCTGGGTATTACTGGACTAAAATGCACGATCGTGCATGATCGCGCGCGGCTGAGAGAGGGTGGGTGCCTCCACCCCTGAAAGATAGCTACCTGGGTCCCTCAAATGTGACCGGAGGGTGACACCTACTTTGGGCCACCACCTCCAGACCCCTCCTGTAATAAATAAATTCAATAAGTTTATTATGCTAAAACAATTACTTCATCTCAGTTGATTACCTTGTGACCATACAACTCACTGTGATGGACCTATTGGTTCATCACATCACTCGTTCCTACTTACCATTTATATCATAACTCCTGTCATTACTCAATCTTAGCTATATAACCTTGCCATAGTTACCCTATACCTCAGTCGTTTTGCCTATGCTGCACCAGACTGAGTTCTCACATTTATTCTTCTATCAATAGAGAGGAAAGGAGACCCATGTTAGTATAAGAGCAGCTCAGTCAGTCATGTAGTTGATGTGAATGGCTTTTATTATATACACTACCTGTTAGTATAAGAGCAGCTGTACGAATGTAGTGTAAGAAATATATATGATAGAGTGAAAGTAGAATACACACCTCAGTCAGTCACATAGTCGATGTGAACAGCTGAGGTGTGGTAAAGGGGGAGACAACAGATATAAGTAGAAGCGTATAGGAGATGTAATCTAAATATGGTAAGTATGTTCAATCAAATTAAGTGAAACATCGGTATGTCAGAATATGCAGGACACTCAGGATAGGCTGAATCTCCAACAACCCACCATTGTAACTTAGCAGCAACCTTCTTGGTTGGATGTCTGGATGAAATGTCCATTCAGGAAGGAGTTTGGTGGATGTGACCTGGCAGGGCAAGTCTACACCTCACATGAACATAGAGGACATGCACGAAATCCTTTGGAAGCTGTCTGAATTGGGCTTCAGGTTGGAAATCTTATTTGTGGATAGTCATTTGAGGGTCATCGAGAATGACTCTGCTCTAAGGAGGCATCAAAAACACTTGGAATACTGTTTTCTCAGAGGACCTTATGACTGGTGCTGGATTGTTGAGCTTGTAGAAGCCCACCATAGTCTCACAGAGTCTAGCTGGATGTGTCAGGCTCCATATGTCTCCTCACTACGCCATGTGATGAGTACATGGAGAAATTGTCTGCAGAGTATATGGGATGAAAAGGACAGATATATGGAGGATATATTGACATCTTTGCAATGGGACATGGCCCTGTTTTATTGTGAAAGTTTCTATGTAGCCTTCGGTTGGGCTCCCACTTTACCATTTGAGTTGGGTCACATCCCAGATGTGGATGCAGAGTACCCTGAACATGCTGCATCCCTAACCAAATCTGCTGGTTATTACCATGATGTTACGGATTGGGAGGCATCATATTGAGAACATCACATGTATATTTATCCAATGTCACACTATGTGACTGACCTACTGGTTTTGTGACTCAGTGACATCATGGACAATGCATAATAGCTTCCAATTTCAATTTAAATAGTCTATAAAAGGGCAACTGTCTTGGTATTGGAAAGCCAGAAATCTAAGCATTTGGTCCAATTAGTGAATACATCAGTTGCACTGCCAGCTAAGAGTCTGGAGAGTGGAACATAGAGGTTGATCTTGACCAGTGTGAAGCACATGCTTGTTTGTTTTTTTCAAGTGTTTGGTGGCGGAATTTATTGACAAATTTCACAGGCATTAAATAAAAATACATTATTGGCTACCCAAAAACATGACCTGGGCCTGGGAGCGATCCAGGTGACTGATGTGACAAACTGTGTTCCATTGGAAATGGAATTGTCAGAATCACTGTTCTGACGATTGGTGTCCGTGTGCGATCTTGTGTGATCTCGTGCGATCACGCATTTTAGTCCAGTAAAACCAGACATACTAATCCTGTCGAAGCAATCATACTGGATAATGACCAATTTGCCATTCAGTTTCTCAGTGAACCACTGGTGAGACAATGTGTGAATAGTGGTGGCGGTGCTGGTCTCAGATGGTCGCTGACATTGGATGAAGAAACTTCCTGTTACGATTTATTTACTTTTTACCCTTCCGAACCTTCACATTGGCAACGGTCGCATCAACTTCTATAAATCTTCACCATCACCGTTGTCAATAGCTATTATTAGGACTACCATTTAGTATATAAGTAGCACGCTCTCAGCTGTAATACTCAGCTTCGAGCTAAAGTTTACAATCTTACTCTTCTCTTGATCTCCTCGCAATGTACTAGTCATTGAGCCAGTACTCAGTATCACAACCAGACACCACAAGAGACTCCACTTGACTCAGGTGTAACCCAGCATAGTCAGGCAGTTTACTCTAGTTTGGTTTACCTGAGGCCAGCCCTAACAATTAGCTCGAAGCTTCCCTACATTCCCTTGAGTGCTAGCCACCATCAGAACCCATGAACATCACTCCCGACATCTCGACACTTGAACTAAAAGTCCTAGTCGTTGTGCTAGTAACAGCCACCCTAATTCTTGCAACAGTCATCGTTGTGCTTGTATTCTTTGGTGCCCAACTCAGAGTGTGGTGTTCTAACGCCTGCTCGCGAAGAAGGCAGCCAATTCGTTACCCCCACCAACCACCTTACCATTACAACCCACCCTTCAATGTACCCATCAAATTCCCCCCGCCGTCGTCCCACCCCGAGGCAGAGATTGCAGGGGATACTAGGATTGACGACCTCCCACCAAACTTCGACCCCCGGCGACTTCCCAGATGACCCAACCAATCCACTGAGTCCGGAAGCCCTGTCGCTGGACCTTCCGGAACTTGGCACTCCATTCATACCTGAACTAGGACTCCCTCCCTCACCGGAGAGGAGGACATCACTGACTACTATGACCCAGGAACCGAGCCAGCAGAGGAACCCGCTCTCCGAGAGAGCAGGACCCTACCAGCGACTGAGAGAAGGAGTCTATGGGTTGCGAACCCTAGTCCAAGAGGACGACTCTCCCCCAGCACCACAACAACAACCACTGGCCCCACAGAGGCCAGCATTCTTTCCTCCAGCAGTGACCGCGAGGCCGGTCCTTCACTCCCGTGTAGGGAGACGACAAGAACTCCAAACCAACAATCCCTTCCGAGTTCCACCCAGCAATGAGTCGAGGTGGAGGGACGTAGTGGAATCCTCTGGACAAGAGAGGATGGAGATCCGAGAAATATTGAGCGAGCTCGCAAGCTCCGGAACAGAAGATTATTGGTCGGCTGGATCGGGAGACCCCATCCAGAACAACAACCCGGAGAGGATGACATCGACTACAATCAGAGGCTACAAGACCTCAGCAGACACGAGAACCCATTCCACTACCGCATGGAGGCCCAGCTTGGCACGCTTGAGCTTGGAGAGAACCCGTTCACCCTTGAGGGGGAGGACAGAATCTGGCCGAACCTCTCCGATGAACAAAGACTATTACTTGGCAGACGAAGCATTGCTTGGAACCTCAGAAGAGGAGACTACCTCCGAAGGGGAGGAGTCGACTATAGAACCATCGATCAGTATAGAAGCCTCTTCGCCCACCCACTATCCACCGGGGAGAGATGCTGGGAGGCGGTATATGGCCCCTGACCAGGGCAAATACTACCCCGAGGAACTCTACGAGAGAGAACGGTCAATGAGCACAGTAGGCTTATCGACCTACTGGGACAAATTGAGGGGAGCTGGATCGACTACGATGAGTGGGCCTGAGAGGGGACCATTGATCGAAGCCTGGCAAGGAGAAGGGTCCATTTTGAGGGACCCCTTCTATCTGACTCCGCTACCTGACTCCCCCCCCCCCCCCCCCCCCCGCGAACCAGAACCCAGGGATATTACCCCTGGCCAACCCAAGGATGCCTCTTCACCAGGGCAGAACAAGGAACCAGCAAGGAAGGGAAATGGAACCAAGGGCTCAACCCAATGCAAGAAGAAGTGGCTCAGGCAAGCAGGGCCACAGCGATGGGCGAACAAGACCAAATGAGGAGGGAATATGAGCAACTCAAGGACAAAATGGTCGAAGCTGCCAGATATTGGGATCTTGAACTAATTGACGAAGGAAAAGGAAAGGCTCCAGCCGATCCACCAGCCGATCCTCCCACAGCACCACCGCCAGCACCCCCTGAAAGGGGAAGGCCGGGTTACCCAATGGGACCTCCCTCGGTCGGACACCAATGAGACCTTTACTTGGTACCCCAACGCCCCCCTAAATATCCACCACCAGGACCCCCCAATTGGCCCACCAGCTACGCCAGCAACAGCGACCCATTCCCCTCAGTAAAACCAGTCCTGCTGCGACCCCCTCTCCCCTTTTCCAGAGGCCACAACGACATAGTCCGATTCTTTGGGGACTGTGTCGCATACTTCAAAGTACATGACTCCTACTTCAACCCTACCCTGAAAGTCCCATTCGCAGCCTCCTACTTCGAAGGGGGAGCGGTGAAATGGTGGACGACCAAACAAATGGAATACTATAGTGAGCGACATGAAAGATTCCACTACCCAAACTGGCAACACTTCATGCGCATCGTCCAGGATCAGTTCATGGATGCCACGGCAAAAGAGCAGCACGAAAGGAAAATGATGGACCTCCGAATGGGAAACAGATCGGCCGTAGTGTACTTCCAGAAGTTGGAAGCAGAAGCCCAGTTAGCAGAGAGAATCCAAGACAGCGGAGATAGGGGAGCAATGGTCAGGGCACTCCAACAAGGAGTACCCGAAGACTATATCCGGTTCATCACCGACATAGGGATGAACATCCCTCACGACTACAGAGAATGGAAGGCCCGTGTCATTACAATGCATGAACAACGGTCGAAGTCCCAGGCCTACAACCGGACTAATTATGGAGGATGATGCCCCGACAATCGCCCAAACAACAATGCGAGCAGTGGACAAAAACCTGCTGGCGCGACAAGTGGGTCAGGGGACAAGAAGACCACCACCAGGACAACTTATGGAGGAGCAGGGAAACCCATGGACATAGACCGGATGCGAGCAGAAGGAAGATGCTTCAATTGCAACCAGAAGGGACACCTGTCCAGGGACTGCAAGGAACCGAGGAAGGAGAGGAAAAAGTGGAACTCGCAGGAGCTGCGAGCACTACTCACCACTGCCGAGAAAGAGGAGAAGCAAGTCGAGGAGAAGACGCCCTCGACCACGAAGATAGAGAAAGTAAAAGACAGGGCCGACAAGTGAGCGATTCCACTTGTTCGGCTGGACTCATTAAGAACCATGGTGCGCGCTCGCTTCCGACTGGTCGGACTTATTGTACTTCCATAGTTACCACATGTTTACCTATGCATTCGAATATACCCGCCTTGACACCTTCCAGAACGACCGCACCAAAAGAATCGCACAACCGTTATGCTCCGCTTGTGGAGTCAGAAAAAGATATAAAAGCAGACTCTGAACCCCCTACCCCCTCACCCCCTCACCCCCCTGGACCGAACTCCCCCCCTTAGGCTCCTCTGACCATTTGAGAGCACCAACGATCCCTGGCGTGTCCTTTCAAGGTGCCGGAACGCATCCAACTGCGTCGAGACTGAATGACATTCAATCGCCGGACGCAAAGGGAACAACCCTTAGGGAAGCCGTCTTGTCAGAGGAGGGACCTGACAAAAGGACGGACGACAATGAAGACCAGGAAGAAGAGCGGCGAAGACTCAAGGCAGCAAGACCCAATGACCGGGATCGTAGGGAAGGGCCCCCCAAAGATCGTCACCCGGCACCGGAAATCGCAAGCACCTGCGAGAAGGGCTGAACAGGGGCCTGCACGCCCCAGAAGCCGCTCACCACCCTTGTTGAGATACCCGACGAGGACGATGATACATCATATCAAATGTGGAAAGAGAAGCGACAACAGGAGGAAGAGAGAGAGAGAGAGACGAAATCCCCCCACCACCCCTGCTAAAGACCAGGTACGCATCCCTCCCTGGGGGTACACCTGGTACAGACCCTTCGAGGTCGACTGGACCCTCCGGGCGATCTGGGAAGTGCGTACCGAGTCGGAAGCACGAGCCGCTCTTTCGCTCTGGGTTCATCGAGACAGGGTTGGCAAGATCATAGCCGACCTGATCGACGAGCTCAAGACAGGGGGAGAGGCTGCTAGAGAATGACTTTATGAACTACGAGAACTCATTCATTATATTCGCCGAACAGAGAAAGCCTCATCGCAGGACTTGATCCTCCCAATCCTCATTGAAACCCTCACCAACAGACGAACCCTAGAAACCAAGGGGCTTGTCGACAGCGGCTGCACTGGAAGCTCTATAAATCGAGCTTACATAGAAAAACATCAACTCCCAACCACGAAAGCCGTAGTACCCATCCCCGTCTACAACGCTGACGGCTCCCAAAACAAAGCCGGGGACGTCACTGAGTTCATAGAACTAAGAATAACGATTGGCGGTCATAGCAAACAAATTGACCTGGCAGTCACAGACCTAGGAAAAAAGGACATCTTCCTGGGCCATGACTGGCTAAAGCGACACAACCCAGTTATCAATTGGAAGACTGGAAAGATCACGTTTGCCCGCTGTCAATGCCGCAAAAATCCCTTTCCCCTGCCTGATGCTGACCCGGAAGACCGATGGGACGAAGAGTTAGAGGAGGGAGAAACCATTCTGGCGGTCGACATACAACAAGCTCTAGAAATCAGGGCAGTACACCATGCGAACGACCTAGCCACCCAGGCAAACACCGGAAAGGCAAAAAGGATGTTTGAGGAAATGATACCACCGGCCTACCGAGAATTCCAAGACCTCTTCTCAAAAGAGAACTTTGATGAACTTCCAGAACGAAAACCCTGGGACCATGCAATCGAGCTGACTCCCAATGCGCAGTCAACCTTAGACTGTAAGGTCTACCCCCTCAACTGCCACGAGCAGGAGGAACTTGACAAGTTCCTGGACGAGAACTTAGCCACAGGGTGAATCCGTACCTCCAAATCACCCTTTGCTTCACCATTCTTCTTCGTTAAAAAGAAGGACGGATCATTACGCCCAGTACAGGACTACAGGAAACTCAATGAGATGACCATCAAGAACAGATACCCGCTTCTGCTCATCTCGGAGTTAATGGACAAACTCAAGGGAGCAAAGTACTTCACCAAACTGGATGTCAGATGGGGGTACAATAATGTACGAATTAAACAGGGAGACAAGCAGAAGGCTGCATTTTGGACTAACTGAGGCCTCTTCGAACCAACGGTGATGTTTTTTGGCCTCACGAACTTGCCGGCCACCTTTCAATGGATGATGAACAATATCTTCAAAGACTTAATTGCGGAAGGAAAGGTCACCATCTATCTTGATGACATCCTCATCTTCACCAAGGATCTCCAGGAACACCGAGCGATCGTAAGGCGGGTGCTCCGAAGGCTGAGGGAGCACAAGCTATTCCTGAAAGCCAAGAAATGCGAGTTTGAAACGCTAGAAACCGAGTATCTCGGAGTAATCATCAGCGAAGGAGCAATCAAGATAGATCCGGTGAAGGTCAAAGGGATCACTGAATGGCTGACACCAACAAAAAAGAAGGAGCTACAATCATTTCTGGGCTTCACCAACTTTTACTGACATTTCATCAAGAATTATTCAAAGGTTGTCCGCCCTATGACTCAACTTACTGGGAACGCACCCTGGACATGGGGTGCCACCCAGAATCAGGCATTTCAGCAGTTGAAGAAGCAGATGGCCGAAGACGTAATCCTGGCAATGCCGATGGAAACAGGAAAATTCAGGGTGGAGGCTGACTCAAGCGAAGGGGCAATAGGTGCTGTCCTCAGCCAACAGCAAGATGGGAAGTGGAGGCCAGTTGCGTTCCTATCAAAAGCCCTTACAGTCACAGAGAGGAACTACGAAATCTATGATAAGGAACTACTGGCCATCATGCTCGCCCTTGCGGAATGGCGTCATTATCTCATGGGAGCCACCGACACATTCGAGATTTGGACAGATCACCAAAACCTACAATACTTCAGGAAGCCCCAGAAACTCAACCGTCGACAAGCCAGATGGGTAACGGAACTCACAGAATATCATTTCACCCTCTTCCACAAAGCCGGCACCACCAATAGGAAAGCCGACTTGCTAAGTCGACGAGATGACCACAGCCAAGGCAAGCAGGACAACGAGGACATAATCGTCCTAAAACCCGAACATTTCCAGGCGATGATCATGCCCACCGACGAAGAAACCCACACCAAGGTCAAAGATGCCACCAGGGATCACGGGAAGTGGGACCAGGGCATCGCAGGGTCCCTCAATCATGAAAGGGGAATAACTGAAGCAAATGGACTCCTCTACTACGACGGATGGATCCACGTCCCAAAGGACCACACGCTTCACGGAGAAATTATATCCTGCTCCCATGACCACATCACTGCCGGCCACCCAGGAATCGCCAAAACAAAAGAGCTCATCCAACGAGAGTTCTGGTGGCCAAAGCTTCATAAAGACATTGAAGCATATGTCAAAGCATGCGAGACCTGCCAGCGAACCAAGACGAGCACACAGGCAAAAGCAGCCCCCCTGCATCCCAATGAAATCCCTTCCGAACCCTGGACTCATATTTCGGTGGACATGATAACCGGTCTCCCTGAGTCAAATGGGTTTGACACTATCCTGATGATCATCGACCGCTTCTCAAAAGAAATGGTCCCAGTAGCCTGCAATGTGGAACTAACTTCAGAAGGATATGCAAAGATACTACGAGACCACATTTATGCTCGATACGGAATGCCCAGTGTAGTAATCTCCGACCGAGGTCCCCAGTTCGTCTCTAACTTCATGAAAGACCTCTACAAATTACTCGACATAACCCCGAACACATCCACAGTGTTCCACCCACAAACTGACGGACAAACAGAGAGGGCCAACCAAGAAATCGAAAAATACCTCCGCATATTCATCAATCACCTACAAAACGATTGGAGCGAATGGTTAGCAATTGGTGCCTTCATCCATAATAACCGTGTCCATTCCGCCACAGGCAAAACCCCGTTCATGGTCAACTATGGCTGAAACCCTAGAATTGTCCCCGACTCGCACCGAGCCAATCCCTTTACCAATCCCACTGCCCAGTCCTTTTCCGACAAAATGAAAAACATCCATACCGAGGCAAAGGCCTCACTCGAAGAAGCGGCAGACAAAATGAAAACACAGTACGATAAAAGAAAACGACCTGCGATCAATTACAAGGTCGGAGACCGAGTATGGCTCGACAGTTCTCATTTGAGCCTCCCCCACCCAAAGAAGAAGCTCGACGACAAGCGAGTAGGCCCCTTCCTTATTCTTAACAAATACGGTGCCTCCACTTATAAATTGAAACTTCCACCTCATTGGAAAATTCACCCCACCTTCAATGAGAAACTCCTCTCCCCGTACACCCCACCTGCATTCCCCAATCAGGAACAACCGCCACCACCCCCACCTGACTTAATCAAAGACGAAGAGGAGTACAAAGTCGAAGAAGTCCTGGACCATCGTACCAGGAAAGTCAGAGGGAAAAGAGGAGAGCTCCCAGTAGTCGTCACCGACTACTACGTCAAATGGAAAGGCTGGACCCAAGAACACAACAGCTGGGTACGAGAAAAAGACATGGAACATGCCAGGAAGGCAATCAAAGACTATGAAAAGAAGGCCAAGCGCGCAGGCCGACTCACTGTAGCCTACACCTCCTCCATCCAAACTGTGACACTCCAGATCGAAATCAGAAAATTCCCAAGAATGATCCTGGATGGAAAGTACGATGACAATGGAGTACTCAGCTACAAAACGCAGGCAGCCGACGGAAGCCAGGAATGGATAAAGGACCCACCAGACTACCCACCAGAGGCAACTCATGAATGCCGAAGATGGGAAAAACTCATCCAAATATATTGGGAAAATGTACACAGCACAGACCAGGAAGAGCCCAAATGGGAACCCTAATGGCAGTTGGGACGACTGCCTTAACAAGAGGGTAATGTTACGATTTATTTACTTTTTACCCTTCTGAACCTTCACATTGGCACTATATGCATCACATGGGCAACGGTCGCATCAACTTCTATAAATCTTCACCATCACCGTTGTCAATAGCTATTATTAGGACTACCATTTAGTATATAAGTAGCATGCTCTCAGCTGTAATACTCAGCTTTGAGCTAAAGTTTACAATCTTACTCTTCTCTCAATCTCCTCGCAACATACTAGTCGTTGAGCCGGTACTCAGTATCACAACCAGACACCACAAGAGACTCCACTTGACTTGGGTGTAACCTGGCATAGTCAGGCGGTTTACTCTAGTTTGGTTTACCTGAGGCCAGCCCTAACACTTCCCCAAGGCTCAGTGCATATGCTGTCACTGCTATTGGATACTCTTGCCTGTCATGCTGGATGATGCTGAACAATTTGCCTTGGGACCTTCATCAAGAAGACCTGAGGACACATATAATCCCTTGGGAAGTCGAGTACTCCTGGTTCAACCTCATAGAGTGGCAGGTGCAAATTGTGTTTCTTGATATATGGCAAGCATTGCAGGTAATGTCATATAATTTACTCTATTGTTTTTTTTGTATTCAATTTTTCCATCAGGTTTGTCAGCAAATCTTCAGTCATTCCTACTTTGAAGGAGTGGGATTATCTTTTGATCAACAAGACAAGGACAAATGCTTGCTTCCTGACTGGTACCCCTGGGAGGACATCAACCAGAGGAACATAGAGCATGCAGTTTGGATATCCAATGTCACTAATTTTGACATGGATCGTACTGTTCAGAGTTGGGTCTGTGAATTTAAGGATAGCAGAGTGCACCATACTCTCTTCTACAGCCTTTACCCAAATAAAAGTACATTTTTTCTGTTCTCTGCCCCATTCCTCTGACATATCAGTGTACAGCTAATCAAATTTGTGTTCACTACTTCGCTCTCTGCTCAGGAGTTCATTAAGAGATACATGTCTGCAGCAGAGGAATCCAATGCCCAGTTGTTACTAAGGCCTCAGAGGAGACCACTGTCTCTCAGTAAAATTACCATGGTGCCTCTCCAGCAGTTGGTATTTGCTTGCATCACAACCAGAGATGCAGTTTCCAGGAGTATCACAATGTCTTCAACTATAGTGACAATCTGAAAATATTGAAAGAATTCAGGTGAGTCTCATGTTGCTTCATATTGACCTTCAGTGACATTGTGTTAGGATTGTGCCAATAGGAAGAAGTGAAGGGAATGCATGCCGTGGAATCCACGGAGTGCATGGGGCTTGGCGAAGCTATTAGCAATGTCACCCTTGGGTCGAAGCCCAAAGAAGGATTATGGGCAGAGTCTGCGGGATTATGATCTCTAGGATCAAAGGTTAAGTCCAACGGCTATCGGAGTCTGCGGACATAGAGAGATGGATTATGGCTTGAAGGCCGAAGAGAGTGAGGATGAGAGTTATTGGGCTAAACCAAGTTGATATTTGAACTGAGGTATGTACTACTAAATGTACAGCTTATATACTAAGACAGAGTCCAACGGGTCGGGGTCTGGAATAGTGTAGGTATGGCTAGAGTGACATGATCTGGAATGTTCTGTATCTAGAGGAGTTGAGTATTCCGTGGACTCCAATATAACACCTACTCGCTACCATGATGGGATCTAGGTGTGATAAATGAAATATGTGAAATAAGTAAATGAAATAGGGATATGAAATATGAGATAGAAACCAGGATTCGGAATCTGACAGATTCCAATGATTTACTTGGAGCTGGATGGAGTGGATGATGGATGAGGTCCATGGAGTCCGCAGCATGATTGTTACAGTATCCCCCCTTTAGCATTCTTGCCCTCAAGAGTGCAGATCCCAATGGCCAGGGGTGCCACATGGAATTTGTGAGTGTGATATCACATGATTTTCACCTCTTAACTTGTTACCACCATCATCTTGGTGGTAGAAAAACTCTCTGCTTTTTCTCAACTCTTGTTCTCCGTTGCTCCTGACGATGACTAGTGAATACTGACGGTTGCGGATGCCGGAGGTGTATGCTGCACCTGCCACCCTGGAGGAATTGGAGGTCGAGGAACTGTCGGTGTTCTATGCTGGCAGGGATGACAAAGAGGAGGCCTATCGGATCGCTGTGGAAGCCCATGAACTGTGGGTAGCAGAGAAGATGAAGGTGGAGAAGGCCGTGTAAAAGAGGGCTCATGAAAGAGCGAAGATGCTTCAAGAGCTGAAGTTTAAAAAGGAGGCAGAGGCTGCAGCAAAGCAGTGTTATGACTGCATACATTCCAGACATGTAATTTTGCGATCTAGTGAATATACCTGGTACTACAGTACAAGGAGAGAAACGGGCCTAAGGACTAAGTGAGTGTACATAATAAGTACCTCTAAACAATAAAACTACCTGTCTAAATGACACGACGTGACAGGCCCAAACCAGGACTTAGTTACAGCTTGTACTTGACAGGCTAGCTTGACAGAAAGTTCATAAACCCTGTTCGGCCGTCGGTAGTTGTCCATTACCAAGAGAGCTCGCTCCTTTAAACCAAGACGAAAAGGATTGCAATTTAAAATGATCGGCATGTACTAAATTAAAGTGACACACTGTACCTGAGGAGCCCGGTCTGGAAACTACGTGAGAGATAAGATAAGACAATAAGACGATGTGCAAGCTGTTGTATGATGAGTGCCTTTGCGGTTGTCACACTGTCGAGGAACCGTTGCCAGTAAGAATTACTTCTGGAAGACTGACTGAATAAGAACTGGGGCTAGACGCAGCATGACTGCTACCAGTCAGGAGATATGTCCTTGGACTTGAGATTAGCGAGCGCTTGTAAAACCTTAGTGAGTTTGACATGGAAACTAAACCACATATGGCAACACCAAGTCGGATGCCAAGCAGGACTGCAGCAGCGGTGGGCTGTATGCATAGGAGTCTAGATTACCTGGGGACTGCGGTGATATTTGTAATTAATAGTTGTTTTAGTATAAGTAGTTAGAAGTCCAGTGTAGTATACAAGTTTCAAACCCCCAAGTTGCAGTGCGCGTGTAGAAGGCGAGTACTGTAATAAAGGAATAAGTTTGTAGCTTCGAGCATCGTATATAAAGAATGAGCTCACCTCAAGGAATAGAGATAACTTCAGGATCTGACAAGTGTGCTTAAGTTCTGAGTGAATAAGAATCAGTGTCACTGTTCTGTTCCATCTGAGTACTGCCGAGGTCTGGTTTGGAAAGAGTATGAATTGAATCTGAAACCTGTCTGTCTGTCTGTCTGTCTGTTCTGTCAGTCAGTTTCTGAATCTGCTTCTGTTCTGTTTCTGAGTTGTTTCTGTTCTGAATTTGCGAACTGTTGAAGAGTCAGAGTCTGTTATCATCGTCGAAGTTAGTCTTGACAACCCTACCCCTAGGGGAGTAGCGAGCTCACTAAGTCAGTACTTGGTTGAGTGGTCTAAAGAGCGAGCTCAGTGCCATAGTGAGGAGTTTCGTGTTCTATTGTGTTGTAGGACATGTGTCCTAGTGTAAATTGAATAATACCATTCACCTAGAAGGTTGTGCCTCGAAGTATACCTTCTTGTAAAAGATTCTAGCTTTAGGATCAATTAAAATGAGTAAATGCTGTACTGCGCCAAGATAAAAAGGAGCTTTTACGAGTTCTAAAGTGTTAATAACCACAGAGTAGAAATAATCTCATCCCCCCATGCACTTACAAGGGTGATTGTATTATTGTGTAGTTGTGTGAGTGTGTGTGTGGTTTGGTGTGTGTATCACACCATTCTACATGCTGTTCCACAAGTGCCCACAGCCAGCCTCTTCACCGTGGAGGATGCAGATGAAAAAGAGTTGGCGTGTGAGGAACTGTGCAGGAAACAAAAGGAGAAGGGGAAGTTGAAAGCAACTGGGGCTGCAGGCCCATCAAAGAAGAGAAAGCGGCTGTCGAAGGCCGTGATAGAAGACAGCGAGGATGAAGGGACCATGGGGCCATCGGAGGGGCCTTCAAAGAAGCAGAAACATAAGTCCATGGAGGAACGTGGAGAGTTCCACGGTAAAGGTGCGTGGTCGGTTTAATTCTTGTTGCTTTGGCTGATTTTTTGTTTTTTAGACAAGTGTGGATAGTGTCAGGCTGATGGAGCCTGGTGTGTGATGTTGTCGACCATGCGGTCTTGCAAACGGTGTCGGATTCACAAGGCGAAATGCATGTGGATGGATGAGATGGCACCAACGGCGATGGAACAGGTGCTGGATTTGCTGCAGGAATTGCATGCAAAGTTTGATGAAATGGAGGGTAGGATGGAGAACATTGAGAGGGAGTTGGAGGCCAGTGGAGGGTGCGTTGATGACTTAGTCGACGATTTTGAGGAGGGAAGTGCCCTTGATTATCTGTGGGATTTTGTGTCAGCTGCATCCACAGAAGAATGGGAGGTTTTGTTGGGGGAACTCCAAGAGTTGAAGGGTGTGACTCCCGAGGCTCTTTGGCAGGCAATGTGGCTCCACCTGGACCAAGATGTTGTGCAGGTGTTCCACGCGCACCTGTCTTCTGCAGAATTTAATGGTCAGGATCCATTCGAGCTCGCTAATGTGGAGTACTGGCACAGAGTCCATGGAGAGGGAGCATTGGAGAGGTTGATTGCCATGAGCAAGAGGTTTCATGAAACCCGGGCGGAGTTTTACTGCCTCGGAGGGCTGCGTATTGAGTGGGTACTCTGGAAGGAGTACCTGAAAGGAGGAGATGATTTTTTGGTGCAGGATTCCGATGGGGAGTTGGATGCGAATGAGGTGGCAAGGCCTGAGATGGTGCCAGAGTCCTTGGCAGAAGGAGTGCCTGGAATGGCAGAGTGGATGAAGAAGGTGAAGGGAAAAGGGAAGGAAGTGGATAGTGGAGAGGCCGGTGGGTCTGCGGATGCCTAACTTCTTTTATATATAATTTGGATATTTGTAGATAGTAGATAGACCATAGAGTGCACCTGGAGGGGCATAAAATGTAGATAATTTTGTTGATGTTTTGTTGAAATTAGTGTGAATAAGTGTGAAGTCAAGAAATACATCCGATGGACTCCATTCCCGATTAGGAAATGAATTTGCAATAGTTTTCCAGAATCGAATTTGAAATTGAGGAGACAGATTCTGACGGGAACCAATGGAATAGATGATCAAGAAGAAATAAGTGAGGTCTTGACTGAGACCTTGCGAATGGTGACCCTGTATAATGGTGAAGAGCTGTCTGAGTGCACAGAGCTAGAAATGCAACAGCATCAAAGACACTGATCACACCCACACCCAACACTACACACACAAACATGCTCAAGTTCGTGGGGGGATTCTAATGTGATGAAAGTAGTGAACCAATACAATTGAATTCTCAAAATCTCTAAGATACATGCGCAGAAATAGCGCTTGTATAATATCTAGACTTCTCTAAGTCCAAAGGCTTTTCTCAAGAACAAGAGGGTGCGACTTTCGTCGCCAGGCCTCAAGGCAAGGGTGTATAACACAATACAACTTCGTCAAACGTCTCCACAACTTTCTAGCAGTCGCTCGGGACTCTAATAACCAATGCACACAATCAATAACACCCTAAACACCACTTAAACAACTGTGCTCGAAGCAGAAACCAATTCCTATTAAACTCAGCACACTAATAAACCTCATGCGTCGTGCGCTAAACCAAAACCTTCGCAAACACGTGGAGAAGTGTCTACACTGACACAAAACTCCGAAACTTCCACAAGAGCCACAGGGTTTGAACCTACATGCTCGAGCTTCCAACCAATCGTAGATTCACAGGATTCGAACCTATGCAATCCAGAGAAACCCCATCCAACAAGCCAAAGGGTTTGAACCTTTGCCAACCTGCGGAAATAACACAGAGGAGCGAGCACTAATCAAGCCAAAGGGTTTGAACCTCTGCACCTGTAATGCCTCGCATCACACAAATGCCCTCAAGAACTCGAAAGGGTGACCTTCAAGACACCATACTCTCATTCTCTCACAGAGCGCAAGTCAAACTGAAACCAGACTCTCTGCACAGAGTGCTGTGCTATTTTCTTATCTAAGCATGCGACTTAATTCACACAATAGATATCTGATATGGGTTGTATTCTCTCTCGAAGTTCCTAGCTACTCTAAGTGCTAGAGCGCATGGCTGAAAAGCTTTGCACTGTTACACCGTGGGCTCGAAACTTGTACTCTACATCTACACTACAGTGTTTATACAATTCTACATCATACACGTCGATACAACTTAATACAGTACTGTTAGAACCTCGGAACATTATTCCTCACAATGCGCGCGCGTTGTTATAGCATGCCCAGGGCTGGACACTTGGTTGGAGGCCTATCTCGAGACCAGATCCTGTCTCCTCATGGTTGATACTCCACTCGCACTGCATTCTATATGTTGGCATGTCACTCGTCATTTCTTCGGAGGATACTTGGAGTGGCAACCAATCCTATACACTGTATCTCATTCAAATGTTGAGTTTCTAGGTTTCTCTGGTTGGTGGGGGATACCCGTGGTAAGCCTAGGCACTGCGCTCTTTGGCCAAACTGGGTTCTCTCGGAGTTATCTATACTCAGGCATTATTTGGGACATGCACACACGTGCCACGTGATCAGGGCCCTGTGCATCATCAATCAATGTGTCACATAGTTCTCTTGGGATCAGGCATGTCTTTTATTACGTCTGCGGATCATGTATGCAATCTGTTGATAGTGCATTCAGTATCGAGTGCTGAGCTCTTGTACTTAGTGTGACCTCAATGAAGTATCATACTAAGTTAGAGCATGCATTCTACCAATAGTCACTTCAGACTTGTGCGCGCATGCACGCGTTGTTATACCGCATGCTATGTTGTTATCACTGCGCTCTATGGCTATTTTTATATATGCGCGCAACGCGCGTGCCAGATCCATCCTTCGCATATCATGTCTGTCTCTCATCAATTCATTGGAGCGCATATCTGATCTGCCTCTAGTGTATTCAATATCAAGTGCTGAGCTCTCATACTTAGTGTGACCTCAACCAGTATCATTCTAAGTTAGAGTATGCACTCTACTAATTGTCACTCGAGGTCGTACTGCACGCGACTCGGTATCGTGCTCCATACGTATATTACTGCACTCTGTGTGTTTGACACTGTGCTCTATGCATAGAGTATTGCGCTCTTTCTGTATTTTGTGTTACCTCAGTAACTAGCCCTTATACCATGTATGTATTCATACATATCGCAAAATTATATGGGTAGACACGTTGCGAGCGTGTCAGCGCAAGTGAATTGGGAGACAAATTGGGAGCTACGGTCGGAAGTGATGTGGTTGGGGATGCCATGCTTGGAGAAGACATGGGTGATGAAGAGCTGAGCTAGCTCCGAGGAATTGACGGTGTCATGAGTGGGAATGAAAATGGCTTGTTTACTTGCACGGTCGATAACAACAAGGATGGCGGTGAATCCATTGGATTCTGGGAGCTGTTCAATGAAGTCCATGGAGATGGAATCCTATGGCCGTTCTGGTACAGGCAAGGGTTTGAGTAAGCCGAATGGACGGTGTCTAGGTGTTTTGTTATGGCCACAGGTAGTACAGGATTTAACATAGTGGCGAACAAATTCATGCATCTGTGGCCAGGTGTAATTCTGTTGGACTAATTCGAGAGTCCTGTTTTGACCAAAATGACCTGCGAAGATGTGGTCGTGATTGTTTTGGAGGACACAAAGATGGAGGTCCATGGAGTCTGGGACGTAGATGCAATTGTCAAGGCAGAGTATTCCTGACTCGTCTACAGACCACTGGGAAGAATTGGAAGGGGAAGAAGCAAGGCGGAAGCCTTCAGTCACCGTGGAGTCCGCGGGTTGTGCAAGCTTGATATTAGAATGCAATTGGTCTACATCCATGATTGCACTAGCACAGAGTACAGGACCTTCAAGAAAAGTAGCGCGGAGAGAAGCGGAGAGTTGCTCTTGAGTAAATACAGGGCAGAAATTGTGAGGATTGACTTGAGCGTATTGACTATCCCCCTCTTTAGGGTAGACGTCCCATCATCTAGTGAGTGCATCCAGTTTCCCACCTAATTTTCCTGGACGGAATCGGATAACTAGGTTGAATTGGGAAAGGAATTCAGACCAGCGGACTTGTCAGCATGTAAGGACCTTGGTAGTGGAGAAGTACTCAAGGTTTTTGTGATCAGTAACGATGTCAATGGATTCCACGGAGCCTTCAAGGTAATGATGCCAGTATTTAAAGGCTTCGAAGATGGCGAGAAGCTCTTTATCATGGGTATCATAGTTAAGCTCGGCTCTATGGAGACTGCAGGACAGGAAGGATATAGGGTGAATTTCCCCATCATCAAGGTAGATGGAGAGGATAGCGGCAATAGCATAGTTGGATGCGTCGGTTTCCATGACAAGTTGATGGTCGGGAATCCAATGGGTAAGGATGGGAGCATGAGTGGAAGCCTGTTTCAACTCATTGAATGCTGCTAAGCATTTGTCATCAAATTTCCATGGAATACCTTTGCGTGTAAGATGTGTTAGAGGAAGCACGATCTCACTGTATTTGTAGATGAAACGGTGGTAGAAATTAGTGAAACCAAGAAATGATTGGATATCTTTGACCTTCCATGGGATCGGCCAGTCAACAATAGCTTTGACTTTGTCTTCAGCCATTCGTAAGCCTTCAGGAGAGAGAATGTAGCCTAGATATTCCACAGAATCCCGATTGAACTCGCATTTAGACCCTTTGCAGTAGAGCCTATTGGCTCAAAGTCTGCGTAGGACTTCACGTACATTCTTTTGGTGTTCCGTGGTGATGAACCTATTGACTCCTGTGGGCAGAAAACAACTAAACCGTTTAGTGGCAAGTGGTATCCGTTTTACAGAATCTTGAAGGCCGGTTCTAGCGAGTCTAGTTGGGCACCTCCGTGCAATGACTATCCTTCCTAAGCTGATAATGTTCTGTTGTTACCTCAGTAACGAGTCGGTACTGGAGAACTAGGCGAGTGAAAGAAGTTCGCTAGTGGGTTTGGTGTCGTTCTTAGTGAATCGAACGGTATCCTTGAAGTTAGCTAGTAGCGGGTGGAAGACTGAGAGCGCCAATGAAGGTGAGTTTCCCCTTCTTTGGCTATAGACTTAAGCCAGTAGGCAACGGGCATGCAGCAGTACAGTGCACAAGTGTAATCAAGTTCGTGATGGACTTGCAACACACTAGTGTATCAACTGAGTTGTTGTGTATGTGTGTCTTCGACTATGAAGACCTTAGTTTGTTGGGTCAATTGTGTGGGGGAGTAGTAGTCCCAAGTGTATTCTATTCTTCTAGCTCGAATACTTTGTTACTTTTATACTACTATTCTATACTACAGCGTAATCTACTGGTGTCAGCCGCAGTACTTGCTTATTGAGCATAGTGAACTTATTCGTAACACTATTACTGCACTATCTTCCTTATGATAGCTCGCTCATATGGATATCTATCTGCCCGGTGAAGAGCTGTCCAAGTGCACAGAGCTAGAAATGCAACAGCGTCGAAGACACTGATCACACCCACACCCAACACTACACACACAAACACGCTCAAGTTCGTGGGGGGATTCTAATGCGATGAAAGTAGCGAACCAATACAATTGAATTCTCAATATCTCTAAGATACATGCGCAGCAATAGCGCTCGTATAATATCTAGACTTCTCTAAGTCCAAAGGCTTTTCTCAAGAACAAGAGGGTGCGACTTCCGTCGCTGGGCCTCAAGGCAAGGGTGTATAACACAATACAACTTCCTCAATCGTCTCCACGAGTTTCTAGCAGTCGCTCGGGACTCTAATAACCACTGCACACAATCAATAACACCCTAAACACCACTTAAACCACTGCGCTCGAAGCAGAAACCAATTCCTATTAAATTCAACACACTAATAAACCTCGCACGTCGCGCGCTAAACCAAAACCTTCACAAACACATGGAGAAGTGTCTACACTGACACAAAACTCCGAAACTTCCACAAGAGCCACAGGGTTTGAACCTACACGCTCGAGCTTCCAACCAATCGTAGATTCACAGGATTCGAACCTATGCAATCCAGAGAAACCCCATCCAACAAGCCAAAGGGTTTGAACCTTTGCCAACCTGTGGAAATAACACAGAAAAGCGAACACTAATCAAGCCAAAGGGTTTGAACCTCTGCACCTGTAATGCCTCGCATCACACAAATGCCCTCAAGAACTCAAAAGGGTGACCTTCAAGACACCGTACTCTCATTCTCTCACAGAGCGCAAGTCAAACCGAAACCAGACTCTCTGCACGGAGTGCCGCGCTATTTTCTTGTCTAAGCGCGCGACTTAAATCACACAATAGATATCTGATATGGGTTGTATTCTCTCTCGAAGTTCCTAGCTACTCTAAGTGCTAGAGCGCGTGGCTGAAAAGCTTTGCACTGTTACACTGTGGGCTCGAAACTTGTACTCTACATCTACACTACAGTATTTATACAATTCTACATCATACATGTCGATACAACTTAATACAGTACTGTTAGAACCTCGGAACATTATTCCTCACAATGCGCGCGCGTTGTTATAGCATGCCCGGGGCTGGACACTTGGTTGGAGGTCTATCTCGAGACCAGACTCTGTTTCCTCATGGTTGAGACTCCACTCGCACTGCGCTCTTTGCGTTGGCATGTCACTCGTCATTTCCTCGGAGTATACCTGGACTGACAACCAATCATATAGGCTGTATCCTATTCTAAAGTTGAGTTTCTAGGTTTCTCTGGTTGGTGGGGGATACCCGTGGTAAGCCTAGGCACTGCGCTCTTTGGCCAAACTGGGTTCTCTCGGAGTTATCTATACTCAGGTATTATTTGGGACATGCGTGCACGTGCCACGCGATCGGGGCCCTGTGCGTCATCGATCACTGTGTCATGTAGTTCTTCTTGAGATCAGGCATGTCATTTATTATGGCTGCAGAGCATGTATGCAATCTGTTGGTAGTGCATTCAGTATCGAGTGCTGAGCTCTTGTACTTAGTGTGACCTCAATGAAGTATCATACTAAGTTAGAGCATGCACTCTACCAATAGTCACTTCAGAGTTGCGTGCGCATGCACACGTTGTTATACTGCATGCAGTGTTGATATCACTGCGCTCTATGTCTACTTTCATACACGCGCGCAGCGCGTGTGGCAGATCAATCCTTCTCATATCATGTCTGTCTCTCATCAATTCATTGGAGCGCGTATCTGATCTGCCTCTAGTGTATTCAATATCAAGTGCTGAGCTCTCATACTTAGTGTGACCTCAACCAGTATCATTCTAAGTTAGAGCATGCACTCTACCAATCATCACTGAAGACTTGCATGCGCGCGCGTTGTTACACTGCACACTATCTTGGTTTGTTCACTGCACTCTATTGGTTTGACACTGCGCTCCATGTCTATTTCCATCTACGCGTGCGGCGCAGGTCTTTTCATGCGCTCTACTTCTATGTTTCTATACGCGCGTGGCGCGCGTCATAGATCAATGTAGTTCTCCTTGTATCATGCCTGTCTCTCATCAATTCCTTAGAGCGCATGGCTAATCTTCATCTTAGTGCCTTCAGTATCAAGTGCTGAGCTCTCATACCTAGTGTGACCTCGACTAGCATCATTCTAAGTGAGAGCATGCACTCTACCAATTGTCACCCAAGGCCATACTGCGCACGACTCGGTATCGTGCTCCATACATATATTACTGCACTCTGTGTGTTTAGCACTGCGCTCTATGCGTATAGCACTGCGCTCTATCTGTATCTTTCGTTATCTCAGTACCCAGCCATTATGCAATGCATGTATTGATACATTTCGCAAAATTACATGCGTAGACACATTGCGAGCGTGTCACCGGCTAACGAGGCCTAATGGCAGGACCACCTTACTAACCGTTAATCATTCCGCAGTCACTACTGCCACAAGTTCGCAAACTTCTTTGGTCGGATCGTGTACGCGTCAGCGTGCCTGGAGCATTCTTTATTATAAGTCCCTTTTGCCGCCTACTACATGAGTGTCGGGAGACCCTATGACCATGTGGGTCCGGTCACATGCTAGGTACCATTGAAGAGGCGTCTGAGTGCACAGAGCTAGAAATGCAACAGTGTCGAAGACACTGATCACACCCACACCCAACACTACACACACAAACACACTCAAGTTTGTGGGGGGATTCTAATGCGATGAAAGTAGTGAACCCAAACAACTGAATTCTCAATATCTCTAAGACACGCAGAGCAAGAGCTCTTGTATAATATCCAGACTTCTCTAAGTCCAAAGGCTTTTCTCAGAACAAGAGGTGTGACTTCCGTCACCAGGCCTCAAGGCAAGGGTGTATAACACAACACAACTTCGTTAAACGTCTCTACAACTTTCTAGGAATCGTGCGGGACTCTAATAACCACTGCACCCTATCAATAACACCCTAAACACCACTTAAACAACTGCGCTCGAAGCAGAAACCAATTCCTATTAAACAATCCACAAGAACCACAGGATTCTAACCTACATGCTCGAGTTTCCTAACCGATCGTAGACCCACAGGATTTGAACCAATGCAATCCAGAGAATACACAAATACAGAGAACCCCATCCGACAAGCCAAAGGGTTTGAACCTTTGCCAACTTGCGGAAATAAACCAGAGCAAGCACTAACCAAGCCAAAGGGTTTGAACCTCTGCCGCTTGTAATGCCTTGCGTCACACAAAACCCTCAATCAATAGAGTAGTGCCTACACTGACACAAATCTCTCAATCTCAACACAGAGCTCAAGTCAAACAATCAATGCAACTTAAGTATGGAGTGCCCTGCAAGCCTTATCGGCCACACTCACGACTCAAATCACTCAAATTAATATCAAAGATGTCTATATTCTCTCGCTCGAAGTTACAAACCACTCCCAGTGCTAGGGTGAGTAGCTATTGTCTCTTGCACCATCACAATTGGGGTTCAACACCTCTGACTCGTCACTAATGGACAAAGTGCAAGGCTCAAACAGCTCCAAAGGATCGCATGCGTATCAAATAAGCTTGTCACTATTACACGGGGGGCTGAAAACCTGTGTTACTCTATCTACAATATCGTATTTATACATTTCTACGTCCTACAAGTCGGTACAACTTAATACACTACTGTTGCAATCCTGGAACATCATCAATTGCAACGTGTGTGTGTTGTTATAGCATGCCTGAGGCTGGACACTCGGTCAGAGGTCAATCTCGAGACCAGATTCTGTTTCCTCATGGTTTAGACTCCACTCGCACTGCGCTCTATGCATTGGCATGTCACTCATTGTTTCCTCAGATGATACCTGGAGTAACAGCCGGTCATATAGGCTGTAGCATAATTTATTCTTGAGTTTCTAGTTTTCTCTGGTAGGTGGGGGTTACCTGCGGTAAGCCTAGGCACTGCACTCTATTGCCAAATTGGGTTCCCTCGGAGTTCTCTATTCTTAGCCATCATTTCATACATGCACACGACTCTTTGATCGATCTCTGCCCTGTGCTTCATAGATCAGTGTGTCACGTAGTTTTCCCAGTATCAGGTATGTTTTTCATTAATGCATTAGAGTGCGTATGCAGTCTGTTTCTAGTGCATTCAGTAGCAAATGCTGAGCTCTTGTACTTAGTGTGACCGTATCCCATATCACTCTAAGTTAGAGCATGCATTCTACCAATCGTCACTCAAGACTGAGACGCACATGTATTGTATCATGTGCGATATGGATATCACTGCATTCTGTGTGTATTACACTGCGCTCTATTCATATTATACTGCGCTCTATTCATATTATATTATTATCTCAATGCCAGGATGTTGTAAAATGTATATATTGATACATTTCACAAAATTACACTGGTACACACTTTGAGAGCATGTCACCATATCTTGCCGTGTCAGACACGTATGACGTGTATGTTTAATTGCATCGGGCCGATGCCAGTGATTTGTGTCGGAGCTGACCTATGCATCATAGCTCACGAACTTCATGCGTTGCCTACAGATTTGGATGGTTTAACAGGCATTGAACCGGCACACCCTATCTGGCTAGGGTGCCGACCTATGAATAGATCAATAAAATTGTTGTATGTTTCCCGTGAATTCTGAGCGCACAGAGCCACCAGGCTCATCAGTGGGATCGTTGGAGTAGATGAGGATATTGTTGAGATACATGACAACAGAGACATTGAGCATGTCTGTGAAAATGTCATTGATGAAGCCTTGGAAACCTGTGGGAGCATTGGTAAGACCAAATGGCATGATGTGCCATTCGAAAGACCCATAGCGGGTACGGAATGTGGTTTTCCATTCATCTCTGTCAGCAATATGGACTAGATAGTAGGCATGGCAGAGGTCGAGTTTGGTATATATGCGTGTGGAACACACAGAGTCAAGAAGATTGGATATGAGAGGAAGTGGATAGCGGTCCTTTTTCATGATTTTGTTAAGGCCATGGAAGTCGACACAGAGTCTGAGTTCACCAGTTTTCTTCTTGACGAAGAGTACCGGAGCTCCGTGGGGAGAACATGTGGGAGGGATGAAACCATTACGGATGTTATTGTCGATAAACTCATGTAAGGCTTTGAGTTCGGATTCGGAGAGGGAATAGATGGGTCTGAGCAGAGGTGAGGAGCCTTCCTCAAGGTTGATCTTGAGATTGTAAGGACAATGCTTGGGGAGTTTCTCTGAGAGAGAGTCACTGAACACATTGGCAAAGTCATGATACTCCAGTGGAACATCAGATAAATCCGGCAGAGCCATGGAAGCAGCCTGGCCACTAACACTTAGCATAGAAGGTTGGAGTGTGAACTGTTGTGCACCCTCCTCTGTGCAAGCTCGAATGAAAGCAGCCGCGGAAATGATAGATATTTTTGGGGCAACCAAAACAGAAAATGATGGGATGGACGGGTATGAGTAGATAGGCTCATACACTGGCAGAGTCCGTCGGGATCTCGGAGGTGGTTTGGATGGGATAGGACCTGAAGGGTCCTTGTGAGCTTGCACTGTTGCGTTGGAGGCTATGGAAATGTCTGGAACAGACACACAAAATAGTTTTGAATGGAAAGTGATACTGTGCTTTGCCCAGTCAATCAACAGATTGTAGTGGGAGAGCCAGTTGTATCCCAGAACGAGGTTACAAGATGAATCAAGACATGTGATGTAGAAGTCAATAGGAATGATATCTCCCGACGGGAATCGTATGGAGAGAGTAACAGATTGTGAGATGTGAGATCCGGCGGAGCCATCGAGAAGCCAAAGTTGTACAGGAGGAATGGGATTGGTAGGAATATTGTGATCGTTCATGTACTTTGAGTTGATGAAGCAATGGCTGGAACCAGAGTCAACTAGAGCAAGGAAATGTAGAATGGTGGATATAGGAGATCTGGAGCCGACTTCACTGGATAAGGAGATGGTAAGGGAATGGTTGGAAAGAGCGGTGGTGTTGAGGGTTATGATCTCCGAAATGCAATGACAGTCAACGCAACCCTGTCCTTGCATGGAGGAAGCAGGGTTGCTCTCTATTTTTCCGACTCCAAAGGAGCTGAATCAACAGAGGCGGGAGTAGGGTCAGAGACCTCAGCTGCACGTCCACGTGTGGCAGCCACGGATTTTCGCTTGTTGCAGTCCTTGGTCTTGTGTTTGTTACCACAGAACATGCAGAGGTCGTTCTTGCAGCGGTGTTCCTTTTCCTCGGGTGTGAGCTTACCGTCCTTTCCTAGCTTGTCAGCGTAGGGCTTCTTGGAGGCACCTGTGGAGCCAGAGGAAGAAGAGGTAGATGAAGAACCCATGGTGGAACCATAGGATTTCGGGGCCGCGGAGTTGTTGGAAGAGCTCGAGTTAGAACCTGAACCCTTAGGTTTGAAGGTGGAGGAAGTGGAGGGCCAGTCATGGTTTTCCCTGGAGACCTCAGCTTTCCTAGTCCAGTAGCAAGCGTCAAGCTCCTGGGTGAAGGTCCACATGTTGTGGAGGTTGTTGGGTTTTCCATGGTGAGCCATGTCATCCTTGATCTGTGAGCAAAGTTTGCAGTAAAAAGCATGACAGAGGGAGTTGTCGCCGTAACCAATAATAGCGGCATGTTGATTGAAGCTCACTATGTACTTCATGATCCTGTCTCCATTGCACATCCGAAGATTTTCCAGTTCATCTTCAGCATCTCCGATGGCATCGAACGGACCAAAATTGGTACGGAGCTCTGAAAGAAAGGCAGCATAGGAGTACACCCAAGTGGGAGGATTGGCTTGATTGGGGTGGAAGATATCCGGTTAGAACCAGTCGAGGGTGACACCGGAGAGGAAGGAGATGGCATAGTTGACTTTGGCAGTGTCTGTGGCGAATGTGTTGGGCCTGTCATTGAAGTTCAACTGCAGGGAGACAATGAAAGCCTTGAGTTTCCACAGGTCCACTCCGTTGAAGGTGTCCCATACCTTGACTTTGGTACGGACGGTCTGCTGAGGTGGTGATGAGCCTTGTGGCTCTGTGTGCTCAGAAATCGCGGGCACACAAAACAATTTAATGAAATTCTTACTTGCAAGGATGTTCAATTAACCAATCCTTGCAAGTCCGTTACAAGTCAAATCCCCACCAAATAGTCATTTCGGTCGTGAAGCACATACTCAATAATGGTTCGCAAACCATAAATCATCAATACGGCACAAAGTATGCGGCAATACCGGTTACCACGGGACCGACACTGAACTAGTCATTTGATTCATGTCATCACCTAAACAAAGGCGGCATGATGCAATATTAGTCATGTGATGCCGCCCATACGATCACCGACTGCGCATAAGCGTGCAGGCTGTGCCCAGCTATGGGACTCATAACACAAACATACGGTCGCGAAGTTAAATAAGAAATGAAGTTCACGAATCACCCAGGCTAGCACTGCGCAACTAGTATCCGTCAGTCAGCTAAGGATGCCGCAATACATTGTAAACTGGCATACACATTTATATGTTATAAAGCTCAGTAAGAGACGTTATAGCAACAATAATAGTGTTACAAACCCTTCATGAAGCTCACTAATCTATTACTGTGGTTACAAAGAATGACACCTTTAGATTACGCGAACTGTTAGAGAAAAATAGTATAAAAACTCAAGTGTATTAGCCAGAAAGACAGAATACGCTCGGGATACTACTCCCCCATACCAAAGACTACAGAACACTTCGTGTTTGCACTAAGGACGTATATGCCAACAAGTCAGTGACTACGAAGGCACTTAACTAAGTCGCAACCCCGCCGGCCCTTGCTTTACTCTATAAACCAAGAAGGCGGTTGTTCACCTTCGTTGGCATCCTCACACTTCCAGACATCGCACTCAAAGACGAGCGCAACAGTAGACCACACCGCATACTAGGCTGCAATAACACCTTCATGAACTAAATAGTTTTTAATAACCACTTCGCGAACCGACCTTGTCTTATACAGAGCCTGTAGCTCGAGACATAACACCAAGTAGCCTTGAATAAGCTACGAATTTAGGACCTATAGTCACTGCACGGAGGTGCCCGACTAGACTCGCTAAGAACCTGCCTTCAGATTCTGTGACTGATTATACTAGCCATATAGGTGTTGTGTTTTCTGCCTGCAGGAGTCTTTAGGTTCATCATTTTGGAGCCCACCACGAGGGGATAATAGTCAAATTCTGACTCTATCTCCTAAAAACATACCTTGATCATTGCACCCCCAAAGGACTTTGGTCATAACAAACCCTACCAACCAACTACCTCACGACCTTTATGCATAACAACCCAATGCCAACAGTGGCAAAAAGATACCAAGCACTTAACTGCTGACACCCCATCCAGCGACCAACCAATTCCCAGTTCTTCTTCATGAACCATTAAAGAAGAGGAAGTAGAACCTTCTATACCAGGAGAATTCTACGACGAACGACTCAATATCTCGACTGCAGAACCCTTTGATTTATTCGAAGAAGATGAAGTCTTATCCAGTCTACAACTATCCGCAAACCTATTCTCGGATACACTACCATCGGCCTATCATACCGCAGGTAACCTTACCCCAGTATCAGATACCGCAACACTCCGTAACCCAAACCAAGCACTAGACCTTGACGAGTTTGGAAGAAGATTAAGTCTCGCTACACGGAGCACTTACACTACCGAATTATCCTCAAACGACTCCCCAGTACAAACAGCTGCACCTGTTACTACACCAGTAGAAGAAGGAGAAACTAAGGAAATCTATATCCCATTTATATCGCAACCAGTAATTATTGATACAAAACCCACCAACACCTTACAAACTTCAATGCCACCTGCACAAGGAGGAGCTGCACCAGGAGGAGCTGCACCCGCGCAGGCAGCCGCACCACCTGCAATGAATGCCCAGATGCCATTCAGGCGTGAGCGAAGTGCACCCAGTATATTTGACGAAGCAAACCCCGGTCGCGAACTGGCACAATATTTACAGGACTTAGAAGCCCTGTTTGTTCGATACAACATAACGAACAACACCGAGAAGAAGAGATGGTTGACACATTACCCTGGAGTTGCAGTTGCAGACTTCTGGGAAAGTCTTACAGAATTCATGGATGTAAACAAAACATACGACAATCTTAAAGAGGCCATCATTAAACAATATCCTGACGCGGACGTGAATAGAAAATACGAGCATATGGATATTGAACGCATTGTAGGCAAATACACTCACGAAGTGTCATCCCTAGCAGATCTGGGAACGTATTATAGGGAATTTTTCCCTAAAGCACAATTCTTAGAAGCCAAGAAAAGACTTTTGGGCTCAGAAGTCAGTAACCTATTCAGCAAAGGATTCCCAGATTCTGTATGGGAAGGAATTATGCGCCAGTTACAGATCAAACTCCCAGATCATTTCCCCTCAGACCCTTACGCCTTGAAAGATATATACGAAGCCGCACAGTTCGTGCTACAAGGAACAAATAGAGGCGAAAGCCTATACGTGAACGCACCACAACCCTACAATGGGGGAGGTCATTACGCAACTTACAACCCACCTGCTGTTTCTACCGCTCCTGCGGGGATACCTCAGGTTTATTCGAGTAGGATACCCGAAACAGTGACGGTAAAACAAGAGCCCTCAGAAATAATGCTACATTTACAAGCTATCAAAGACAAAATCGCGCGTTCAGCACAGTTCCAAATCAGCGACAAACAGGACCATTCCCCGCAACGTCCTAACTACCAATCAAACCCACAGTCTTCCTTTGCTAGTTCTCCCACATCTCAAGACGGCAATTGTGGATTCTGCGGCAAACATGGACACTTCATTAATGCTTGTGAAGAAATTGATATGATGATTCGCAAAGGAAAATGCAGAAAGAATACAAGGAACCACATTGTGTTACCTACTGGCGCCTACCTTCCAAAGGGTTTACTCGGAAATTGTCTCGTGGACAAGTTTGAAGAATGGCATCAACAGAACCCTGGTCAACTAGGGGCTGTAAACACCACCATGATGCAATTTCTAAAAGAACCCCTCACATTTGTTAAAAACTCAGAACACTATGCGCAGTTAGTCGACCAGCATTCCTTACCAGTCAATATGACTATCACACAACGCGTCGAAGCCCTAATAGCTAAGACAGGGTCTATTGAAAAAGAACTAAAGAGTCTACAAGACTGTGCCGACGCATCACAAGACGAGACACTTAAAACTTGGTTCAAACAAGTTGAAGTTAGAGTCCCGCATCTAGTACGATGCACTGCACCTACGGTAGCGGGAGAACTGAAACCAGTAGCCGTTACTCCAAAGGAAGCATCACCAACATCGGACACTACTAGGGCAACAGTTAAGAATAACCGGACCCTTCGCGAAGTCACAGAACAAGCAAAATCGGGTGAAGAAATCTTGCAAAAGAAAGATACCTCTGATCAAGGCATCACACCGGAACTAGAAGAAATACCGGCCCTCATTGAACTCTCGGAGTCCGATGACAGTGACCTGGAGATCCACTCCCCACAAACAACAATAGACAATGGCAGAGAAGCTGAAGTCATTAACACGTTTATTCCCAGCACCAAAGAGCCATCACGTGCAAAAGTATTCGCGAAGCCGATATCGAAAATAGTACCGAACCCCAAACGGCAATCAGGGGAGACCCAGAATGAAGAAGTTATCCCCGAAGATATACATCCTTTTGCCTCGGTTCACCCAGCAAACTACGCCCCACCCGTTGATCGGAACATAGGTGCAAAGCCTGACTATAGGAAGAAGAATCGCGAACACGAGCCAGCTTACAGGACAAAGGCTCCCATAGAAGACTCCTTAGTAGCAAGACATGTATACGAAAGGACCATGGATTCCCCGGTTACTTTGTCCCAACGCGAACTCTTTTCATTATCACCTGAGATCCGTGATATGATGAAAGATGACATCACGAAATGAAAGGTGCCACCCACTGTCAAACAATTCAAAAATGATGTTTCGTACATGGGGCCCGGCACTGTCAAGATTAAAGTCCCGTCTGAGGACCCCTCAGTGAAAACTACCTTACTATATGGGCAACCCAACCCTGTAGTTCAAACATTTGAACATACTACAGTAACAGCGGCTCGCAAAGAACTCCCAGAAGGGGCCTTTGTGGTTCATGACCCATATGAAGATCGCATCAAGAAAGGCAAAAAGATAGGCCCACTTAAGTGTGCAGCTGAATCTATTGCTTTGTGGTCTATATTACCTATCGTGGACCATCAGTTAAAGGTCGAATGCATCATTGACCCGGGATCACAAGTAATATCGATGTCGGAAGCAGTGTGTCACCGCCTTGGGTTAACCTATGACCCCTCGGTAATCATAGATATGCAATCAGCCAATGGGACTTTGAATAGTTCGCTTGGCCTTGCACGAAACATTGCCTTTTTATTCAGCGACATCACCTTATACTTGCAAGTTCATGTCATTAGACAATCTGTGTACGATATCCTACTCGGGAGACCATTTGATACCCTTATGCGAAGCATCGTAAGAAATTATGAAAATCAAGATCAGACTATTACGATTCACGATCCCAACACAGGGAAGACAGCTACAATTCCCACCAGACCTAGGGGTCGTATCAGGCTCATGACACATGATGCCTATTCAGATGAAGATGATCCCTGACTAGAAGACCGGCTACCTGATCAAGAAGAAGTGGCCATAGTCATAGAACTGGATGCGAATCAAAAACCTATTATTTCCGCACATGCTACCAATAATCAGTTCACAAAGTTGAACCTCGCCACGCAATATTTATCTGCATGCGACCCCACCCAACTTAATATCCCTTCTACCCAAGAACTCAATTCCAACCAAGGACCGTTAGATGGTCCGCGAACAGAAAAATTAATGCCTATCTACATGCAGCATAGCGTAAAACCCCAGTCAGCACCAAACCCGCAACCACTCGAGTACATGTATAATCTATATGGCTCGAATATAATTGGCGATGAAAACTATGCACCATGGTTTGAGAAAACTGCTTCCATCTACGCGAACAAGAAGTATAAACCAGTTGCACTCAAAACGAAACCTGTTCTCGCCACTCTACCTGAAAAGTTCAGGATTATCCATAACATTAAGGGCAACCCTTTACAAAACATGCCACAATTATCACCGTTACCACCAGACTTCAGACCTTCGCGTAGGTATACCACAGAAAGAAAAGAGTACATCGACTCGATCCATAACGAAGGTTTTCTGTGGTCGGAAGAAGTAAAACTCATGCACCATTTCATGAATATTCAGGACCAAGCATTCGCTTGGGAAGACTCCAAAAGAAGAAGTTTCAGACAAGACTTCTTCCCTCCCATTGACATCCCAGTAATCGAACACACCCTGTGGGTACTCAGAAACATACCAATACCCCCAGGCATCTACAGTGAAATCTGTAAAATCATTAAAACCAAGCTCGACGCGGGGGTATACGAACCATCAAATTCTTCGTACCGTTCACGATGGTTTACTGTGCTTAAGAAGGATGGCAAAAGTTTAAGAATTGTTCATAGTCTTGAACCACTTAACGAAGTCACTATTGCGCACTCAGGCCTGCCCCCTACTACCGATCAATTAGCAGAAAACTTTGCAGGCAGGGCGTGTGGAGCAACATTAGATCTATTCGTTGGATACGATGAACGGATGCTGGCTGAAAGTTCCTGCAACCCTACCACCTTCCAAACGCCCTATGGCGCCTTACGACTAGTAACCTTACCTATGGGCTGGACCGATTCTGTACCCATCTTTCATGATGATGTTACTTACATCCTACAACCCGAAATCCCTCGATATACCATCCCGTATATTGATGATGTACCCGTTCGCGGACCAGCTACACGATATGAAGTAGGCAATACCTACGAAACAATACCAGGAAATCCCGGCATCCATAGATTTGTATGGGAACACTTCGTGAACCTAAACAGAATAGTCCAACACATGAAATATTGTGGTGGTACTTTCTCTGGCAAGAAAGCATACCTCTGCTGTCCTGAAATCATAGTCATAGGACACCGGTGTACCTACCAAGGTCGCTTACCGTTACCCAGCATCATCGACCCTATATTGAGATGGGGACCATGCAAAGACATATCCGATACTCGAGCTTTCATGGGGACAGCTGGAGTACTATGCAATTTTATAGAGAACTTCGTGGAGAACTCACTCCCGTTGACAAAGTTGTTCCACAAAGATGTGGAATTCAAGTTTGGCTCAGAAGAAATAGAGGCCCAAGAAAAGTTAAAAGAAGCCGTGCGACAGAGCCCTGCATTAAGGCCAATAAGCTACAGTTCAAATGGCGCTGTTATCCTAGCAGTGGACACAGGACCAGCTGCGGTTGGATTTTACTTAGCCCAATGCGACCCAAACAACCCGTCCATCAGATACTTCATGAGGTTTGGATCCATTACCTTAAATCCCCGCAAATGCGGGTATTCGCAAGCTAAGAGAGAAATCTACGGCCTATACAGAGCCCTAGGAGATTGTAAATTATACCTGATTGGCCTACCCACCTTCGTAGTAGAAGTGGACGCAAGCGCCATCAAGGGGATGCTCAAAAACCCCGACATTGCACCATCAGCTGCAGTAAACCGGTGGATCATAGGAATTTTATCATTTCACTTCATGCTAGTGCACGTACCTGGAACTAGACATGGGCCTGATGGCTTATCTAGGCGACCCCCTCAAGAAGGAGATCCTCCACCACCTGAAGATGGGATGGAAGATTTCCTACACACACATTACGGCCTAATGCAAAATCGAATCCCCAATCCATTAAATATTTTCTCAATAACCACAGAAGAGACGACAGAATCAATGGAGCAAAATACGTCATTAACATACAATGAAGTCCCGCAAACAGCACAACAAGAGTTGCGCGACAAAAGGCTAGAATTCATCTTACAATGGCATACAAACCTTGTCCGACCGCTAGAAATAAATGATGAAGACTACGCGAAGTTCATACGATATGCTATGAACTTCTTTGAAAAAGATGGTCGACTATGGCACCGAAGTATGCAAGGCAAGCATCAACTTGTCATACTGAAGTCAAAAAGGATCCAAGTCATGATAGCATGTCATGATGAAGTAGCTCATAGAGGGTTCTACATGACTCACGAACTGGTTAAAATCCGATATTGGTGGCCAGACATGAAAGCTGATATTGCATGGTACGTGAGGACATGCCATCTATGCCAAATACGACAAACGAGGCAAATCTACATGCCCACAATGGTTGCAGTACCTGCACCTCTCTTTGCGAAGATGTATATGGATACGATGTTAATGCTGATGTCGGGGCAATTCAAGTATATTGTTCAAGGATGGTGTTCCATGAGCCATTACCCAGAATTCCGATGTTTAAGACGAGAAACCATGCGAACCATAGGGGAATGGATATTCGAAGATATTACTGTGCCGCTGGGGAAGCTTGGTGGAAATCGTATCCGATAATGGCAAAGCCTTTGTAGCAGCCATCGAATATCTCAGCAAGAAATACCATATCAATCATATCCGAATATCTGGATATAATTCGCGAGCCAACGGGATCGCGGAAAGACTGCACTTTGATGTGCGCCAAGGACTATTCAAAGCATCCAAGGGTGATCAGAAAAGTTGGAGCCAGAATGCATACTCAGTATTCTGGTCAGACAGAATAACCATTAGAAAAAGAATGGGTTGTTCACCATATTAAGCGGCCACAGGCACAGAACCATTATTGCCTTTGGACATTGTGGAATCAACATGGCTTATGCCACCTCCAGACAACATTATAAGCACCACCTCACTTATAGCGTGAAGAGCAATCAGTTTACAAAAACGCGCGGAAGATTTAGAACATCTTAAATCCAAAGTCTACGATGCAAGGCGTAAAGCTGCGCTAAAATTCAAAGAGGACTACCAATACTCAATAAAAGATTTCAACTTCGCGAAAGGAAGTTTGGTCTTGATGAGGAACACGCAAATAGAAAAGGCACTTAACAGAAAAATGAGACCCCGTTACTTGGGTCCCTTAGTAGTCCTAGGACGGAACAAGGGTGGTGCCTACATCCTCTGTGAGATTGATGGTTCAACATTCGCAAGACCGATAGCAGCCTATCAATTAATTCCTTACTTTGCGAGGCAAAAGATAAAAATCCCAGACGTCAACGCAATAATTGACGTACCACCAGCCAGAATGAAACAATTACTGGACAGTAATGAAGAAGATGTGCTCGACGAATTACCAGATAATGAAGACGAGCATAACGAAGCCAAACTGGCATAAATCACACCAACAGTTTGGGAGTTGAAACCCTTTGCAAAGCTATATGTATTGAGGGGGGGGATGACCATGCAAACTATCCACGGTCTCTACAAGTAACAAAAACACAAACTACGTTGGTTGAACAACATTTAATGACACACATGACTATGATACACTACAGTTCAAAAATACAAAAAGAAGAATGGCCGCGAAGCTGCCTTACCACCACTGAGGATCCTTCCCCTTAGAAGTCTTCCTTGACTCGTGCAGAAGATGGGGGGATAGGAGGTCCAAAGTCATTGCTGGGATCCGCATGATTCTCCTCCAACTTGGCCCAAACAATTCGATACTCAGAGGTCAGCATAGCTCGCACCTTCAAAAGAGCAAGGAGTTTGCGAGTATTGACTTTGACACGTGAAAATAACGTGTCGCAAGAGGCGACAAGAGAAGGAAGAGTTTCAGGACCATTAAAGGTCAACTGACGCCAGTTGAGAGCAACATAGGCTCGCGCAGAATCCTCAACTTCTTGAGCACGAGACACGTCAGAAGTGGTGGCACCGGCTATCAAGAAAATGAACGTGAAAAGTAATTTGCAAAGCAAAAAGAAAAAGACTTACCACCGATTGGACCATAAGGAGCCGTAGCCAAAGTCATGGCATTAATCTTGGCCATAACCGAGTCCACTTGCTCATCGGAATCCCCAGAAAAAGGGAAAGCTAAGACATTCCTATCAGAATGCCTCCAACGCAACCACGGCCCCAGTGACGGGCACAATTCGTGCACTCAACCTTGAGGCCCATAAACACGCATTCCTCGTTCCTCGCTAAGCAAGACAAACAAGGACAATGCACCTAAAACATCATAATTAAGCGCAAAGGAAAACAGAAAAATGCCGAAACGTACCTTCACGGACTGAGCAGGACATTCGTGAGGAGGATGGCGAGGAGTACCGGAGCAGAAGGCACAGAAGGTTGAACCAAATTGTTGACCTTCAAAGGGGACATGAGGAGGAATCCTTTCGGAAATTTTCTCAGCAATCTTCTGTGTGGCTTTCAAGGTTCCTTCTCGAGCCACGAGACCTTCAAGGTTTGGAGGCTCGTCCCAGTCACCCTCAGGCGAGTCATCCTGGGAAAAACAAATCAGTAAATGAAGTACGCGAAGGATAAAAAGAAACGCACCCAAAGGGTCCACGACGGGCGAACCAGATTCAGCCTGCTGCGCTCTGCTGTAGTCAAATTCGCAGTCAGAGTGAGTACTAGCTCTGGAGGGGAAGGCGTAGGGGGGTCGGACCAGGAAGATTGGTTCCAACCGTCTGTACCGTTACCTGCAGCCAGGGATCCCATAGGGATGTCACCATCAAGAGTAGGACCAATGGGGGGCAATATCTTCGAGGCGTTCAATAATTGAGGGCGCCGCTTTAGAAAGAACAGGATTAGAGGAGCCATGGACGGAGACTCTATTAACATTGAGTCGAGACATAAGGGCCCCACTTGTGTAGTAGTCATGGATGCGAAGGCAATGTTTAATCCTGCCGGCACAAATGTTTGAACTGGATGTTCTGATGAAAATCCGGTATAATGAATTGAGATCAAAGTCTACAAAAGAAATTAAGGATGCATACAACATGCAAAGAAAATCGTACATGCACCTCAAGATCCTTAGCTTTGCGAAACCAAAATTTTAAGGGTGACAGCAGTGGAACTCTTTGGAAGAGAAAGTGCTTGTAACCGCTCGACACAGCAACTAGCTCGGACAAGGCAGGGGGTTTAGGAGGAACACAATAACAGTCATTGACTGAGTGAAGAGAAAAAGGGAAACTTTCACCTTTTATAAAGGGAGAAAGTACATGTACAGTCAAGACGGCTGATGCAACCATTCATCGCGGACTTATAATTTATTCTCATCACTGCGATCGAACCATAAAGACCCGAAAAACAAGAACTAGCTCCACCAATTCACAATCCGACATCATATCTGTTTGCAACCTAAAAACTTTTGACTGGAAAATTTTTGATGGTCGAAACCATTCAAAAATTAAAGTCAGGGGGGGAGACATGTAACCATGTTGTGATGCGTCAAGCCACCTCAGAATACATCACACAATCATTCAAACTTAAATCCACCACAACTTATGAAAGAAACTCACCCAGAAATTTCGAGTCTTCAATACACCATATAATAAATTAAACACACGATGCCTCGCGAACCGGATCAAAACAAGAGAACTGGTGAAAGAAAAGCCATGGCTAAAGATATCAGTAACGAAAAGAATGACCACGCTACACCCCGGAAACATGACAAGTCACCGGCTCTCAAAAACAGCATCCTTGTCATTGACATATCAAGGATCTAATTTTGGAAACATAGACTTGGCAAATTAAAAGCCAAGCCCAAAAATCACTCCAAAGTCAGCCAAACACATGACCTTATTCCTTGAATGGACTTCGCAAACACGCATTAATTCTGGGAACCTAGAAAGGAAAATCACGCTCATTCACACAAAATGTTAGGACTAGCCCTGAGTAAACCAAACTGGAGTAAACTGCTAGGCTATGCCGGGTAATACCCGAGTCTAACAGAGTCTCAGTATTGTCTGGCTGTGGTCAGAGACTAGTGCAACAGTCAGATCGTTGCGAGTGGATCGAGAGAAGAATGAGGTTGTATAAACTTTAGCTCGAAGCTGAGTATTACAGCTGAAAGCGTGCTACTTATATACTAGAAAGATGGGTCTAATAATAGTCCTTGGTGACAGTGATGGTGAAGATTTATGGAAGTTGATGCGACTGTCACGAACGTGATGCATATAGTGCCGATGTGAAGGTTTGAAGGGTAAAAGTAAATAAATCGTAACACAAAACAAAAACAAAAGTATTGTTGCACATTGAAGTGCAGGCCAATGCCATTGCAAGTAAATACAAAAATAGAGGCCCGAAGGCGCAGTACAAAGATAAAGCAATTTTAAAGTCCAAGGGACTATCACAGGATGTATAAAATTTTTTAAAAAATTAAAAATTAAAAAACTACTCTGCAGCAGAATCCTCGTCACCAGTATCCTCATCACCCTCATTCTCGGATGCTTCCCCAGCTTCACAAACAACCCGCATACCTTGATCTATGAGCTCAGAAATAGAGCGAATCAAGGCGAGATGTGTGTGAAGGAGAGACCGCTTAAGGATGGCGCCCAGCTCAGCCATTTGAACAGCCCTGGCAACCAGAGCCTTCAAATCACGAGAGAGCGTGGTTGACAGAGCTAGAAAATTTTGAACTCAAAAAGGGAAAACAAGTAAAAAGATTGAAACAGTTACCAGCCGATGGATGGAATACCTGCTCCACGGTATTAATGAAGGAACTGTCGCGACGCATGACACAAGAGTGCTTCATGTGAACACAACGAAAGCACTTGAAGGGTGTGGAACGTATGCTGCGACATTGAGCCTTGGCAAGGTAGCAGGCGTCGCAAGGCTCCTGCATCTGCAAAGAATATGAGAAGAAAATTCAAAGGATTAGAGTAACCAACTCACTAAATGCCCGACCTGCTCAGCGAGGGGGCACGCGAAGTAAAACCCGTTGACTCCAATATAGTCACCAAAGTCCTTGTCAGGGACTAGGAGACCAAGGGAGCTAAGGCGAGGTTCCTCAACCTCGACGGCGGACTTAGGAATTCTTTCCCCAAGTCCACCCCGGTGATGGAAGGCAGGCTTGTTCCCAGCAAGTTTGCGGGGATGACCACACTTTTTGGGGATGGCTGAAAATACGTTCGCGAATGAATAAAGTAAAAATACGAAACACAAAAAGAAAGACATACCAGGGTCAACAGCCTTGCCTTTGCCCTTTTGCGCCTTTGTTAGGCAAGGACGTTTTGGACTCGAAGGCCCAGCTACTGGCGCTGGAAAAAGAAAACGAAGTTAATTAAAAATAAAGACTTCGCGAAGAAAAACTCACATAAAGCCCAGACCCGCTTGCGAAGGTCACCAACGGAAGGCGACGTAGAAACAAAAGCCGTTGATTTGGCCAAGTCAGCTACAACAGAAACTCAGAAGTCAGAGAAAGGAAACAAAACCAAAAGCACATACCATTTGAAAGCTCCGGACCGAACTTAGCCTTGAACCGCTGAGTGTTCAAAGGCCGTAAGCTGGCCAAGCGATCCGCGAGGATGGGGGGGCGCAAGTTGACTTGCCCGTGGAGATGAATACTCTGAACCAGAAGGGGAACCAGGGGCAACAGCAGGCACCGAAGGAGGACCAGACCTGCAGTAGGAACCGCAAGAGAACCTCGTACACCTTCCATAGGAACAGAAGGTAGTACAAGGGGTGCTGAAGCATCAGCACCAGAGTCAGAGCCAGATTCCTCAGCAGAATCCACATCCTCAGGAAGAGGACTGATCTGGATTCCACCCTTACACTAAGAACACAAAGATAAAGAATAAAAATAAAGACTTCGCGAGGGATAAAAACTTACCGCAACCTTTGCGAGATAGTGGAATTCCTCCTGTGAATGCCAAATCAGGGCAGTATCCACACTACCCATGCAACCCCACAGTCTATCCTCCAACTCAAACCACTCCTCCTCGTCGGGGAAACCCTCTTCGTCGGCCGCCCACGCCAATTCAAGGCGGCGCCAGACGTGTACACTGCGCGAACCCACATGTCGGGAGTCGGCGTGGCAGGGGAATCATCGGCTTCGTGGTCCAAACAAAAATGAAACATCGCCAAAGCCTGGCGGAAGGGGCAGGTAGCGTCGAAGGCAAGAGCATGTCTGTGAAGTAAAGCAGAGACAAGCAAGTAAAGCAGAGATTACGCATGAAGAGCATTGGTAAAGAACGCAAAGTCAAAAAGGATACCCTTTTGTATGAATACGACTAAGCAAAAACCTGACTCGGGCCCGACTACAAGAAGGCCAAAGTCACCAAATGAGAAGGCCGTTGGTTCGCGAACCATTCCAGTGGGCAACGGGAAGAACGCGCATGCATGACTCGAAATTCTACTGGAATTACAGAATGACTACCAGGCACATATCAACCCTAATCTGGAATGACATACTCATGCCTGATTCCAGAAAGTCAAAGATCCTCGGAAAACACCGGACTATACCGAAAGGAAGCGTTTCAGAAGGCACGCATGGGTCAATCAATAAAAATGTTAGTCAGGGGGGATGATGAGCCTCGTGGCTCTGTGCGTCA